>BSBK01007501.1:792500-910733 GCA_027943335.1 Chamaecyparis obtusa
TCAACTTTACTTTGGTAGAGCTGATAGTGTGTAGCGTGCGTCTACATTTATCATTATTGGACAGGTCCTAGAATGTGTTGCGTGCTTAGTAGAGCTAACAAAATTATTGTTGGAGTATGTTATTGTTTCTCTAATATGATTTCAAGGTGGTTCTAACAGGCCGAATTGATTATATCATTTAAAGGAAAGATATTTATATGCAGTCATTTGTGATTGCTAAGGTATGGTTCAGAGTTGATTGTGAAGAGCAGAGCAGAGTGTGCAAAGTGTTGAGCCATCAGTAGAAGGTCTATGTGACCAATTAAAGTGTTTATGCTATACATTGGAACTGATCCAAATAGTAGGTCAGTAAAGTTCACCAAGATCTAGATATAGTGTGTATCTGTTATCCAAAAGGTTGTAGCCTTCACTCATTTGAGTAGTGGCCTCTCGAATAGTGCATCCTCACCCCTAACAGGGTTAATTTTAAAAGACTCCTAACAAGGTCCAACCCTTGATCAGGTCACTGTACTAAATACATTGTAAAGAAACTCCTAACAGGGTTAAGGATCTTCTAACAAGGATCATAATACACTAGTGAAAATTATTAGTGGGTGTCAATTCCCACAAGGGTTTTTACCTATTTGGGTTTCCCTGTAACCAAAATATTGGTGTTGTGCTCAAGTGTTCTTTCATTGTGTTTATTCTTTATGTTTAAGTCTACTTAATTGGATAAAGAATTGAAACTTGTAGGTAATTGATTCACCCCCCCCACCCCCACCCACTCTCAGTTATCTCTTGGGACTATTCCTAACAATTGGTATCAGAGCCAAGTGCCTCAAAGAGAAAGTTTAATAGCTTGAGGTTGATCAGATGGCATTTTTCAGAAAAGAAATTCCTAAGTTTTATGGAGATAATTATCTTGACTGGAAGAACAAGATGGTGACACATTTACAGTGCATTGCTTTTGAATTTTTTGATGTAACTATCAAAGAAGTCAAGATCCCTACTCTAGAAGACCTTGCAAAAGATGATGCTACTGAAAAGAAAAAAGAATTATTTCATCAGAATGCAATAGCCAAAGAATCCCTTATCAATGCCCTATCTGATAGTGAGTTTTTAGAAATAAAGAAAGTAGATACAACCCACAAGATATGGAAGCAACTAGAAGACATATTTGAAGGAGACAAACAAGCAAAGGATGCACACAAAAAAACTTGGAAGAAAAGATATAATGCATTAGAGATGCTACCTGAAGAGAACATCAGAGCTTACAACCAAAGGATTAATGAATCAGTTGCAGGAATCAGGAACAATGGTGGAGAGATCTTGGAAGAAGACATTATGGATAATTTTATGACCACTCTCACAGCAGAGTATGAAAACAAGATCAACATCCTTGATGAGACCATGAAGCTTACATAAAATTTTAAAATAGAGACCTTGATCAAAAAAATTTCAGCTTTTGAGATTTTAAGATTGAAGACAAAACCTAAAAGTGAGACAACCTTTAAAGCATCAGTCCATGGTAAGAAATCTGCAAGCACTTCTAGTAATTTTGATGATGATGATGAATAGAAAACATTAGATGATTTCATTTCTATGATTGCTAAAAGAGAAAAGAAAGGAAAAGGGAAATATGAAGGTTAGTTACAATTTAAATGCTTTTCATGTAATAAGAGTGTTCATTTTGCATCTAAGTGTCCTACATGAGTTAAACGGTACAAGAATAACTACAAGCCTAAGTATACAAAGGAATGCTATTATGCTGGAGATGGAGTATCCGATGAAGAATTAGCAAAAGAATAAATTGGATTCGTTGCTCTTGAAGATGAAAATGATTCACAAGAATTAGCTATAATTTCACAAGCTGACATCAGGACAGATTGGATCATTGATAGTGGTTGTTCACATCACATGACATGAGACAAAGGTAGATTTGTTCATTTGGACAGATACAAAGGAGGCATGGTTAGATTTGGAGATAACACTCCCAAACCCATCATTGGAAGAGGATGTTGGAATTAGGAGAGATAGGTACTGAGAGGGGAGGGTTGAATCAGTGCCTTCAAAAACTTTACTTGTAAGCCTTCCAGATTTATAACTATAAATAGTGATAACCAATCAAAATAACTTGAATCTAATTGCATAAATCAATCATCCACTTAACTTAAGTAAGTAAACAACATGAAAACAATATCACAATCACATGACACAAGTATTTTAGTAACGTAGAAACCCTCGTTAGAAGATAAAAACTATGGTGGGGATGATTGTAGTACCCCGCTCGTAGTTTGCTTTTAGGTTTCTTTCTGTTTCAGTGTTTGACTGAATTCTTTTAGGTCACTTTTGGATGTGATCGATTATTATGATTATTAATGATGATTATGGATTTCTGTTCATTGAATGTGTATCAGGTTATTGCATAGATTAGATGTTAATATCATTTGATGTTATGTTTATGTTTTATATTGATTCATGGTACTGATCCCATACTGGCATGTGTATGGTTGTCATGTGTTTGCATTTGTTTGATGTGTTTGTTTGGTAGAGGACGTAGGCATAGTTATTCGCATAGTCGAGATCCACACAACCCACCGTACCCTATTATTGTATGTACATGCTTCATCTTGTGGTGACAGGTTCGTAGGTACAGGGCATCATCTTCCCTGAATTGGCAGGAGTGAGCGTGCCCACAAACATTCATCTCAATGGTAAAGAGGGGAGATAATACACAGACCCAAACCCTAACCTAAGCCTTATTGTCCTAGGATTGGACAAGTGTCAGTCTTTCTACCCTACCCGAATTCACCTGGTTGGCATGAATTCGTGGATCCCTTGTCTTATGTTTGCTTGATTTATTGTGTTTGATTTTTATTGTGCATGATTCAGTTGATTTATAATTATGTGGGTGATTATTAATTTATTGATTATAGTTGAATTATGTTAATTTAGATTATTTTATGTGAATATCAATGTTAGGTGCATAGTTGAATTTAATGATTAATATGATCCTATGATTTAATTGAGGGAATTAAACTAAAGTTAATTATTTGAGTATTTGGAAATTAATATTGATTATGTCCTAAGTTTATTTTGATGAAATTTAATTAAAATCAAATAATTGATTATTTGGATTTAATTGATTATTTTATTGATAATTGGATTTTATTATGTTTGTGAGTATTATTAAATAAATAAATATATAATTGCATATTTTAGGATGCATTAAGTATTTTATTTATTTAATAAATGTATTTAAATTATTAACATGTGCAAATTGAAAAGAGAGTTGTTGTCAAAAAGTGAACAACTAGTTTTCAAAAGTCAAGTTGTGTTGTGCATTTAAAAGATATTTTAATTAATTAATTAGTAATTACTTTCAATTTTGGAGTTAGAGTTTGATGAGGAGTATTCTTATGAGTCATTTTTGATTTGGAGTTGAATTGGGAGTTAGTTTTTGAGTTGTCTTTAGGGATTGCTTGAATTTGAGAATTGGATTGCTATTAGGGGAAATTGTTTTTCATTTGGAGAGGAGAGAGGGTTTTGGAGAAGATTTTTGGGAGAGCTTTTGTGCTTGGAATTTTGAAGATTGGTGGATTGTTGTGGCTGCTTGTTGATTTGGGGTTTGATCTTGCATCTAGATCTGGTTCCTGTCTTCATCATAGTTTTCAGATCTATAGGCAGGATTGGTTTTGGAAGAAATCTCTCTCAGATCTTCAACAATGATTTCATTACAGTTCTAGCATTGGATTTAAGATAGGATATGGAATTCTTATTGTGTGACTTCTGTTATTTAATTTGGTAAAATTTTGTGTTTGAGTAGATTTAGTTTTATCTCATTAGATTTGTATGATTTCTTGAATTTTGGGTATTAGAGAAACCCCAGATGTGATATTTTATGTTTTTATGATTACTTGACACTGTATTGTTATGCTAGAAAAATTTCGTCTTAAGGTTGCTTATAGTTTGCTTGTAAAATGAAAAATTGATCTTAGACTATAGTAGAACTATAGTGTTGGTAGGAAAATTAATCCCATTTGAAAAGAAAATCCAATTTTGATTGAAAACCCCAATTTGGGTAGAGAAATACTTGCTGGTTTAAAAAAAATAAAATATATTCCCTATTTTAAAAAAATAGTCAAAATAACTAGGCAAAGTTAAATATTGAAGCAAGTTTTTAATGTATAAAGTTGATAAAATATATATCCTTAAAAAGGAATATATTCTTTCTTTTTAGAATCTGGTTATAGGTTTGTTAAAAAAAATATATTCTATTCTGTTGTTGTTAATTTCCAGAATTAACATTTAAAAATATATATAAATCTGAGAAGACAATCTATGTTTTAAAATATATATTAATTGAATTTTAAAAAAAAATTATAAAAAAAAAATTAAAAAAATTTATTTGGGGGCAGGGGTTGTCACATCCCTTAGCCCCCCCCCCTATCTTATGTACCGCCGTAGCAGTGAGAGTACTACCACAACAATACCTCACTACCTCGGCAGTGGTATTGTTGTGACAGTACCTGCATTGGGGCTGCGCACGATAGTGTTGGGAAAGGCGTGAGGGGGGGTGCGTGGGGCCCGCTCCCCCACCCTTCTTTTTTATATTTGATTTGACTTTTGGTTATAAATTGTTAATATAAATTTTGTCATTTTTTTTAATTTAATTTCAAAATTATGTTTATTATTATATATTTTGTTTAGTATTTAGTTTAGTTAAATTAATTTATATTTAATAATTTTTAATTTAATTAATATTTACTTTATTTAAATATCTTAAATAAATTAATTTGATCAAGGGGGATTTAAAATTCATTTATTATTATTAATTATTTTATTTTAATTTGAAATTTATTATATATCTATCTTATTTATAATTTAATTTAAGTTGGAAAATTAGATTAGGTGGTAATTTATTTTGCAATTGTGTTGCTTTGTATAAATATTTTGTTAATTAGTTATCTTAAACTAAATTTGTTAGTAGTTTCTATTGAAGTAATGTTTAAGCACTAATCAAACGTTAGGAAATTTGGGTATTACAATTAGAATTGATGCCCTGACAAGTGTTTAGTTTTATACTGAAATTGGGCATTTTTGTTATGTTGGATTCTAAGGTACTTTTTAGGAAATTTTCTTTACTTAGGTTATTATTGGAATGATTATTTTCAGAAGTACCTAGTAGACCTTGTTATGTATATACTTGAATTTGAATATGATGAATATAGAATGCATTTGGTTATAGTTTTATTCAGATCGAAATGGCGTGAATGTTGTATTCATTGTGTCTTCTTTTACGCTATGGGTTGTCGGGGTCTAGATGACCTAGGGGTATACAGAGGCTGGGGTATGAGTCAGGTGTTCATGTTATCAGCTATGTTTGGTGTGTGTGTGTACTCTATCTGATTATCATTCTTGTTTGACCATTGGGCTCATGTTATACTATATTCTGTTTGTGGTATCTCTATAACCATATCTAGTTCTTTTGTGTGAAAATGGATATGAGGTTATGTAGTTGTATACCTGATTATATCTAGGAAAGATCAGTGAGCCTAGGGTAGTTTACTTAGACATGTAGTAGGAGGTGGCTTTCAATAAGCACAGGGGCCCACAAGTGGCTGCCAGGATCACTTATTGTAAGTTTTAGTAATCAAGTGATAACCTAATATAATTAAGGGGTATTTAATTGAACCTAATAAGATATAAGTCCTCACCCATGCTTTAGTTCTAGTACAGGCTAAGATGGTGTTGAGAAGATGACTAGCCTCCTTTTAATGGATGAGTTGGCATAGTTGATGACTTCATCTGTATTAGAGGTCATTGATGCCATGTATGGTCACTTGAGTGCCAGGATCTAGAGAGATTACTAGGACAAAACTCAAGGGTTAGACGTACATGATGACACCTTCCTATGCATAGTCTGGTTATCCTACATGTGTTGGTTGCCTCTAGTTTAGTGAAGTTGTACCTTTATCTTTATTATGTTTATCTTGAGTTAGAGTTCTTTCAGGATCCTTCTGCTTAGGGTTTTATCCTTGTTTTGTTTTGGTTTTCGATTGGGGTTTTTGATTATCTGCTCAGTACAGTGGGGTAGGCCTTTGTGGTCCTACATGGATGGGTGGTAGTGATTCTTTACCATTTGAGATTTGACATCCTAGTGCCTGTGCTTGATGGTGATTTTGTAGATGGATTCCCTTTGATGCTCCTTCATTGATGTTTCTTTCTTATCTTCATTATTTGTAATCCTGTATTAGTGTATCACATGTGATACCTAATCTAGACATTGTATTATCATAGTTAGATTTATTACTACATACCCTGCGACATGTGCAGTGGATGTCAGTTTATGTACATGTCATGGATGTCCATGAGGATTGTACTTATTGTTATTTCATGTAATTGTAATTTATAAGTTATGGAATCTTTTATTGATGTTAGTTCTTGATGTGTTTTGTTCTTAAGTAATTCTATGTCATGGAACCCTTGAGTCTTGTAATCTATGATGGATGTTATATTAATGTGAGTAAATGGTAATTGCTTCCGAACTATTGTTTAACTTGTTTGTTAACTTTAAAAAAAAAATTGTTCACCGAACTTAGTAGCATGTTTAGGTTAACTTCTCTTGGGTTCCCTGGCAGGGTGTTACATCTAGTATCAGAGCGGAGTTTCTACACTGGGAACTCTGGGTATGTACACCTATTAGGTTTTATGTAGTTTAAAGTTGAAACTAAACATAGACATATAACATTCTGCTTTCAGACCATTGCTTTATGATTATGTTTCTTTTAGTTTTGTTTCTAGCTTTGTTGAGAGTTGTTGTTGGATCTCTGATGTTGTAGGAATTATGGTTGTGACTAGATCCACTAGAGGTCGAGGTAGAGGTTGAGTTGGTAACTGTGGAAGGGGTAGGTAGCCTAGCCCTTCTACTAGTGTCAGTTAGGAGAGTCACCAGCAACAGTCTAGGGGTCAGCAAAGAGAGGATCATCAGGATGATCTTGATATGAGACAACTCTTACAGATGATTCTCAATCATCTTGGTCCTGAGTAGGTCAGAACAGAGTGGGCTAGAGTAAGATCCAGGAGCCCTCTAAGGAGGAACTTCACAGTTGATCCTATAGTTGTGGCAGCTAACCACATGAGGGATCTGATGAGAGGGAAATCCATTCCCTTTGATGGGAAAGGTACTGGTTTAGAGGCAGAGACATGGTTGATAGCCTTAGAGCAGAGCTTCACGATGCATCCCTTTAGTAGAAATACTAAAGCCAGGTATGTAGTTATGCAACTTATAGATTTTGCTGCTATATGGTGGAAGATAGAGGAGGAGAAGTTAGGGTTCCGAATAGAAACTTCCACTTGGGAGTTCTTTCTAGAACACTTCCAAGATCGCTTCCTATTAGATCAGTGGAGGCGATAGAGAGCAGATGAGTTTCACAATCGGAGACAGTTGATCTTGTCAGTGGGAGAGTACGAGCGCCGATTTTTTGAGCTCAAACAATATGTTGGTTTTGGTAAGGATATCGCTCTCCTAGTTTAGCACTTTGTGAGGGGACTTAATGCACACATTATTGGGGAGGTCCTTCTCTTTGAGCCTAAGACCCTCTAGGAAGCGGTTATTAAGGCTACCCTTATAGAGGCAAATTCAGCATTGGGCTATGGTTGTCAGAGAGGTGTTCAGCCCAGTGGTTCCAAGGGGAATTGGTCTCAGAAGAATGGGAATTTTCAAAATCCTCCTACCTTTTCAAAAGGTAATCAGAATCAGCAAGATAAGAAATTCTTCCATGGTAGTAGTGGTGGTTCTTAGTCAAGGAACTATTGCAACCGGTAGCGTAGTTTGTGCAATCGGGTGGATCAACAACCCTAGAGTTTTGGTGCTAAAGACGGTTGTTATTCTTGTGGGCAACATGGCCACACTGCGATCAATTGTCCTAATCGATCGACATAGTTTTCAGGATAGAGGCCAGTAGCTTTTGAGCCTACAGTTGGAGATGCTAGCAGATCTCATAGGGCCTTTGCAGTAGGGAATGATCCTCAGTGTTTGAACCCTAATGCATGGAAGGGTTCGAAGGGACCTACTTAGTGATCCTTTGTTTTAGTTTTCTTTTCAAAGCAGTGTAGTTTATGGGACCTATATCCCTACTTGCTCCAGGATTCTAGGAGTAAGCGTAATCCTAGGGGGGGTGGATGTAGTACCCCACCCATAGTTCACTTTTAGGTTTCTTTCCATTTTAGTGTTTGATCGAATTCTTTTAGGTCACTTTTGGATGTGATCGATTATTATGATTATTAATGATGATTATGGATTTTTGTTCATTGAATGTGTATCAGGGTATTGCATAGATTAGATGTTAATATCATTTGAAGTTATGTTTATGTTTTATATCGATTCATGGTACTGATCCCATACTAGCATGTGTATGGTTGTCATGTGTTTGCATCTGTTTGACATGTTTGTCTGGTAGAGGATGGAGGCATAGTTACTCGCATAGTTGAGATCCACACAACCGACCGTACCCTATCATTGTCTATTATATATTATTGTATGTACATGCTTCACCTTGTGGTGAAAGGTTCGTAGGTATAGGGCATCATCTTCCCTGAATTGGCAGGAGTGAGCGTGCCCACAAACATTCATCTCAATGGTAAAGAGGGGAGATAATACACAGACCTAAACCCTAATCTTAAGCCTTATTGTCCTAGGATTGGACAAGTGTCAGTCTTTCTACCCTACCCGAATTCACCTGGTTGGCATGAATTCGTGGATCCCTTGTCCTGTGTTTGCTTGATTTATTGTGTTTGATTTTTATTGTGCATGATTCAGTTGATTTATAATTATGTGGGTGATTATTAATTTATTGATTATAGTTGAATTATGTTAATTTAGATTATTTTATGTGAATATCAATGTTAGGTGCATAGTTGAATTTAATGATTAATATGCTCCTATGATTTAATTGAGGGAATTAAATTAAAGTTAATTATTTGAGTATTTGGAAATTAATATTGATTATGTCCTAAGTTTACTTTGATGAAATTTAATTAAAATCAAATAATTGATTATTTGGAATTAATTGATTATTTTATTGATAATTGGATTTTATTATGTTTGTGAGTATTATTAAATAAATAAATATATAATTGCATATTTTAGGATGCATTAAGTATTTTATTTATTTAATAAATGTATTTAAATTATTAACATGTGCAAATTGAAAAGAGAGTTGTCAAAAAGTGAACAACTAGTTTTCAAAAGTCAAGTTGTGTTGTGCATTTAAAAGATATTTTAATTAATTAATTAGTAATTACTTTCAATTTTGGAGTTAGAGTTTGATCAGGAGTCTTCTTATGAGTCATTTTTGATTTGGAGTTGAACTGGGAGTTAGTTTTTGAGTTGTCTTTAGGGATTGCTTGGATTTGGGAATTGGATTGCTATTAGGGGAAATTACTTTTCATTTGGAGAGGAGAGAGGGTTTTGGAGAAGATTTTTGGGAGAGCTTTTGTGCTTGGAATTTTGAAGATTGGTGGATTGTTGTGGTGTCTTGTTGATTTGGGGTTTGATCGTGCATCTAGATTTGGTTCCTGTCTTCATCATAGTTTTCAGATTTGCAGGCAGGATTGGTTTTGGAAGAAATCTCTCTCAGATCTTCAACAGGGGTTTCATTACAGTTCTAGCATTGGATTCAATGTAGGATCTGAAATTCTTGTTGTGTGACTTCTATTATTTAATCTGGTAAAACTTTGTGTTTGAGTAGATTTAGTTTTATCTCATTAGATCTATATGATTTTTTAAATTTTGGGTATTAGAGAAACCCCAGATGTGATATTTTATGTTTTATGATTACTTGGAACTGTATTGTTAGGCTGGCAAAATTTCATCTTAAGGTTGCTTATAGTTTGCTTGTAAAATGAAAAATTGATCTTAGACTATAGTAGAACTATAGTGTTGGTAGGAAAATTAATCCCGTTTGAAAAGAAAATCCAATTTTGATTGAAAAACCCAATTTGAGTAGATAAATACTTGCTGGTTTAAAAAAAATAAAATATATTCCCTATTTTAAAAATACAGTCAAAATAACTAGGCAAAGTTAAATATTGAAGCAAGTTTTTAATGTATAAAGTTGATAAAATATATATCCTTAAAAAGGAATATATTCTTTCTTTTTAAAATCTGGTTATAGGTTTGTTAAAAAAAAAATATTCTATTCTATTGTTGTTAATTTCCAGAATTAACATTTAAAAATATATATAAATCTGAGAAGACAATCTATGTTTTAAAATATATATTAATTGAATTTTTAAAAAAAAATTATAAAAAAAATTATTTGGGGGCAGGGGTTGTCACATCCCCTAATCCCCCTATCTTATGTACCGCCGCAGGAGTGCAGAGTACTGCCACGACAATACCTCACTGATTCAGCAGTGGTACTATCGTGACAGTACCCTACATTGGGGCTGCGCACGACAGTGTTGGGAAAGGCGTGAGGGGGGGCGCGTGGGGCTCGCTCCCCCACCCTTCTTTGTTATATTTGGTTTGCCTTTTGGTTATAAATTGTTAATATAAATTTTGTCATATCTTTTTTTATTTAATTTCAAAATTATGTTTATTATTATATATTTTGTTTAGTATTTAGTTTAGTTAAATTAATTTATATTTAATAATTTTTAATTTAATTAATATTTACTTTATTTAAATATCTTAAATAAATTAATTTGATCAAGGGGGATTTAAAATTAATTTATTATTATTAATAATTTTATTTAATTTGAAATTTATTATATATCTATCTTATTTATAATTTAATTTAAGTTGGAAAATTAGATTAGGTGGTAATTTATTTTGCAATTGTGTTGCTTTGTATAAATATTTTGTTAATTAGTTATCTTAAACTAGATTTGTTAGTAGTTTCTATTGAAGTAATGTTTAAGCACTTAATCAAATGTTAGGAAATTTGCATATTACAATTAGGATTGATGCCCTAACGAGTGTTTAGTTTTATACTGAAATTGGGCATTTTTGTTATGTTGGATTCTAAGGTACTTTTTAGGAAATTTGCTTTACTTAGGTTATTATTGGAATGATTATTTTCAGAAGTACCTAGTAGACCTTGTTATGTATATACTTGAATTCGAATATGATGAATATGGGATGAATTTGGTTATAGTTTTATTTAGATCGAAATGGGGTGAATGTTGTATTCATCGTGTCTTCTTTTACGCTATGGGTTGTCGGGGTCTAGATGACCTAGGGGTATACAGAGGCTAGTGTATGAGTCAGGTGTTCATGTTATCAGTTATGTTTGGTGTGTGTGTGTACTCTATCTGATTATCATTTCTATTTGACCATTGGGCTCATGTTATACTGTATTCTATTTGTGGTATCTCTATAACCATATCTAGTTCTTTTGTGTGAAAATTGATATGAGCTTACGTAGTTGTATACCTGATTAGATCTAGGAAAGATCTATGAGCCTAGGGTAGTTTACCTAGACATGTAGTAGGAGGTGGCTTGCAATAAGTGCTGGGGCCCACAAGTGGCTACCAAGATCACTTATTGTAAGTTTTAGTAATCAAGTGATAACCTAATATAATTAAGTGGTATTTAATTAAACCTAATAAGATATAAGTCCTCACCCATGCTTGAGTGCTAGTACAGGCTAAGATGGTGTTGAGAAGATGACTAGCCCCCTTTTAATGGATGAGTTGGCATAGTTGATGACTTTGTCTGTACAAGAGGTCATTGATGCTGTGTATGGTCACTTGAATGCCGAGATCTAGAGAGATTACCAGGACAATACTCAAGGGTTAGACGTACATGATGACACCTTCTTATGCATATTTTGGTTATTCTACATGTGTTGGTTGCCTCTGGTTTAGTGAAGTTGTACCTTTATCTTTATTATGTTTATCTTGAGTTAGAGTTCTTTCAGGATCCTTCTGCTTAGGGTTTTTTCATTGTTTTGTTTTGGTTTCCGATTGGGGTTTGTGTTTATCTCCTCAGCATGGTGGGGTAGGCCTTTGTGGTCTTACACGGACGGGTGTTAGTGATTCTTTACCATTTGAGATTTGACATCCTAGTGCTAGTGCTTGATGGTGATTTTGTAGATGGATTCCTTTTGATGCTCCTTCATTGATGTTTCTTTCTTATCTTCATTATTTGTAATCCTGTATTAGTGTATCGCATGTGATACCTAATCTGGACATTGTATTATCATAGTTAGATTTATTACTACATACCCTGTGACATGTGCAGTGGATGTCAGTTCATGTAGATGTCATGGATGTCCATGAGGATTGTACTTATTGTTATTTCATGTAATTGTAATTTATAAGTTATGGAATCTTTTATTGATGTTAGTTCTTGATGTGTTTTGTTCTTAAGTAATTCTACATCATGGAACCCTTGAGTCTTGTAATCTGTGATGGATGTTGTATCAATGTGAGTAAATGGCAATTGCTTCCACACTGTTGTTTAACTTTAAAAAAAAATTGTTCACCAAACTTAGTAGCATGTTTAGGTTAACTTCTCTTGGGTTCCTTGGCGGGGCTTTACATCTGGTATCAGATTAGAGTTTCTACACTGGGAACTCTAGGTATGTTTTACAAACCATTGTAACTATTTGCATAGAAGAATGTGCCATTCTTGATTACTATGCCATTTCTTGTGATCCTCGATAAACACTATGTAAACTGATCGGTGTATACTGTGATGCTTGATGTTTACTGTCTATCAGTGTCGGTGTCTGCTGGTGCTTGGTAAACTATTTTCTACTCGGTATACTACTTTCCTGACTATTTTGTTCTACTTTATGTTACCGATTAGCTCAATGTAAGTAACTGACTGATATCCTTACAAACCTTTGGTACTAATCACAACCTTAAAAGCTCAATAGAGATAATAGAGGAGACATTACCTTGGATGGAAAGAACAGTACTGATGATGTTCTTTATGTTGATGGTCTAAAACATAACCTACTAAGTGTTGGGACATTACTTGACAAAGGTTATAGATTGGAATTCAATGGAAACAAGTGCATCATTAACAACAAAGAAGGAGAAATGATTGCATTAGGATAAAAAACTAAACGTAATGTTTTTCAGCTTAATCTAGAAGCAAGTTGTTTTGTTGCTAAAGTAGATGATAGTTGGTAATGGCACAAAAGACTATTTCATATCAATTTTGATAACATAGTAAAGATTAGCAATGTTAAGGCAGTTAAAGAGCTACCTAGCATAGAAAAGCCGGTTGATACTATTTGCAAGGAATGTGTGATGGGAAAGCATGTAAGAAATTCATTAAGAAGCAAGCACAACTCAGTAGAGAACAAGTTGGATTTGATTCATACAAACCTATGTGGACCAACTCAAACAAGATCATACTATGGTGAAAGGTATTTCATTTTTTTTGTAGATGATTATTCTAGAATGATGTGGGTTGTGTTCTTGAAAGATAAGTTAGAAGCATTTGAGAAGTTCAAAATATTCAAAGCTAAGGTTGATAATGAATCTGGACTAAAAATAAAATGTCTAATATTGGATAGAGGAGGAGAATTCACCTTTGATAGATTCTATGAGTATTGCAAAGAACATGGCATAAAATATAGTTAAGTGCACCTAGAACCCCTCAACAGAATGTGATTGTAGAAAGAAGGAATAGGATCATCCTTGACACATCGCACACCATCATTATTGAAGGAAAAGTTGCACACACCTATTGGAGAGATGCAGTCAATACAACAGTCTACACCATAAATAGAATACAATTGAGACCAGGGGCAAACAAGAAACCTTATGAGCTATGGTTTGGTAATGTACCCACAGTAAAATACTTTAGAATCTTTGGAAGAAAGTGCTACATCAAGAGGGATGAAGCAGTAGGCAAGTTTGATGCAAGAAGTGATGAAGGTATTTTCCTTGGTTACTCTACTAAAAGTAAAGCTTATAGATGTTTTAACTTGAGATTAAAGAAGATCATTGAAAGTGCTCATGTCAAGATTGATGAAAAATTTATGGTTCAAGAAAGATATCATGATTAATCACCTATGATTGAAGAAGAACCCAAACCCTCCACAAGTGAGACAATTGTTGAAGAAATGTTTGACAGTATTGATGTGTTATTCAATGACCCTGAGACAAGTGAAGAAGAAACTCCAACGAAAGATGAGATAGTATCACCTAAAGCTCCAAAGTTTACATCTAGATACCATTCTAAGGATGACATCATTGGAGATCAGAGCGGCAAAGTCACAACAAGATTAACAGCAAAGAGTTCTGCAAGCAATGAGGTGGTATGTTTACTATATCTTAGATTGAACCCTTAAGTGTTGAAGATGCATGCAATGCTTTAGATTGGCATGATTCTATAAAAGAAGAACTAGATCAGATTATCAAGAATGATACTTGGGAACTAGTCCCAAGACCTAGTGATAAGAATGTGATTGGAACAAAATGGATATTTAGAAACAAGATGAATGAAGATGGTACAGTAGTAAGAAATAAAGTAAGATTAGTATGTAAGGGATATGCAAAAAGAGAAGGTATTGATTATTTAGACACATTTGCACTAGTGAGTAGATTAGAAGCCATTAAGTTATTTTTAGCTTATGCTACATTCAAAAACTTCAAAGTTTATTAGATGGATGTTAAGTCAGCATTCTTGAATGGAGAGCTAAAAGAAGAAGTATACATTGAGCAGCCAGAAGGATTCACCCTATCAGACAGACTTGATATGGTATTTAGATTGAAGAAAGCCCTCTATGGACTTAAGCAAGCCCCTAGAACTTGGTATGAGAGAATTGATAGATATCTAACAAAGATTGGATTCAAGAAGGGAGCAACAGATTGTAACCTATTCATAAGAGAGACATATGAAGGACTACTACTTGTAGCTCTATTTGTGGATGACATTATCTTTGGAGGTAATGAAAAACTAATTGCTAAATTTGCTAAGGAGATGCAGAGAAAATTTGAGATGAGCACGATTGGACCAATCAAATACTTTTTGGGATTGAATGTGCAATAGACAAAGAAAGGAATTTTCATTAATCAGTCCAATTATGTGAAAGAGATATTAAAGAAATTCAAGATGGATGATTGCAAGCTAGTAGGGACACCTATGATAACTAGATGCAAGCTTACAAAAGAAGATGACTCACCAGAAGTAGATATAACTTTGTACAAGTCTATGATTGGCAAACTCATTTATCTTACTCAAACTAGACCTGATATTTCCAATGCAGTTGGCATAGTTGGAAGATTTGCAGCAGAGCCTAAACAAAGTCACCTCATGGCAGTTATAAGGATATTCAGATACTTGCAAGGCATTATAGACTATGGTCTATGGTATCCTAATTTAGAAAATGGTGAGCTTCATGTGTATACTGATGTAGATTGGGCAAGTTCCATTGATGATATAAAGAGTACATCAGATGGAGCAATGTTTCTTTGTGACAGACTTGTCACTTGGACAAGAAAGAAACAAAATTGCATTTCTCAGTCAACATAAGAAGCAGAGTATGTTGTAGTAGCCTTGAATTGTTCTAAAATTTTTTGGATCAAGAAGATGATAAAGGATTTTGGAATTCAAGTTGATTATCCTATTTTTATTTATTGTGATAACACTAGCACTATCAACATGTCAAAGAACCCTGTGATGCATGCAAAGACATAATGCATTGAGATCAGGTATCACTTCTTAAGAGAGAAAGTGGCAGAGACAAAATTCAAGGTAGACTATGTGAGTACTAAAGATCGGTTAGCATACATATTCACAAAGCCCTTGCCAAAGGATACTTTTGAGTATCTCAGGGAGAAGTTGGGAGTAATTCCCTTCCCTGATTCTGCTTAGAATAAAGAAGAGAGAGCATCAGTCCTCAGGGATTGATGAATGGTTGACTACTCTACTTTAGGAGTAGTACCAATGCTTAAACTGATTTGTGCCCTTTTCCATTGATATAAAAGGGGGAGTAATATATAGTCATGAAAAATAGAAGTAAAAGAAGCAGTAATATACTAAGGGGGAGTAGTATTCAGTTATGGAAGCAGTTCAGTTGAGGAAATGGAGAATGTTGAAGAATATTATAGTAGATGGAGGATTCATATTTGGGGGAGTTTTAAAGAGGAAATGGAGAATGTTATAAAAGAAATGTTCATTTGGATTGATGGAGTTTTTCATTCCATATGTTGCCATCAATGCTAAAGGGGGAGATTGTTGGAGATTTGCCAGCAAGCTAGTGTTGACTGTATGTTTGTCATTGATGACAACATATGGTAAGTAGCATGCGTGGAAGACTTATATAGTAAGCTTTCAGTATATGTAGCATGAACATGTTATCATCATGATATCATGGACACAAAGGTCAACTGTTAGTATAGACAGTTATATAGTAGCTTGTGTCAGTAGTGTTCCTGACAAAGTTATATGTAGTGTTTTGTGAATGATTGTCCGTATAGATATCATGGAGCCTTGCTCATTTGGATATGTGATGGAGACATGTTGGTGATGTTACATTCATGGATGCAAAGTCTGATGATTAGTATAAGTGAAGTTATGCAGTCGCTATTCACCAGTAGCAATTTCCCATGTTTATTTAGAAGAGCCGACAGAGATTATATTGGTTTAGGATTTGTGCCTATCATTTCGGTATGCACCCTTGGATTAGTGGTTAGAGAAGAGTTAGTAATGTTCGGTTAAGAGCACATGATGTAATTCAGCTTGAAGATAAAGTTTTAGTTACTTTGGTAGAGCCGACAATGTGTAGCATGTGTCTACATTTATCATTATTGGATAGGTCCCAGAATGTGTTGCGTGCTTAGTAGAGCCAACATAATTATTGTTAGAGTATGTTATGGTTTCTCTAATATGATTTAAAGGTGGTTCTAATAGGATGGCTTGATTATATCATTTAGAGGAAAGATATTTATATGAAGTCATTTGTGATTGCTAAGGTATGGTTCAGAGTTGATTGTGAAGAGTAGAGCAGAGTGTGCAAAGTGTTGAGCCATCAGAAGAAGGTCTATGTGACCAAGTAAAGTGTTTATGCTGTACATTGGATCTGATCTAGATAGTAGGTCAAAGTAAAGTTCACCAAGATCTAGATATAGTGTGTATCTTTTATTCAGAAGGTTGTAGCCTTCACTCATTTGAGCAGTGTGCTCTCAGACAGTGCATCCTCACTCCTAATAGGGTTAATTGTAAAAGACTCCTAACATGGTCTAACCCTTGACCAGGTCACTGTACTAAATAAATTGTAAAGCAACTCCTAATATGGTTAAGGATCTTCTAACAAGGATCATAATACACTAGTGCAAATTATTAGTGGGTGTCAATTCCCATCGGGGTTTTTACCTATTTGGGTTTCCCGTAACCAAAATATTGGTGTTGTGCTGAAGTGTTCTTTTATTGTGTTTGTGCTTTATGTTTAAGTATACTTAATTGGATAAAGAATTGAAACTTGTAGATAACTGATTCACCCCCCCCCCCCTCACGCTCAGTTACCTCTTGGGACTATTCCTAACACTTCTACTCCTACATAGAAAATAGGGGCTTAATCTACACAATATGCCCCAATTGCCAACTATATAACTAGTCTTTCTTAATAGTCTACAACCTAGGATATAGAACCATTGGTCCTACTAAAAACATGGGGTAACAAAAAACTACATGCTTATCAGATTATGTTTCTATGTAAAATAACTATATCTGTCTCCACCTCAAAAAGATTCAAGAACCCTTTTAGGCTTACCTCCCACTCTTCTCCTTTTGTCTAAGCCAGTTGTGATACACAAAATAGAAATCTCCATACAAGGGAAAGAAATCACCTAGAGTTGTAGAAGTCCCCTTCATTTTTTTTCCATTTGGTATTTTCCTTTGTTAATGAAGCATTCCTCCATGCCCTTCCCCTTTTCTTTTCCTACTATGGCCCTTCCTCCAAATACACTATTTCAACACTTGTGGAAATAAAGTAAGGTTCATAGCTTTCTTCTATTAGATAGTTCTTCCACCAATCATTGCCTAATGAAACCTTCCACCCTAATAATTTCTAGAGGAGCCTTATATTCCTTTCTATGACTAGTTTTTATTCTTCAAATGCCCTCTTGTCTCTCATGGAGAGAAATTGAAATTTTTCTACCACCTATTCAATAGTATGCACATCCCTTGGCCCATTTTGAGTATGGTAATCCACTAGGTAAGGTACCATGAAGTTGTCATCCACGTTCCCAATTGTTATGTTCAGGTCCACAAGAAGATCTTTTTTAAATAACCTTTGACATAGTTGTAGGGATGTCATAATTCACCCTAAACTGATGGTTTGTAACCATACATTCTTCTCCCATTATCTCCTTAACTTCTAGAATGGATAAAATATCTAGGTCATTTAGAATTCTACACCATCTCTCATTGGTGATTTCTCCTATGAAATCCATCTACTATAAGCCCTTCTTTAGCTAGATTCATAGAGCAGACTCCATGTCCAAAAAACCCTATTTGAAGGCTTCTTCTCTTATTCTCATCTACTAATGTTGAATAATTTTTCCCTTCCTTCAAATAAATTCACCAAATGTAATGCCAATTCATTCATATTTCAGAATAATTATTTGTAAGGTGTGTTAGTTTATGGCCTATGACACCTCCTTCGGCATGTGTGAGTTGTCTTCCTTGATCCCACAAGAGATTATATGTTCATGTGATAATTACCCCACTTATGAATTTTTTTTTATCTAGATCCCTCTTTAAATTACATATATATTCTATTTCATCACTCGATGAATATGACCTATCCTCCCCTTAATAATACCCCTCAATTTATAATCTCTCCACAACATCATTACTATGTCACTCCTAAATCCTTATACAGGGAAGCTAATAACATGACCTAACTTCTTTGGCATGCCCAATGGGTACAAATTTGAATTTCAAAATAAGTGACATCCAATAAAGATTTCATCTCTCCTTATTCTGGTTGTCTAAGATTATTGATTTCTTTGATACTAAGCCCATCTACTACTAAATTAACTAACTGATCTACATCCTGATTAACTTTCCTATAAAAATGATTGATTGTGATTTATCCAAAATACTTTAGAATTTCTAAGGCTCTTTCCAGTATGGCATTGAGTTTCCAATTAGGATTCATTCCTAGTTTGAGTTCATCCACAACAATGGCCAAATCACCCTCTACTTCTCCTTTATGTCTGTTTAATTTTATCTATTTGTATAGAATTAGACCTATGATTAGTTCATTGAATTATGCATAGTAATTAGTATTCACCTGTAATGGGAGTGTCCTCCTCCATATTACTTTCCCTTCCCAATTTTTAATAATGTAGATTGCACCCAACGGACCCAGATTTCCCCTTGAGACCCCATCAAAGTTCAACTTAAACCATCCTACTAAGGGGAATCCATTTGGCTTGGTCACTTAAAATATTTTCCTCCTTAGAACCCTTCCCAACAAAGGTTGGGATTCTTAGATTGGTCCATATGAATCTCATCCTACCATCCCATTTAGTGATTGTTTCTTTCCTTGAGAGTCATGAGGGAAGGCTTTTTATTCAATACCTCTACAATAGCTTCTTCCACCTTATTTTGAAAGGAGCACAAAGTCATTTCCTTGTCATCAAAAATTTTGTGATTTTGTTCTTTCCATATTTCCTAGATCAGAAAGGAAGGCCAAATATTCCACAAGCACCCAAGTGAGTCTGAATTCACTCCCCTTGGCCAACTTTGGAAAAGACTTACTACGTCATTTGGGAGGGAAGTTATCCATCCCAATTTGGCAAAAATCCATTTCGAACACTCTTGAGAAAATTAACACCCATTGAAAATGTGATCCACAATTTTTATTTTTTTTCATAATACACACCTTGAAAACCCTTCAAACCCAAGTTTTGTAAATTTCTATGTTATCAATATTTTATTTTACAATTCTACCCATGCAAAGGTTCCTATTCTAGGGATGGATTTCTTGTCCTAGTATAGAGATATTGGTATCTCATTTTTTAGTAAGTTTTCTCCTCCAAATATATAATGGTACCCATCCTTGACATTATATTCTCCTCTCTTAGATGCTATCCAAACTATCTTGTCCTCTCCCTTCCTAAAGTTGACTTGTATTTGTGATAAAATGTTAGTTAAAGCCTCTATTTAACGGTTGGGAAAGGAGGGATCTGATCTACTTCCATTCCTAGCTAATGGCCAAGTTGAGCTTGTTGAGGCTTAATGTAGTCTTTTACCTTGTTGTCCCAATGTTCTCTGAGATATTATTTAGTGATTTTGATATCAATTAAACTATCTATGCTTGTAAAACACACCATGAGTATTCCTAAAATATTTTATCCCCCCCTCCCCATTATAAAATTTCATACCTTAGATCCTTTGGGAGGGTTACTTACCCTACAAATTCCCAAAATATCATTTCCATTCAAGTAATTTTCTTGAAGTATCCTAGCCCATTTCCATTGTAGTGATCTTATCATTTTCCAGATGAACTTTTCCATGAGGGCCTTATTTTTCCATAGATTATTTCTTATCCTAGACCAACACCACTTTCTTTTAGTTTACAAATATTCTCACAATAAATTAGTGTCATTTTGTGTTTTTCAAAAAGGCCTTGCAAAAAAACCTTCTCATTTTTTGAATGAAAATTTCATTTTCCCTAGTTGTGAGAGCAAGGAAATAAGATAAATAGTAAAGAAGAGATAATTAACCTCAACATTACTATTTTTCTTGCCCAAAAAAACCACCTCCCCTTCTAACAATTTAAACATTTATCCATCTTATCTTTGAGAGGATCCCATAGTCTGGTTCTCCTTAAACCTTTGTCAAATGGGAGAATAAGGTAAGAATAAGGGAGCCAATCGTATATCCTAGCTCATTGAGAAACTTGACCTCTTTTCTTGGATGGGTATTGATGAAGAATGCCTCTAACTTATTTTTATTGACTTCTTTCCCTATGGTAGCAACATAGAGAGACAATATTTTCTTGATTTGTCTATCTTCCTTCTTTTTTGATCTTCCAAATATAATAGTATCATCAACAAATTTTTGATGTGTAGAAGACATGTTCATAGATATTATTATACAATTTATCTTTCATATATCAGTTGAGTGATAGATGGACTTCCTGGGGATTCTATCATTATAATAAACAAAAAATGGGATAGGGGATCTCCTCATCTTAGCCCCCATGAAATTTAAAAAAAAACTTCTAGTGAACCATTTACTAATACAAATATCTTTGGGTGGCAATGAATTAAAATATCTAATTGATAAACTAATTACTAAAACCAATAGTTTCCAAAATTTTGTAAAAAAAACTCCATTCAACCCTCTCATGTTTATTTTTGATGTCTAGCTTTATTAACATACTTGAAGCTTTATTACTTTGCAGCAAGTGGATGGCTTCTTGGGAAATAGTAACACCATCTATAATAGATCTTCCTACCTAAAAAATCTAGTTTTCTCCTTGGAGATGATGCAAGGGAGAATATTTTTAATTCTATTTTCTACCATTTATCCACGATTTTATATGATGTATTGTAGAGAGAGATTGGTTTGAAATCCTCCAACTTGGTAGCTTGTTCTTTTTTAGGAATGATGGCTAGACAAGTGTTATTTACTTCCTTCAATAATCTCCCATAGTTCCTTATTGCTTCAAGGGGTTCTACTAACTCCTTACCAACAAAGTGCTAGTATTTATGGAAGAAATTTGTCTAAGAAACCATCCGACCCTAGGGCCTTATCTAGATGAAACAGATGAAGTGCTAATTCTACCTCTTGATAAGTGAATTTTCTAATTAGCATGTTGTGTATTCTTGTCTAATTAATTGGGGGATGTGTGCAAGGAGCTTCGATTGATCCCTTATGTTGGCTCCCACCTCCTTATTCATGATACCTTAAAAAAAAATTACTATTCTTTCCTTGATAACATTTAGATCCTTAGAGATTGTCCCATCCTCAATTTCCAATTTACTGATGTGTAGTTTAGGTCCCTCTTCTATTTGGTAATATTATGAAAGTATTTGGTACTTTTATCCCCAACCTCAAACCATAGCTCCCTTTATTTTTGTCTCCTAAATGGTTTCTCTTTTTCTAGTATGTCCTCATATTCCTTTAACATAAATTTTGTTACAAGTAGTGGTTTTTGTTGCACCAAAAGATCAACCTGTTAATGCCTGATACAACCACTAGACCTATAGAAGACACAGGAGGTAGTTAAGCCATGTCATGAATCCTGAGGGGAGTGCTGACCATTTTTCCAACAATCTCCCCCTCAGTGTTACCTGAGGGGATTTGAACCTATGACCAAGCTCTGATACCACGTGTTACAAGTAGTGGTTGCCGTTGCACCAAAAGATCGACCTGTTAATGCCTGATACAACCACTAGACTTATAGAAGACACAGGATGTGGTTAAGCCATGTCATGAATCTTGAGGGGAGCGCTGACCATTTTTCCAACCAATTTATCCCTTAAAAACCTCTCATTATCTTCATTATTTCCTTTAATACTATATTTAATTATGTCAATGTCTCTTCAATCTTCAATTTTGATTCAAAGATATTCTTAAAATGTGTCTTATCCCATTCCAAAATTTACTTCTTAACACCTTTCAATTTTTTCGTACGATACAAGATCTTTGATCTTGTATTCTCTTCTTCCTTCCACCATGGTTCAACTACTTTTATTAATTTTTCATCTTTAAACCATATATTATCAAATTTAAATGGTGCCCTATGAGGCTTAGAGTCCATTTTTAGATTTAGCTAAATAAGATAATGGTCTAATCCTAATCATGGTAAAAAGGCTCCTTCAAGGGATGTTGGGAAATTGGAGAGGTCCCCATTGAATAAAAATCTATCCTATGTTATTGAAACCAAATATTCTATATTTTTCATGTAAAATTCACATTCTTAGGTTCAACTTCCATCAAGTGATTTATGAATGTACCTAGTCTTCAAAATCCTTATGGGTCTATCCTGGACTGGAAATACCCCCTCTCTTATCTTGTCTATATATAATTGAATTAAATTCACCAACCAAAATGGGATGTTTCTCTTGTATAAAACTCATAAAAGAATCTAACTTGTTCCACAAGGCTCTTTGCTCTTTTACTTGGACATGACACTGGCCCATAGACATTAATAATTGAAAATTGTAGGTCAGTCTCTAAACTCCTTCACTTACCACTCACCCATAACTAACCATTGGCTAAATAATAAAAGATTTTTTTTTTTTGTATTCCAACAAATGTATAAACCTCCAGAGGCCCTATCTTCTGGAACAACCATAACTTTCCAATGTTTAAATATTTTGAAGACTGACTCCACTTCTTATGACTTCTTTGTTTCTTGGCTCAAGATTATTTTTTCTCTAGTCAATCTGATCCTTTGGTTGAATAGACACATTTTTTTAGGGGAATTCAATCCCCTAACATTCCACAATAGGAGCATCATGGATCCTAGGGAAGGGTACTTACCTTCAATTTATCTAGTACATATGTTATTTTGATTTGTCTTGCAACTTTACCATGTTTAGATCTTAGTTCTACTAGTGATTTCCTTCCATCCACTTTCTTGTTGGGATCCTTATTGCAATATTAATTTATCTTTTTGAAAGGCAATAGATTTATGCCAAGTTTTTCCATCATTATAACTCAATCTCCGTCAACCTCCCCCTCAGATAGCTCACTATTTTTTCTTTCCATAGAATCCATAATCTTTTGAATCAACTCTCTTTTTCCTCTCTAATATTCTTCATCTTCTAAGGATGAAGGCCTTGTAATTCCCATTAATTCATTTATAGATTCTATTTCCTCATTAGATATGTTTTCCTCTTGAATAATTCTTCTCTAGTGGCCCCTTCTAAATAATCTAATATTGCTTCTCCATGTTCTTGGAGCTATGAGATCAAGCTTTCATCCAAATATCTTAGGGATCTCATCTTTCCTTTTTCTATTTCATGTTCCTACCTCCTCTGATCACCTTATCCCAAGTCTATAATATTTATCTATTCATTTATCTCCTTACATAAGGATTCCATTTTCCCCATAATTTTTTATATGACCTCATACTTTCCCAAATCTCCTCTATTATTTTCTGATTTGACAATATCTTTCTCATCATGTTTCTCTAATTTATCCTGATTTTTGAAAGGGTAGTATTCACCTCCTATGATCTCACCTTCCTCTGGAACTTCTAAAGCATATGGTAAATCCATGATTCTTTTGTGTACTTTTTCTTGACTTCCTTGTTTGATTTATTTCTATAAAGATTGGGTCGATCTAATCTTACCATACCTAGATCAAATTTATTGCTAGCTTCTTTTGAGAAGCTTGAAATATTATTTTTTCTCAAGATGCATTTGCATCCACTTGTATCCACTTTAATGTATTGGAACAATTTACCTTTTTAGTCTAAACTTATAGGTTATCTAGATATATATGACATGTGCCCATGTCGAGAAATATTTTCACTATTACTAATCTTCCAAAGAATAATTCTGATTTGAATCCTATGAAAGTTCCAAGGGTTTCCCCAATCCTCTCCAAAATTTCCTCACTCCAATACTCTAATGGAAGATTATCTAATTTAATCCAATGAGGGATTTCTTGGGCTTATGGAGATTAGGGTTAAAATTTGGTTCCCAATATGATTTATAGAATAAAAATCTTCATAGAATAATGTCTCCTAAAAAAATTTCCTATTGGTATTCTAATCATTGTAATATAAAATAAATAATTTATTAGCTAAGGCCTTAGTGCTTACCCACCCTTCAAATAATTCAACAAACTAGTTGATGATCTTCTTCTTGGGTGCCACATTGTGCATTCATTTGTCAAACAAGGTATAATTAATGAAATTATCCCATCTTTGCTTCATACATGATTGGGGGATTGGCGTTACCATATTTATCCTTTTAGGAGGAGTGAATGGTTTTTTTTCATGAAAATTTTCCCTCTTGACCTAGTTTTGGTTGTCTTTTGGATTACTCCATTTGTTATTCCTGTGGGAATATGGTTGACCAAAAGCCCTAGCATGGATTTTCTTTGATTCATGTAGGGATTGAAATTTTTTTCCAATTGTTTCCCTATTCATCCATTCCTCGGTATCCCTTGAAATGATAGCTTTAATTGGATCCCCAAATAGTGTCTTTGTGCCAAGTGGGTTGACATTTGATGTAGGAGCATCTTGGGTCTTTGAGCAATCTTGCATCAACCAAAAATATTTCCTATTTTCTGTTGTTTGCATTATAATTGTTGTATTTGTTGGTTTCATTATGTGAAAAGCTTACATGATGTTGAGGACCTATTTGGGAACCTTATCCTATGAGCACATGAAGATTGGATGGACCATTTCAAAGTTATAGTTTTTTTCCTTATCGTTGGAGCTGTATTTTCCTGTAGTTTTTGTGCTAATTGCACATCATGTAGCCATTGATCCTTAAGAAATAAAAATTTTCTATCTTAGGGCCTTTAAGAGTACCTAAATTAATATATTTTCCCAAGAGCGCACGTCCTAATTCATTATGAGTAAAAAGTTATGGCCTTTTTTCTTGGATACCTATTTTATGCCAGTTTTCACATGAAACGTGGAGTGTTTCTTCTTGCACGGTTCCATGTGATGAGATGGGGAATGACATAGTTAAGGAAATTTTCTTGGGTCATGTGTGGACCTAAATGTAAAGGTACATTAATTTTTGATCATTTTTGCATTATTTTTGGTTTAAATCTTCCAGACTGGACCTATAATGTAATTAATTACGTGATTGGTTGACTTGTGGCTTAGCTGGCTATATATTGAGAGTTTGGGTAGATGTTTAGGGAGAGATGGAGAAGAGGAGAGTAGGATCATAATTGGATCTTGAGAGATCTTGAAGATCAGATTGTTATCTGATAGTTGTAATAGCAGAGCTAGTGGTTTGCATGCTTGGAGACAAGGAGATTGCTTGGAGGCTTGCGAGCTCAAGTTCAGATTTGCCTTAGTGTTTCCATCAGTTGCTGATTTGTTTCAGAACTGAACTAGCTAAGGGATAGCAGAAATAATTTTTATTGTATTTGGCCCTAACTTGGAAGGCCTTATAGCCAGGCATGTTAATGAAAATTCAATTGAATACATATTCTTGTTGTGTAATTTCACATTGTGGTGTTCTGTTGCTTGTTTAGAATGTCCTTAATTGGATCCTCCTTAACTTGACTACATCAAGTGGTATCAAAGCTTGAATATCTTAAGTGTGTAAACTAGTTGAGTTTGTTTACACCAGGACCTTGTTGGTGACTTTTTTCTTTGGATTTGAATCTTTGAGGATGCCTCAAAGAAGATTGGATCCTAGAGAAATTGTAGATCTTTGTCATATTGTGGAATCAAAGATTATAGAGAAGGTGAAATCAGATTTCAAATCTGAGATGGAATTAATGAAGAATGACATGATTGCTGAGATTCTGAGGACTATTGTTGGTATGCCAAGGAATCTTGGTACTGATGATGGTTATGAGGAAGCAACTGAAGACTTTGAAGTTGTTGGATCTAGTGGAGATGATAGATCCAATCAGAGGGATATATTTTGTGAAGACAGAGCTGGTCAGTTACATAGATCTAGAGCTCGGTTAAGTAATAACTACCAAATGGAAGTTTCTAACTTCTCTGTTACTTTGAAACCTAATACTCTGATTGATTGGATTGGTGAGTTGGAAGACTTCTTTGAGCTTGAAGAAATTGAAGACCCTCTTAGAGTGAGGCTGACACAAACTAAGTTGAAAGGCCATGTTGATCTTTGGTGGAAAGAATTACAAAGAGATAGAGAAGATGAAGGTGAAATGAAGATCAATCAGTGGAGGTTGATGGTGACTAAGTTGAAGGCTAAGTTCATACTTGCTGACTATGAGCTTGACTTATTTAAGAAGTTGCAAAATCTAAAGAAAAAAGATTTGACTATTGAAGACTATATTGAGGAGTTCTACAAACTTACTATTAGGTCTAGGCACAGAGAACTTGGTAAGGAAAAGGTAGCTCAGTATGTAAATGGTCTGAGATTCAATATTCAGGATGAGATTGGTATGATGAAGATTGATTCAGTTGAGGATTCTTATCAGTATTCTCTGAAGGTAGAAGATAAGTTAAAAAGGAGACAACATGGCAATCCTTGAGGAAAGGAGAAGACTGATCACTTGGTAAAGGATAAACCTACTACTGAAGATGAACTGAAACCTATGGAATTGAAAAAGAAGACATGTAGGGTTATCTTTAAGGGTACTTGTTATAATTGTGGTGGAGAAGGACATAGAGCTTTTGAGTGTACACAAAAGAAGTTTGGTGATCATATGAATGGTATGGTGAATGACAGAATATTGAATGAGCCTGAGATAGGATTTGAGAACTTGCTTGTTCAGAGAACATTACTTGGTAATAAGGTGGAACCTTGTTAGAGGAGTAACTTGTTCAGGACTCGGTGTAAGTCAGGAGGTAAACTTTGTGATGTTATTGTGGATAGTGGTAGTACTAATAACCTTGTAGCTGAGGACATGGTTTAGAAATTTGGTTTGAAGAGAATGAAGCACCCTTATCCTTATAGGATTGGTTGGTTGCAAGATGTTCATGCTCTAGAAGTAAGGGAGAAATGTCTTGTTTATTTTCAGATTGGCCAGTATAAGGATAAGGTGTTGTGTGATATTGTGAATATGAGTAGTTATCATATATTGCTCGATAGACCTTGGTAGTATGATTGCAAGGCTATGCATGACTGTCTCAAGAATGTGTTTACTATTGAGAAGGATGACATGAAGTTTTCCCTGATGCCTTTTTTGGATACAACACTCAGTAGGAGGAACCTGATTTTTGGTAGCTGAGTTGGGTTGTCAGATCTAGAAAGGATTAGAGATCAGTATGGAGAACAAGCTTGTGTGTTGTCCAGGAAGGACTTGAAAAGGAAAAGAAAGCAGAAGTGGAAGAGTGTGCAAAGTGAAGACTTGGAGGACATGTATGTGAAGAACTAGTTTGGGGTTTATGTGTTGAATTCTAGAAGATGTTCTTCTAGCCATTGAGAACATCTTTTCAAACTTGGGGTGTCTAATGTAGGAGCATCTTGGGTCTTTGAGCAATCTTGCATCAACAAAAAATATTTCCTATTTTTTGTTGTTTGCATTATAATTTTTGTATTTTTTGGTTACATGGTGTTCAAAGCTTACATGATGTTGAGGACCTATTTGGGAACCTTCTCCTATGAGCACATGAAGATTTTATGGACCGTTTCAAATTTATAACTGTTTTCCTTGTTGTTGGAGCTGTATTTTCCTGTAGTTTTTGTGTTGATTGTGCATCATGTAGCTATTGATCCTTAAGAAATCAGCCTTTTCACTCTTAGGAACTTTAAGAGGACCTAAAGTAATATCTTTTACCAAGAGCGCAAGTCCTAATTTATTATGAGTAAAATGTTATGGCCATTTTTCTCGGATACCTATTTTTTGCCAGTTTTCACATGAAATGTGGAGTGTTTCTTCTTGCGCGGTTTTGTATGATGAGATGGGGCCTTGTGTAGTTAAGGAAATCTTCTTGGGTCATGTGTGGACCTAAATATAAAGGATCATTAAGTTTTGATCATTTTTGCATTATTTTTGGTTTAAATCTTCCAGACTGGACCTATAATGTAATTAATTGCATGATTGGCTGACTTGTGGCTTAGTTGGCTATATATTGAGATTTTGGGTAAATGTTTAGGGAGAGAGGGAGAAGAGGAGAGTAGGATCATAATCTTGAGAGATCTTGAAGATCAGATTTTTATCTAATAGTTGTAATAGCAGAGCTAGTGGTTTGCATGCTTGGAGGCTTGCGAGCTCAAGTTCAGATCCGCCTTAGTGTTTCCATCAGTTGCTGATTTGTTTTAGAAATGAACTAGCTAAGGGATAGTAGAAATAATTTTTATTGTATTTGGCCCTAACCTAGAAGGCCTTACAGCCGGGCATGTTAATGAAAATTCAATTGAAAACATATTCTCGTTGTGTAATTTCGCATTGTGGTGTTCTGCTGCTTGTTTAGACTGTCCTTAATTAGATCCTCCTTAACTTGACTTCATCAACATTAATCACCTATGTGGCATAACCATGGCTTTGATTCTTTGTAAATGTCTAGTATGTAGTAGGAAGAATTCACCTACTCTTCTTTTAGTGAAACATTATGATCTCTTCCCCTTAATATTTAATATCATATTAAAATAATACTTAAGTTATATTAATATATCAATAATGAATAGTATTATTAAAATAATAAAACAACTAAAATATATTAAATTTATATTTTATAAATATAAATATGGATTTGTGACAAAAAAAAATTAAACCTTGGGTTTTCAAGAGAACAATGTATTTAAATGGAATATGATTAACAATGAATGGAAAGCTACAAAATCACATACAAAATTCTTGATAAACTTTTCAGGAAGCCATAGGGGCTTGGATCCCCCTACATAGAAACAACTAGAATCTGGATGGAAATTGGTCAAAAGCAAGAAAACATGGAGGGTAGAGAGGGTAGCGGCTAAACTGAGTAGAAGGGAGGTGCAAAAAACTAATAGTAGGTCTTTGGGGATTTTGGATATTCCAATAACATCAAGGACCCTAGATTTTTCTTCTGGTGCTAATCACATAACATTGGGTAAAAGGAATCCTCATCCTCCTCCCTCTCATGGTAATTTTCAATCAAATTTAGTGGCTCAACCATACCCATATATAATAAAAAGTTCCAAACACTGCAAAAGATTGTGGATGGTTTCATAAAACCATCCCCTATAGGAAAAAAACTCATAAAATACCTTCCTTCATCAAAACCCTAGCTCTATAGATGGCAGGGTGGCTCCTCTTCGCATACCACCCTCCAATAATGATGGGCACAAATATAGGATTTCATCAAAATCATATTTCAATCATGATAAGACCTAGATAAGTCAAAATTACTAGGCTATTCAATTTGATAGGAACTCTATGCCTCCACCAAATGAACAAAAATTAATCCCTTTACAAAATCCACAACCTACAAATATAGAGGAAAGAGATATGTTGGATATCAGTAATAAATTCACTGATGGTATGTGGGATCACTACAAAACTTATGGATTATTTTCTAGAGGGTGTGGATATGAGCTACTTGTGGATAATATTGCGAAGTAGTTTCAAGAAACTCGCAAGATCCAGGTGGGTATTTATGTTCTGTCTAAAGATTTTTTCTTTATTGATTATAAAATCTTAAATCTAAAAAAATAGTTTTTATTTGGTAAAAATATCTACTATAAAGAACATAATTTTATTGGCATCCTAATTTTGATCCTAGCAATCTATAATCATTTAAAGTCACTAGATGAATCAAGTTGTCCAATCTCCCAATAGAACTATTGCACAGTGAAATCATAAAGGCAATTGGCAATCAACTAGGAGAATTTGTAGGGTTTGAGGAAGCTTTCTTATCATATTTTGATATTATTATCTTAGTAAATATGGATATAAATGTGAAAACCCTTAAACCTATTGATTTAAGGACTAATAATCCTTATATAACATTAGACATGTATTTTATCAAGGCCATGTTCACAATAAGATAACAAAGGAACCCACAAAAGCTCCTAATCAGAAGACAACCTTCCCACCATTACCAGAGGTTAACATTAGATTTAATGAGAATATGAGGGGATTTATTATTGAAGATCAAAATAACAATATTCCCTCTCAATTGCATCAAAAAATGACTATGGACAAGTCTAGACAAAGCTATTCCCCGGGTATGGAATCATCTCTACCTAAGGTAAGTACTAGATCAAACAAAAGCACTAATAGAAATAATAGTTTCCACTTTATAGACCTCCCTCAGTAGAGTAGTGAAGGGAAACCCACTCAAGAAGAATTAGATAAAGTCTTATTATCAGTAGATAAAATTTATGAGGAAAAATCAAGGATCAGTTTTATAGAGTTGTCTAAGGTTGGAGAATGAAGGAGGGTGAGCTGGAAGAAAATGATATTTAGTATTATGGCCTTATGGAGGATGGTGGGTAGTAATTCCTGAGAAATCAAGGTTCCTAGAGGGTTGTGAAGAGGGGATTGGAAATGAGAGCCTTCTTATCTCTTATGGGCAGGAAGGAATCCAAAATGAAATTGAGATAAGTCCAACTAATCATTGAAAATAGCCAAAAAAGACTAGTAATACTAATTTAGAAGATTTATGCAATCATATCCTAGAAAAGATCATTTATAGAGTGGTAGAAGATATGATAGATAAGGAAGAAATTGTGAGGGAAAGGGAACAACTTATATTGAAAATATTATAATTGGAAGAAGAGGAGAGGAGTCAAGAAAGGCTTGAAGAAGATATAGTTGAGTTGGGTAGTACAGAGACAGAGGAGGTAAACCCTATCCTAGGAACTTATCCTACATAATTCAACAAGGAGACTCTGGATTATGCAAAAGCTAATAAGAAGAGAGGTAGAAAGTCACTTTTTGAATTGAGTAAAAAAGATTGTTTGGATCTTGATTAGACTAAGATCACCATGTTATTTAATACAAGGAAGGGGAAGGACCTTCCCACTAATCCATGAGGACCAATACATGCAATGTTAGGGGCCTTAACACCCCTAAAAAGTAGAGGATTTTGAAATGGTGCATAGCTATAATTAAACCTAAAATCTTACTAATTCAAGAAACTAAATGTTGTCACTAAGGATTGCACCCAATATGCTAAGTGTTAAAACCCAACAATCCTGTGAAACATGTGACTATTCTCAGGTTGTGGGTAACCTATTTGAGAATAGACCTCTGAATTAAGGTCCAACTTCCCTTTGGATCACTTTAAAACTGACTAAATTTTAGGAGAAAAGGGAGAGAATGCGTAAAGTAAATAAATGAAATTGAAGTGAAAACAAGGTGATCCACAACTACATTAAGCTTACTGCAACAATAAAACAAAACTAAACTTCACAACTTGATTCTACTGCCTTAAACTCCCTAGGAAAATAGGGTACTTGAAAAACAAAGAAGGGAAGATGATTCCACAATTCTGATGTTTTCAGTATTGCACACAAATTAACACTATAGAGCTAAGATGAATTCTTGAGCATTCACTTGGATCAACATGGAGATTAAGGATACAGGAACATCACAGTAATCCTGCATGAGATTCAAAAGAAGAATTCTGAAATTGTAGGGAAATAAGAAGGATCAATTTTATTGCTAAAAAGAAACTAAGTACAAGATGTGTCTCTCAGAGCTACACCACTCATATCAGGGAGAATAGAATGAAGAGATAACCTCCATCATGAAAAGTGAGAGCTATATTTCTAGAACCTAGGAATCTGCATTCAAATCCTGCAACCTCCTAAGAATGGAAAAGATCTCAAAATAGACCCATGAGGTTGCATCATAAACTTGGATGCCAGATTCCTGAGTTTTTAGGGGTATCATAGAAATTGGGAGCCTTAAAAAAAAATGATCAAAAGAACACCACTCTACCCCCCTAAGTCATGCACTAACCATATTCTGATGACACTTTATAAAAACACCATTGCCAGAATTTACATTAATAAATCATGTAATGACTTAACATTTAAAATCCCATCCCACTAAGGCACAAAAATGGATTTAATGCATATCCTAAAATGGTCTCAACCCAAAATGGGGAAACACATTTTAAAATAATAACATTAAATAATGGAACCCACCTATGCCTAAAACAAATCATGGATTAATATATATTTTAAAATATTCTCAACCCAAAAATGGGGAAAATATATTAAATATTTACATTATATAAAATCCAATGTTTTTTAAGAAATCACAGCAACAGACTAAGTCCTCAACCCTAAAAGAAGGGGAGAAAGAGATAATGCATTATTAACCAAAACCCTCCTTCGAAAATGGAAGCCACTGTCATCAAACCCTCCAAACATGAAAACTAGCAAGTTTCCCTCTCTAGCTGGCAGTCTCTGCACATGGTTTTAGAAACATCTATCAAGGATCTCGTGGTGTCAAACTGTCAAGGCAAGCATCATTTTTTCATTTCATTCCACTTCACTACATCTTTTATCTTTGTATTATGGATTTCTATGTGTTTGTCTCCTTCGAGGGCTCTGTAAATGTATAGCATTATGAGTTTCATTGTTTTGTTTTTGATTCACTGAATAATGTACTCATTTGGCATGGCTTCTCTAGAACTGTATGAGACTAGGGCACTATGTATTTAGATTTATTTCAAATCGCTGCATATGGAAACATGGAAACTTTTTATTTCATTTTCTGTGTGTTCGATGCCTGCTGTGGGATCCATGTCACTGCAATCCACATATCTATGTGAATCACCATCTATTCCTATATTTTTCATAGCAGTGGATGATGTTATTATAACCCTCTAAACTTTTGAGGGCACCATGCATTCATATTTATTTTTGTTAAAAGAACTAGGGCATCATTTCCTTTTAATGTCGGCTAGGGCACGGGCACATGTATTTCACTGTTGCTATTCATTCACGGCTAGAAGGCCCATGAGCTCATTGCGTACCCATTTCAATGGTGCTTACGCTTCCTTGTTTCACCTTGAACAAGGACCACGAGCTCTACATTTTGATTTATTGTGTGTTTGACTCCCTGATAACAGTGATTTTTTGATTCACCATCTTATTCTGTATTTTGTATAACATCATATGATAGTATTTTCATTTGGCATCACTGGCTTCATCTTTCCCTTTAAATTTCAAAATTTTTGCAGATGTTGTGGTTGTATTAAAATATCTGCATGAAAGCTCGGGCTATGCTCTTCATTGTTCATTGCATTATTTGTTATTAAATGCTCGCTATTTTTCTTTCCATGACCCATGAACAAGGGTACAATGCTTGTGTATTCATTTCCTTGGATGTTTGTTGCAACACCATTGTTCATGATGCTTATTGTGCTATGTTGATGTCATTGTGATACCATACATTGACATTCGGATAGCCTTGCGCATGGGTATGGGTGCCCATAGATGCACCTATTGTGATGCGATGTCCATTGTTATATGAGATTTGATGTTAATCCTTATACATGGCCCGCGGGTCTTGCTTGTACATTGATGTGTTTACTATCGATAATGACATACCAATCCCATTTTGTGATGGCACCGGCTTGTGAAACCCTTCCACAGTTTTTTTATTTGCTGTTGGATTGTTTATCTCATAATATCGATGGATAGCATTGAGATGTTCACTGCTATGATTCATGGATGATGTCATGCCCTTGCTTATACAATATTCACATTTTCCTTGCTATTACTTTCCTTATATGCTTGCGGCCTTCTTCATTATGCAATTAGCCTCGTGATTGTGTACATTGTTGATTGTCTGGAAAAACTTGTTGTGGTGTCATGACTATTTTGGTAAGTGTGTTGATGCTTATCCACTGTCAATAATGACATGTCATCAATGCTGATGCTTACTGGCATGTGTTCATGTTTGGGTCACTTGTTATTGTTGGAAAAATGGTCAGCACTCCCCTCGGGATTCGTGACATGGCTTAACCACCTCCTGTGTCTTCTATAAGTCTAGTGGTTGTATCGGGCATTAACAGGTCAATCTTCTGGTGCAACGACAACTACTACTTGTAACAAGTGGTATCAAAGCTTGGTCATAGGGTCGAATCCCCTCGGGTAACGCTGAGGGGGAGATTGTTGGAAAAATGGTCAGCACTCCCCTTGAGATTTGTGACATGGCTTAACCACCTCTTGTGTCTTCTATAAGTCTAGTGGTTGTATCAGGCATTAACATGTCTATCTTTTGGTGCAACAACAACTACTACTTGTAACAGTTATTACTATGCTTGGACATTGAATTTGCTATGTTTGAAAGCACTATTTTGATCTTTATGTTTACTATTGAATACATATGCCAACCGTGAGCCTTTTACTCACATTGTTTATGAGTGGCACTATGAACTTGGAGGCACCTACCATTACCATCATTGTTGCTAAGACTCAAACCTTAGCATTTGTATGATTTGCCATTGGGATTGTGTTGAAATCTTCACATAGCAGCTCGGTGACCCGTGAGCAACCTGGCAATGATGCTCACTGCTAATTTCATGGAAATTGATTGACTATTGCTCCTATTTGCACGTTCCTTAAAATATTGTGTCCATTGCACATCAGAGCCACATGCATGCTCGATCTGATTTCATCACTGAGGGTACATGCTTATTTGGTCTTTTGAACATTCAATGGCACATTCCTTACTTTGTACATTGCTGATCTCAGCCTGATTAATGCATCAATGTTCAATTTTACAGACATCATGCCATGTCAAGCTCTCTCTATGCATGTTTATTTCCTGTACATGGATCCTATGGTACTCTCATTTTCAAGCCCATTAGCTGATTGCATAATATTTGTTGTGACCCTCACTGCATCATGTGTTAGAGATCCATTAATGGTGTATTATTTGGTGTTCACTTATATTTTCACATGCACATATTTTCTCATTGTTCCATATGAGATATTCCATTCCATATTGATCTAGCAATTGTACCCCCTTTTGTATTTGGTTCATCATGTAGACCTTTATTATGTTCATACCATAGCATCAATGGATTAACTGCAGATTTGAAGTACACCTTATTTCTCTCTTTTGATGATGCCTCAGTATACCCTACAAGCCCTCCTTATGTTTTGTTTGACCATTCTTAACCTGATTCATCCTTGTGATCCTTGAGTGTCGTACTGATACTACTTTATTTGGTTGCTTCTTCGGTTGATCATCGGTGTTCTTGGCCCATGATGCAGTCACTAACAAGGAAACTTGAGGCTTTCCTATCATGATCTACATAAAGGGTCAAGTTCATTCATCTGGGACCCAACACCCTTGGATCATTGTTGGATGAGCTTCTCCTGTATCTGCACATGGAAAAAACACATCAGTGAAAAACATGGTGTTTCTTTTATTTCTTGTAGCCTTTTATGCACAAGCCTTGAGCACAACCTTTCTCAAAGGTGTATGGCTGAGTGCATGTATGCATCTTGTGAATACTATGATACCAAGCATTGTTTAGATCCATTGGATCTAACCCATATCTTCTCTTCTCTTCTTGTAGGTTTTGGACCATGGGAGCTCTTTGGACAGGACCGAATCCAAACACCATTACCAGGCAATGTCTGGTACCCCTATATTTTAATTGATTAGTTCATGTATATCTGCACTCATTCATCCAATTCTAGTAACAGCTATGCTCACGACCTGTGTGAGCTTGGATAAATGTTCTTCTTAGCTTCCTTTTCTCTTTGTACATCATACTTAACATGATACATGCACATGTAATCTTAGATGTAGTTCATTTCCTTTTTTCTTTCATGTACCTTGAAATGAACACAAATAGTAAGAAAGACAACTAATAATTTCAAACTAGGTTGCAGTAGTCCAACTTAGTAACTAGGCCTCTTCAAATGAGTAAAATACTGATAAAACTAAACTCAATAAAGAAGTAGTAACTCTTAGAAAGAAATTGGGCATTTGGGACTTTATAAGTGTGCTTGGAGAAGGGGCCTCTAGTGATCTATTGGTATTATGGAATCCCATGGAAATATCCTTTTTAATTAATAGTAGTAAGAATAATTGGATGAGACATGGCATCGTCAAAAGTATTTGAAGAAACCTACAATTTACATTGGTCAATTTCTAGGGTCCAACTCAAAATAGGGAAAAATGAGCAATTCAAAAGGAGTTATAACAATTCTTAGAAACCATCTTAGACCACATTTTCATATAGGAGGTGATTTTAATGTCATCCTTGACCCTAAGAATAAGTGGGGAGGTTCAACAAGACTATCTACAACAACATCCAATTTTAAGGAATAGGTTGACAAAAATAATCTAATAGAAATTAAGATAGAGCAAGATAGATTTACATGGAATAAAAGAAGGTAGGGGTTTAGTAATATTGCAGAAAAGCTAGACATATTCTACTTAGAGGAAACTAGGCTATGTTTCCTTATAATCTTTTTGTGGAGATTTTACCATACTTGGGATCTAACAATTTTCTTGTCCAAGTTCACATCTCTTAGGACTCTCAACCTAAATGATGGCCCTTTAAACTTGAACAAATGTGGCTTAAAGATGAAAATATTTTAAAATTAATAGAATAATGATGGAAGGAAGTATAAGCTATAGGTTCAAATCTCTTATGCTTCATATAAAAAATGAAAACTATTAAAGAAAAACTACTCTCTTGGAACAAAAATAACTTTGGCAATAATTTTGAAACAAAAATAAAATTAGAAGAAGAATTAGGAAACCTCAACAAATAAGTCATTGAAAGTGGTATGGATAAAGGTATGTATTCAAAAGAGAAAAAAATGAAATCTAATTATGAGGACATATTAACAAAGGGAGAAATATTTTGGTGGCATAAGTCAAGAGAAACCTGTCTTGAGGTAGGAGATAGAATTACAAAAAAATTCCATATTAGCAACAACTCCAAAGAAACCTAAATAGAATAAATAAAATAAAAGACTGTAATGGCTCCATAATGGAAAAACCACAAAAAATTGAACAAATGGAAGTACTTTGAAAAAAAATAATAATAATTGGGAAGGGTCTAACCTGGCTCATCAAAATAATATACTAAGCAATATACAAAAAATAATATTAGGAAAATAAAATGAGGCCCTAATAGAAAAATTCTCAAAAAAAAAGATTGAACTCGAAGTAAAGAAGATGCATCCATATAAGGCTTTGGGCCTAGATGGTTTCCTGGCCTTTTTCTTTCAGAAATGTTGGCATTTTATTGGGGATGAGGTGGTAGGTGCTCTTAAAGGGGTTAAAAAATCTGTAAATCTTTTAGGAGAGGTAAATAACACCTTTCGCACACTTATACCTAAGAAGGATAAAGTAGAAAGTTTTTGAGGATTTTAGACCTATCTCATTATGCAATACAATCTATAAAATACAAACCAAAACATTGGAAGATAGAATTTAGAAACCCTTACCTGAAATCATTAGTGAGGAACATACTTGGTTTATCCCTGGTAGATCTATCTATGATGGTGTAGTTATAGCCCAAGAAGCTATTCACTCTATCCAACAAAATAAGAAACCTAGTATGTTGATTAAGCTAGATATTAGTAAAGCCTATGAAAAATTGGATTGGTGCTTTCTATGCTAAGTTATTGAATCATTTGGATTTGTAAAATAATGAATTAAATTAATATTTGAATGCATCTCGAGCCCTAAAATCTCTATCCTAGTTAATTGATCCCCATAAGGATTCTTCAATATCTCAAGAGGACTAAGACAAGGACAACCTATGTCTCCATTCCTCTTTATTAAAATGGAAGAAGCATTAGGAATAATGGTATCCAAAGCCATGCAAGAAGGAAAGATTCAAGTGATTACAATTACTAGTGGTCTAGATCCCACAACCCACCAATAGTTTGTTGATGAAAAAATTATTTACAAAATAGGAAGTATAGATTAAGCCAAAGCATTTAAAACTATTATAGATTCTTATACTAAAGCTTTAGGTCAAGAGAACAATACAGAAAAATAATAAATCTTCTTTTCTAATACTAATTCTAACATAAAAAAGGAAATATGTAAGATCCTAAACTTAAAAAAAGGTGAGCTTCCTTGTAAATACCAAGGCATACCCCTGGATAAAGGTAATAGATCCACGGAAATATGGGATCATATCATTTCAAAAATTAAGAAAAATGACAAATAAATGACACTACTTGAATCAGGAGGCAGGCAAACAACTAAAGTCGAAGATACAAAATAATGTAATCTGCATGAGTGCCCTCAAATGACACTACTCAAATCAGGAGGCAAACAAAGGCAAACACCTAAACTCAAAAATATAGAAGGCATAGAAAACACCAAAGTGGCATAAAAAACACCAAAGAGTTGATCAATCAAAGCTGGAAGAGTGCTTCCACAAATAGGAAAGAAATAGTGTCCATATGGTAAATGATCCATCTCACTAGAATGCATAGGTATCTAGCCATTGCATCTACCTAGTATATAGAATCAAATAATGAATACATAGCTCACACTATCAAACCAAGGAAGCAGTAGAACCAATAGTAGAAACCCCCTATAATATTGACAAGGGAGTAATGACATGTACACTGAAAAGAATGTCCAATATGAACTACATGATACCAGGAACATCGTAGGTGCAGAGAGAGTACAAAAACAAATAAATATATTTGAGGCTAATGTAATTGGAGGAATGCTCACATGATGAAAGTAGATGGAAAACAAAGGCAAACATCAAACTACCTTGGCACTTTATAATGGAGTGGGAGTACATAGAGCATGAACATGTGCAAGATCCCATACATGCAATAGAATGACACTTTATCTCAGTGTGTGTGCATAAAATAATGCTAGAAAAGTGAAGTATACACTACTCAAAGAAGAGCAAAGGCTACTGGAATAAAAAGAACAACCTAAGATGAGCCATCCCTCAAAGGGAAGAGATCTTAAGACTTGAAACATCCAAGATATCTACCAGATTGCAAAAATGCAAGAAACTAAATAAAATATACCTGAAGCAGAATCTAGAAAACTGACTCATAGCACTAGAAATATCTCAGAACAATCTTTCCAATGATATATCAGTTGCCCAAAATAGAGTCCAGATGTGCAAGATAGAGCTCTTAGAGTGAAAAACTAAACATCTAGCTTTGATAGTAAAAAACACCATCCAAAAATAAAAATAAAAAATTCAAACCTCTAGATCTGGATAGAGCTCAAAACCAGCTTTCCGATGATATCTTGTTTGCATGATTTTGACACCATGTGCTCAAGTTATGAGAAAAATACCAACTACTGCATTGGAGGGACCCAAAATGGTGCAAATGATGGTGATGCATGTTGACATCTACAAATGAAGGGCTTAAATTCGATGGCCAAATGGCCATCGCATAAATTTTTTATTTTATTTTTAATTTCCTTGGGATGCATACCAGGGCCATTAGATTTTTTCCTCGATTTGCATGCTAGGGTGGTACAATTTTTTCTTTGATTTGCATGCTAAGGAAATACAATTTTTGCCTCAATTTACATGGTAGTAAGTACAATTTTGCATTGATTTGTGTGTCAAGGTCATATAGCCTAGCATGCAAAAATTTTTTTCCTCAGAATGCAATGTCATCCAAATCAGACGTGCCTTATATGGATCCAGGGGGTTCTTGGCTGCTATGAGCTCAACGGTGAGGTTCGTTTGAGAAGAAATGCTCCAAAATACCAGTGACTACCTCAGGATCCATGTTGGGGCTTGTTGCAAAATTTTTTTTGCCTCAGATTCCAAATTTTTCCTAAATGGACAAACTTTATATGGATCTAGGGGTTCTTGGATGTCATGAACAAAAACATGAGGTCTATTTGAAGCCAAGATGACCAAAAAGAGAGGTGCCCCCAGATCCAACAGAAATTCCTCTAAAATTGTAGATATGACAAACACAGCCAAATCTCTCAGGAAGAGGATAGAAGAAAACATATTTGAAGCTTTGATGCCATATTGGAGTTGATGAGTAAACAAACCACTATTCCAAAAAAAACTTGCATGAAAGCACATGTCACAGAAAGAGAGAGAAACAAGAAGCTAGAGAGACCTGAACGCATGGATCCATATATGAAAGAGGAGACATTCTTGATGTCCAAAAAAAAAGTTGCAATTCAATCAAATGAATGTTTCTCAATCTGTTACAAAGTTATGAAAATATGAGAGATCACTCCTTATGAAAGGAGATCGAAACCCTAAAAGGGTAAAACCTAGGTTGCACAATAATAATTAATAAAGTAATTAATTAGTATATGCCTAAAGTTTAGCTTAAGCATAAAGAGATAATAAGTGACTTAGTAATTAAATCAATATGATTTAATTAATAAGAAAACACTTTATAACTCTAACACATATAGGAATTGGTCGTAGCTTCCTCCTAAGAGTACAAGAGAGCCATCTCAGGTTTCAGTATGCATTTCTTCTATATACATGTTAAACATATGTGTTTAGATATGAGTACATGCATTTTTATTTTTTTAGTGTTTCCTGACATATATGTTATTAACTTGTATCAATTTTATTATACCCATTACAACCCTCTTCACAACCTCCCATGGATCCCCTGCCTTTACATTTTTTAAGGAGTCCAACTCGTGCAAGATAGGGACCATCAACTTTAGAGAACAACCCAATTGTAGAAGAAAGAGATGAGATAACCAACAATTCAACTGCCAACAAATTACAATCTAGTATTTATTTATTTTGATGTTATTTTGAGAAAAGATATCTGATTTAGCGTTTGAATTGTTCTTGTGTAGACACCCAGTGAGCCACCTACAACTTTCAAGAGGCTCAATTTTGATGATCCAGCAGAGTAATAGATATTGATAGAGATATACAGATCTAGTTGTGGTTATTGAATGACCAAATTTTGTATATATTTGACATTTTTATTGTATATATCGACCTTGACATAGTCGATACCACATTTTTGTAGTTCTCTATTATTGATTTGACATGTATGCCATTTTTTGATATGTACATAATTATTATTCATTTTGATATATATGAAACTTGATATTCAATCCAATTTGTTAATTATGTGTTCATTTATTCATTGTTAGTAGTCAAATATGCTTGTGTGTATGTACTCATGTGTAGGATTTATGCCTTAAGTATATTCATGTGTATTCAAGTACCTTCTTCATAACCTAAATTCATGTGTACGAGCTACATGCATGACTTAAGTGAATTCATGTGTATGCTTCATAATCTATGTGCTACATGTATGTTTCATGACTTAAGAAAATTTATGTGTACGCTTTATGCGCTACATGTGTTCACATGTGTAATTCATCATTTAAGTGAATTCATGCTTTATGTGCTACATTTTATTCATGTGTATCCTTCATACATTATGAGTATTCTATTTGGCTAAAGAAAAATCACAGTTTATGCATTATTTACACGCACGCTTCATTAGTGTATAAAAACAATGTGTATGGATATATAAATGTGTGATTCATGCCTTGAGAATATGATCACTACGAGTGTTTTTCTGTATGATCCATGTCTTACATGTATTTGTGGGTACTCTTCATGCTTTGAAGGTTATCTTGAAATGTGATCATCTTGAGAACTCAAAACATCAATTAGTAGTCTATTATTGACCCTTTGACTAGATTTGAATATGTAGTTTTTAATACAAACCAAAATGGCCATAGGACCCTAACACATTAAGGACACATAGGACCTGACCTACCCTACTAATGATGTCCCTTGTATAACCAACTTGGAGAAGAAAAATATATTCATTGTGGGCACAACCCAATGCTTCCATCACATCTGGTTGGGTAGGTCTACCCTAGGAATGGTCCCACTTTTCCTCTTGACTCACCAAAATGCTCACGGACATACCCAATGGTGCTTAGTGCACCTCGAGGAAACTTTGGTCTGACATGGTCATGAACGTTCTAGTGACTCCATGGGAGAAACAAGGTTTTCAGTAGCGTTTACCCACCCAAAAAGAGACAATGGCTTAGACCATCTGGTGATGGGATGAATGGTTTAGACAAAACCCAGTGGTACAACTTTCAATTGAGCCTCACTGCAAGTTTTGACATCAAGCAAGATTGGCATGCCAAACTCAAAAAAATTTGAATCTCCTAGAATGGAGAGAATTTATTATAGGCCTTAGAAACATGGTCATATAGCATCTAATGGTTCACTGATACCTCTCATGGAGTTCAAGACACGAGCCTCAAAAGATCACTGCCCAATCATGCTTCGTGCACCTTGGGGACACTTTGGTCTGGCATAGTCGCAAATGTTATAATGACTCAGTTGTTGGAAAGTTGACTATACTATTGTATATGACTTCATATAGTGTTTTCATTATGGAAACAAAGTCATATAGTGTTTTGGAGTCAGTGCACATCATTAGAAGATCAAAAATTGGCTAAGTACAGAAGACTGGATAGTTAGCAGAGCACCAGTAGTTCAGAGCATCAGTGCACGTACATATGATCAAGTTATGGTATGCACCCTTGAAGTTAAGCTTGTATGTATGTATTCATACTAAGTCTAAGAGTGCATGATTAGATGAGATCGTATGAAAAAGATACAAACAGTTGAAGAGGTATAGCCAGTGAATGCCAGAATAGAACAGTGTATGCAGCCGACTGTTGGTAATTTGACTAGCGACTATAATATTATTTTTTAAAGGCTATGTGCCTATTTTAATTAGGTTGTAGACATGTAATTAAATTTTTTTGTAAACACGCTTGAGCCAATTCACTTGGAAGCATTGTATGTAATCGGTTATAGGCCAACCCAATTAATTGTTTGGGTAGCGCATATAAATATGAGATGTTCCCTTTGTAATAAGCATGGATGTTGATATAGAGTTGAGATAAGCAGAGTAGAAGTATGTGAAGAGTTGATAAAATGTATTAGATCTTTTCAAAAGGTCAAAGCATTAGCGCATCATAGGAACTGATCTGACAAGTAGTGTCAAAGCACCAGTTCATCCATTAGATATAGTGTGTATCTGAGATCTGAAGGTTATAGCCTTCACCACTTGAGCAGTGAGCTCTAGGATAGTGTGTCCACACCTCTAACAAGGTTATTGTAAAAGAATCCTAATAGGGTTTGACCCTTGAAAAGGTCACTGTACTAAAAGTAATGTAAAGACAACTCCTAACAGGGTTAAGGATCTTCTAACAAGGATCACAATACACTAGTGTAAAATATTAGTGGGTGTCAATTCCCACCAGGGATTTTACCTATTTGGGTTTCCCCATAACCATATTGGTGTTATGTGTTGAGTTCATGTTTCTTGTTTATGTTAATGTTCATTTCATTACTTAAGCATTAAAGATAAGTTTAAGAGTAAAGTAAAAAGATTGAATATAGTGAACATTGATTCACACCCCCCCTCTCAGTGTTCCCATTCCTAACAATTGGTATCAGAGCTCTGGTCCTCAGCAAAGAAGTTTAACCACTTGAGGAGATCATGGATAAGACAGAAATAAAACATCTAAAAAGAAATATTGAAGCTTCTCTTGAAGACCTGTACAGATCTGAAAAAGAAATTGAAGAGCTAAAATAAAAAGTCAATGATGCTCAAGCAGTAATCAAAAGAATAAGGAAAGATTTAAAAGAATGTTCTACCAGTGATTTAGGGATCATGGTCAAAAAGCTAAATGAAGAGAACACATCTCTGAAAGACCAGATTGAAGAATTAGATGACAAGATAACTAACAATCAGGAAGTCTACGATGAACAAATCAAAGAGAACCTTTAATTGAATGAAGAATTAAGGCAAGAAAACATGGAAATATTGGAGCTAAGAAACAACAAAGAAAGCTTGGAATCTAAATTGAAAGAGGCTAAGAACCACATTGATAAATTACACACAAGAAAGGATCTGATTGAATCTCAGTTGTATGCTTGAAAGCTTAAATGAGATACCAGTGGCATCAGATTCAATAAAGCACAAAATCAAATTGACAACATGTGAGCAAGAATGAAATCACCAGAAGACACCACAGATGCTAAGGAGACTGGAAATCAGACTAAAAAAAGTATTGAACCATCTAAGGATGAGCGCAAGCTAGTAGACCGAACTTGTTATGCATGTAAAAAGCATGGACATATAGCAAGGAATTGTAAAGAGGTAAGACCTTTCAATGGTTACTGTTATTCTTGTAATAAATTTGGTCATAGAGCTATGAATTGTAAAACAAGTCAGAAGAACAAGATTCAAAATAATTAGAGAAATTAGAATCAAACAAATGCAAGAAGTTTCGAGAATGTTACATGTCAGATATGTAACTATAATGGTCACTCAACTAGATAGTGTAAAATTGTAACCCATGTCAATGCACCGAGGAATATAAGGCCTCTAGTTATTTGTTACTCTTGTAACAAGTCTGGACATATCTTTAAGTTCTGTAGATCAAGAACACAAAGTCAGGAAAACCCCAAAAACCCAAAAGAATGAATATTGGATACCGAAGGAGAAGTCAAGTTTGTGAAAGCTTCAGAAGATGCGAGCTTGATTTGGTCAGCGAAAAAGAGAGATAAGTTTGAGGAATATGTATTGGATGCATCCATAGTAGATGCACCCTCTACATCTAGATAAATGGCCCTCAGGGTCATAGGGGAGATAATTTAGCTCTAGACACCTACATGACTAGTATACTTGTTAGGAATAGTCCCAAGAGATAACTAAGGGGGGGGGGGGGTGAATCATTTATCTACAATTTTTAGTTATTTATCCAATTAACTATACTTAAACATAAAGCATAAAAAAATGAAAGAACACTTGAACACAACAACAATATTTGGTTAAAAGGAAACCCAAATAGGTAAAACTCAGGTGGGAATTGATACCCACTAATAATCTGCACTACTATATTATGATCCTTGTTAGAAGATCCTTAACCATGTTAGGAGTTGCTTTACAATGTATTTAGTATAGTAGACCTTGTCAAGGGTTGGACCCTATTAGGAGTCTTTTACAATTAACCCTGTTAGGGGTGAGGATGCATTGTCCGAGAGCACACTACTCAAATGGGTGAAGGCTACAACCTTCTGAATAACAGATACACACTATATCTGGATCTTGATAAATTGCACTTTGACCTACTATCTGGATCAGTTCCAATGTATAGCACAAAAACTTTACTTGGTCACATATACCTTCTTCTGATGGCTCAACACTTCGCACACTCTATTCTGCTCTTCACAATCAACTATGAACCACTCTCTAGCAATCACAAATGACTGCCTATAAATATTTTTCCTCTAAATGATATAATCAAGTCAACCTATTAGAACCACCTTGAAATCATATTAGAGAAGCCATAAAAAAATCCAATAATACTTCAGTCGGCTCTACTAAGCACACAACCCATTCTGGGACCTGTGCAATAATTATAATTATAGACGAATGCTACACACTGTCGGCTCTACCAAAATAACTGGATCTTTCTCCTCAAGCTGAATCACATCATGTGATCTTAACCAAACATTACTAACTCTTCTCTAAGAACTAATCCAAGGTCACATACCGAAATAATAGGTGCAACTCCTGAACTGATATAATCTTTGTCGGGTCTTCTGAATAAACATAGGAAATTGCTACTGGTGAATAGCGACTGCATAAATTCACTTCTACTAATCATCAAAATTTGTGTCCATGAATGTAACATCACTAAAATGTCTCCATTACATATCCAAACACTCAAGGATCCATGATAACTATACAAACAATCATTCACAGAACACTACCTGTAACTTTGTCAGGAACATTGCTGACACAAGCTACTATATAACTATCAGTACTAATAGTTAACCTCTGCATCCATGATATCATGGTGATAGCATGTCCATGATACATATAATAAAATCTTATTGCATAAGTCTTCCACGCATGCTACTTACCATATGTTATCATTAATGACAAACATACAGTCAACACTGGCTTGCTGGCAAATCTCCAACAATCTCCCCCTTTGGCATTGATGGAAACATATGGAATGAAAAACACCACCAAACCAAATGAAAATTCTTTTATAAAATCTCCATTTCATCATCAAAAGATCTCCCAAGGATGAATCCTCCATCCACTTCAATATTTTACAATATTCTCCATTTCCTCAACTGAACTTCTTTCATGACTGAATGTTACTCTCCCTTAGTATATTACTCCTTCTTTAGTACTATTTTTCATAACTATATACTACTCCCCCTTTGACATCAATGGAAAAGGGAACCAATCAGATTAAGCACTAGTACTACTCCTAAAGTAGAGTAGTCAACCATCCATTAGTCCCTAAGGACCGATGCTCTTTCTTCTTTCTTCTAAGCAAAATCAGGGAAGGGAATTACTCCCAATTTCTCCCTGAGATACTCAAAAGTATCTTTTGGCAAGGGATTTGTGAATATGTCTGCCAACTGATCTTTAGTACTCACATAGTCCAACTTGACTTCTTTCTTTGCCACTTTCTCTCTTAGGAAGTGATACTTGATCTCAATGTGCTTTGTCTTTGTATGCATCATAGGGTTCTTCAACATGTTAATAGTGCTAGTGTTATCACAATGAATAAAAATAGGATAATCAATTTGAATTCCAAAATCCTTTATCATTTTCTTGATCCAAACAATTGTAGAACAATTCAAGGCTTCTGCAACATACTCCACTTCTGCTGTTGACTAAGAGATACAATTTTGCTTCTTGCTTGTCCAAGTGACTAGTCTATTACCAAGAAACACTTCTTCTCTTGATGTACTCTTCCTATCATCAATGCATCATGTCCAATCAGCATCAATATATACATGGAGCTCAACATTTTCTGCATTAGGATACCATAGACCATAATCTATAGTGCCTTGCAAATATCTGAATATTCTCTTTATTACCATGAGGTGACTTTGTTTAGGCTCTGTTGCAAATCTTCCAACTATGCCAACTACATTGGAAATATCAGGTCTAGTTTGAGTAAGATATATGAGTTTACCAATCATAGACTTGTACAATATTGTATCTACTCCTGGAGAATCATCTTATTTTGTAAGCTTGCATCCTATTATCATAGGTGTGCCTACTAGCTTGAAATCATCCATATTGAATTTCTTTAGTATCTCTTTCACATACTTGGACTGATTAATGAAAATACCTTTCTCTATTTGCTACACATTTAATCTGAAAAAGTATTTGATAGGACCAATCATGCTCATCTCAAACTCACTCTGCATTTTTGTAGCAAATTCTGCACTTAGTTTGTCATTACCCCCAAAGATAATGTCATCAACAAATATAGCCACAAGTAGTAGTCCTTCATATGTCTCTCTTATAAATAGATTACAATTTGCTGCTCCTTTCTTTAATTCAATATTTGTTAGATATGCATCAAGTCTCTCATACCATGCTCTAGGGGCTTGCTTAAGTCCATAGAGGGCTTTCTTCAATCTACATACCATATCAGGTTTGTCTGATAGGGTGAATCCTTCTGGCTACTCAATGTACACTTCTTTTAACTCTCCATTCAAGAATGCTAACTTAACATCCATTTGATAAACTTTGAAGTTTTTGAATGTTGCAAAAGCTAAGAACAACTTAATAGCTTCTAACCTTCTTACTGGTGCAAAAGTGTCTGAATAATAAATACCTTCTCTTTGCGCATATCCCTTACATACCAACCTTTCTTTATTCATCACTACTATACCATCTTCATTCATCTTATTTCTGAATATCCACTTTATTCCAATCACATTCTTATCACTAGGTCTTGGGACCAGTTCCCAAGTATCATTCTTGATAATCTGATCTAGTTCTTCTTTCATAGCATCATGCTAGTTTGAATCATTGCATGCATCTTCAACACTTAAGGGTTCAATCTGAGATAGTAAACATACTGCCTCATTGCCTGTAGAACTCTTAGCTTTTGATCTTGTTGTGACTTTTCTGCTCTGATCTCCAATGATGTCATCCTTAAAATGATATCTAGATGTATATTTTGGAACTTTAGGTGATATTGACTCATCGTCCTTCTGAGTTTCTTCTTCACTTGTTTCAGGGTCATTGAATAATACATTAATACTATCAAACATCTCTTCAACAACTATCTCACTAGTGGAAGGTGTGTGTGTGAATTTTGTACCTAGCTGTAGACACAACACTTCAATAAAACATTAGAGGTTAGCCAAAAACCAAAATCATGCAATGAAATAGAAACTAAAATAACTAGGCAATTTACTGCCTTCTAGAAGGTGCGAGTATGATACTCTCAAATCAGACCGAGACTAGTGACAATGCAACACCTAAACGAAGGATTTGAATGCAAAGAATAAAAACTATATGAATGCAGATTTAATCTATATTTTTCTATTTTCTATGAAATAAGATGAAGGAAACTGATATGAATCTATTGTATATGAAAAACTGATATGATATGCAATTAATCTAAGAATTGATATGCTAAATGATATGAATGCTCAAAACAATGAAAATCTCACAACAACTTTGATTCGCAAAGATAGATTCTTCGATCACCAATTTGCTAGCGTGAGGATGCAATTTTGTGGATCCTTTTAGAAGAGCTGAAGCCTTGATTTTATAGAAATCTAGGGCTTTGGAGGTGGATGAGAAAAGCCATAAATCACTCTTGATAAACTCAAGTTGATTTTTGAGTTATCAGGAAATCAGAAATAATTAACTCACAAAATCATGCAAAAGCATGCAAGAATAGCTTTTTAACTCAAATAAGAAGTTTAGATCAGCTTTGAACTCAAAATAGAGTGTTGAGTTTCCAAAAGTTAACAACTTGCATTGATTTCCTGATTTTGAGTTTAACTGCTCTTTGAATGTGCACAATTAATTATGAATTAATTAAATAAATAAAGTGATTTATTCTCAACTTAACTGATTTTTGAAATTAAAACAATTGATTTATGGGTTAATCAATTATTAAATCAAACTTTTATTCAAAAATTATATTATTAAAAATTGACAATTGACATTAATCAATTAAATAGGAATTTAATCAATTAGTCATAAGATTTTAGATTTATTGTCAAAATTAAATAATACAATTTAGGAATAATTTAATTAAATTTAATTAAATAATTAAGTGGCAATATTAAATCTAATTAATTAAATATTTAGAATATTCAATTAATCAAATTTTAGGATAAATAGGATTTATCGCCAAATAATAATTAAATTAAAGATAATTAGAATAAATAGGAATATTGCTAGGAATATTCCCCGATGCAAAATTTATGATAAAATCAATTAGGATTTGATAATGTGCAGATGTGCCTTAGGTTAGGACTTTGATGTCGATTTTGTTTGAATTGAAGATGTAGGAGGTTAATGAACCTATAGCCCATTTTTGGGGTATTACATTTTGCCCCTCTTTGAATCACTTGCGCAAAGTGTAGTGGTTCAAAGAATAGTCTATGTATGATATACTTATGAAATTGATTCAAAAGATTACAAATTGAAAGATTAACTGATTCTGAGATAGAAACCGATTAAAAGATTTAAAGATGCAAGATTTAAGATTTAGGTCCCGAGTGACCAAAGATAATGTTAACTATAGCAACAATGAATCGGTGATTACGAAAAAGTGTCAAAATGCCTGATTCTAAACCTTATGATTGTGAAGAAGTGAGTGATCGATTCTAGACCTCAATGTCCTTGTAAGAATCATATTGATATCACATCCTGAACCCATCAGTTATGAAGAACCAAGGAAATGACGCTAATGAACCGATAGTTACAAAAGTTGATACAGTTTACAAGATAGATTAGGATACTAGATTGATGAATCTGATATGCCCCAAGAATCAATAGATTTTCCCCAAGCGAAGAGGACTTTAGATGAATCAGCAACTAGATGTAGATTTATAGACTTTGAATGATGTGCAATACCATGCCCACTTCGGGATGAAAATTGAAATCTGACAAGAAAAGTCAGTGTTTATAGTTTAAAAGCATGTTAATTGATTTGAGAAGTGGTTGTACACGTTTGAGAATGTGTTCTGCATAGTGTAGAGGTCCTGAAGACCAATTTTGACTAGGTTTGACCATGAGTTGACCATGTTGACCAAGTTGAAATTTTGATAGTTTGATGTAAGATAGTCAGTTAAGCTAAATACTGGATTTCTGTGATGATTGAAGGTTGATTGTGCAAGCAGTCAGACATCCTGGGTCCGAAAATTTTAAATCACAATTTTGACATAGTAAATAATCTTAGATTTCAATTTTGATCCTAAAAATGGGTTTAGAATGTCAAAATTAGCCAAGGGTGCAATTTTTGTAAAAAATGGAGCACTTTTGAAAATTAGGTCAAAAGCTATATAAAGGCCAAAAGGGTCATTTTCAAATCATTTTCACCGTTGACTTTTGAAAACCTTGTGGAGCCCTCTAAGTGAGAAAATGGTAGAAATGAAGGTACCTATGTCTTCTCACCATTTTGAGCATAGCTGGAGGCATCAGAGACCTCGACAGTATGGACATCCGGTAGATGGACCTCTTTGCTTCTCTGAAAAGTTAATTTTTCTTTGTTTCTAGCATTTTTATCATTTGTTTTGTACGTTTTCAACTTTTTAATTTTTTCATGCATGGAAACTCATACGACTATCCGTCTGGACTTGTACAACTTTTCAACCCTAGTTAGATTGTCATTTCACTAACCCCCAAGACTCGTATGAGAGGGACCCAAGAGTTGTACGACATTTCATCGGGTCCCTCCTAACTCGTACGAGGTCGTATACAGTGTCGTATCATCATGCTTTGTCATATGGTAACTAGGGAAAACTCGTATGAGTTTTTCTGCCAGTCTGCTTTTTCGTTTGAAAAATAGTGAGCCCAAAACTCATTTCTAGGGCAAAATTTTGAATTTTCTGAACTTTGAGCTTGATTCCTGAGTCTTTGATCTACCTTCTGAAATAGAAAACTATTCCATTCCTGTATGAGTAGCCTATTTTCCAACCAAAATATTGAAAGGGTTCCCTATTTCTGTACTGTGTAGGTCATATATCCTGATGTTCATGTACATATCTCACATCCAGCCACTTAGAGGCTCTGTGTCTCCTTGCCTGATCCAATGAGAGTGCATCTTGCTGCTTGTGGTTTTGAGTATTTGATCCATTTACCTGAGATTAGGGTAAACAATGGTCTTTTGACGGTGTTGGTTCCCAAAATGGACTTTATGCTTTGACAAGCAACCAATACATCTACAGGTTTTAAGGATGGGTTAGATCCAAATATTGAGTTCTAAAGATGATTGGACCAACTATAGGGACAAGACTGCCCTCTGCACTTCTGGCTCTGCAAAACCAAGGTGGGTGTACCTAATCCAATAACGTATGGCACTTTTAGGACTTTAGACTAGATTGAAACAAAGTAGATGATAGCAAGAAAGTGCTGAATGATAACCAGTCATTCATTGACTCTCCATTGCTATGATGGAACAAAAATGGCCTTGTGACCACAGGACTTTGAGGGATTCTGGGATTGGTAATGATTAATATTTGTGGGATGTAACTCACTATATCAAACACATTATTGCAAAATTTACTTGCTTCTGACCAGTGCCTTATCCATTGGGCCAGAGTCTCTAATGCATAATAGAATATAGATTCCAATTACTAATCTTCATCACAGATACAAACCATTGAATGTAAACCTCCAAACCCACACTTCTTACTAACATCCCAGTGAAAACCCAATGAATCTGTGCTTCATCTAGAGCAGCCTTTAATCCGATCCTAAATCAGAACTAGAGAATGATAGCATATGCATGGCCAAAACTCCATACAATGAACTAGAAAATTCAAAACTCATTAGATGGACACAAATGGAGAGAAATGAGAAATGATATTTATATTAAGTATGAGGATCCTGCCTCTGTATACACCTGCTTCAAGATCTAAACCACTTCAATAATATGCAAAAGACTAGAAGCTTTCCTTTAATATAACAATACTATCTAATACAAGAAACTGCTACATCCTAATGGAGCTAGGAAATGACTGAAACTCTAGGAGTTAAGCACAGCTTCAAACCCTCTATGAAGGCCAGAATTTTGGAACCCTTACAATAATGAGAAGATTGGAATATATGGGGGGAAGGAAAGAAACCTAAAAATATCTTCTGTTATGACACCTGTGTCTTTCCAGAAAAACAACTCTACAAATAACTTTATTTCCCTCCAAAAACTATCCTCAGAGTTAAAATCACTCACTGCTCCTTCCCACTTGTTCAAAATTGATTTTTGATGGCGCCAATCTAACCGTCGTCTCGCAGCGTTTCCAACGGTATATTATACTTGCATGTTTGAGCAAAATTTGAGCTCTCAACACCATTTTCAAATTTCAACTCCCGCCAGCAACTCTCACATTCAAAAATTCAAAAATAACATGAAGGTTTAGACTTTACAATTTTATTTATTTTCAACTACATAGATTTAAAATGGGCGGGTCCCACAAGTGCCACATGGCACAATTAGATTGGTCCTACAGACCACATCATCGCCACCTTGTCATGCTTGCCACTTGTCCATCTCTGGTTAGCTTGCTACTCCAACCAGGCACTTGAACTGTACCTTTTGCCATGTCATAGGAGTGCCACATGGCAGCCTGGCACATGATCTCATGGGTCAAAACTGGCCCATGAGATCATGCGACCATCGTCGGATGGTGGCACAAATCCTGAGGCTAAAATCCTGCACAGTGCACCACTTGTCAAAAATTACCTCAGCAGCATGTGGGGCCCACTCACCATGTCATCACCAACTGGGTGCCTTAAAACATGTGCATGTTCAAACAAGCCCTCCAACTGGGTGTCCAAGCTTAGACATTATACTAGTGGGCGTTGGGCTATTTAAATAGCATTTTCTTCCATTTTGCTATCAATGTGGGATAATTTGTTTGAGAGTTTTCAAAGACTTTCTTCAACTTTCATTCAAAATATGTGGGGCCTGCTGCACACAAGGACCTCCAGCCAAGGGGCCCACCAAGTAGCCTCTTGGCTCTTTGTTTACAATGCATTGGAGTGCTGTTGCATATAAACACAAAAATAAGCTGTCACCCAGCGAATGTGGGATAATTGGTCTTGAAGTTTTAATGGGCAGTTTTGATAGTGCCGCACTCAGTCACCCGTATCTCATGAACAAGAAAGAATTTGTAAAATTTCTCTAGTGAGAATCTGGAGAACTAGCTATTCGACAACATATCCAAAAATAAGCTCGATCCAACGGTTTAATAAAAAGTTATGCCCGCCACAATATGATTGTGTTTTTCTTTTCTGCAAATCCATGTTTGTAAAATCCATTGATTCATCTTTCCTAAGCAATGGTCTAGCATCTCCCTTTCTCTAAAAAGTGCCTCCATCACATGATAATGCCACTGTCCTTCATCCATCCATGCACACTTTCAATCTATATGAGCTACAAAGATATTTCCTTTAATGGCACAATTTGTCTCTACATTGTATCATGAACTAGAGCATGCCTTTCTTATAATAAGTATGCACATGTTATTGTATTCCTTTATATTAACCTTGGGCTATGTGTGTCCCCTATTCTTGTGATTGTCTGCAAGTGTTAAGATGAAGACGCATTCAACCATGTATTCATACATCTTCCATCTTGTCCTAGCTGCAAGTATTTAAATGTTGGTAAAGCATGCACGCCTCATTAGTACTGGAAGGCATAGTTCATCCATATTCACTTTTACCCCTTTGTTTGATCGGAATGCAATTGTTTGAATGAAGTCAATACAATAACCACATCAAAATCACAATCTCATAGTGCACTTTGTAACTTGTCGATAACACTAACTGGCTTTCAAAACTGATCTAAAAAACTAATCAAATGGCCTGGTAGGAAAATGCCCATCAGGAGCACATACTCACTCTCAACATTACAACACACTGGTCAAAGGAAAATGCTCAGAAAGATTTGAGCCCAAAGTTATTAATGACCAAACATGGCCACTTGAAAACTGGATCTCACCATACTGCCAAAATCACATAAGTTACCACCGGAACCGGCCTTAAAAACTGACCAACTGAAACTTTCAAAAATCGGCAATATAGGCACTGATTCAACCTCATACAAGCTACATGATTCCACAATTATTTTTCTCAGAAAGTCAAAGTGCTGATCACAATCAAAAGCCAAAGTAAGCTCATTAGTAATATTCAAGATTAAAAATAGTGAAATATTCATAAACTGGGTTTAGAATTAGCTTCGAAAAGTGGTCACATAGATTGGCAAAGACCTAAAATTCTTAAGGTAAGTAGTCTTCTAGGTTTATAATATGAAAGAACTTTCAATTATGCTGAACCATGAATAGGGCACGAATTACAAAGCCTCAAAGTAGGCTACTCAGAAAATTGGACCGGGCACACTCAGAGATTTTTAACAATTTGCAAACAGAATGGCTTTGGCAAATAGGTCAAATGGGCACATGGGGAGCTAAAAATTGGCAAGATGAATCAATCTCATGCCTACAGTATGATGCAATAACTAGAATGCAATGAAAAATCATAGGGCCATTCGTACACTCCCTCAAAGTGGACCACTTAGTAAAATTTTGAAAACACAGAATGTAGATTTAAGGTGAACACCTTTAAACAACTATCTCCAAAACTCATCATAACTGATAACTGAAAGTTGTAACCCATTCTATTTACTTCATGATAGGTTTTTAACATGATCCCCAATTGGTATGTCTTGAAAATCACCGGGTCACATTTTACTTGCACTTCAAGTAAGCATCTTTGAAAAGTTTTCAGGGGTACTCACCTTGCCTAAGAAATTTTTTGAATTGGTTACTCCAAATTTGTGCCAAATTTCCAAGTACCAATAGATGGCATTGATAGAGAGATTCTATTCCAAGACACAAACATTTCATCTTCCTACTAGAGAGCTCACTGTGACTCTAGAGGATGTTTATAGGATTCTTTGTATTCCATTTCATAGTAGTCAGCGTCCAGCTTATGTGAGTTCAGGGAACTCTGGACTATTAGCTTTCAGACATCTCTTTGGAGATGATACTTAGTTGACTAGTTCCATTTCATGGGAGACCTTGGTGCAGTGTTATCGACAGTCTCATAGACTGGAGTGTATTATTGCTAGGATGATCAACGGTATCATCATGTCTGACCGTCAGCAGAATGGTCTTCTGATGGGCTGGGCCCCTATGATTGCATGTTTGATGGTGAATCCTTCCGAGTTAGCCTGGGGTCAGTGTCTTTTGGCTCACATGTCCTCTGAGATGCATGAGGTAGTGTATCATGAGAGAAAGACTTTTGCTGTTGGTGCTCTTATTTTACAGATCTGGGCGTGGGAGCATATCCTAGTTTTGAGACTAGTGTGTACCTCACAGAGGCAGCCATAGGATCCTGTGATATATATATATATATATATATATATATATATATATATATATATATATGTTGGATATGTCATATAGGGGCGCATGGGCCATGTAGAGTATTGGAGATGATGTCTTGATGATATGACCTTTGTATGATGGAGGCCCTATTTAGAGATTGAGTCATGGCCTACTGCACGAGAGTAGTTTAGTTTCTTCTTTCAGAGCTAGGCGCTGATAGGATGATCGTTCTTTGTACTAGAGAGATATCTTATCACTAGGCTATGGCATTAGTATGGATGAGTGCAGGATGCACCATAGGATTACGCCACTTATGCATAGATAGCTCATGAGCTCAAACTTGGATGGACCCTGAGGCTTTCTTATGCCTTGTGTTCATAGGAGTATAGTGCTATCATTGGTAGAGATTGGGAGTATAGGCCACAGGTCGTTGATGCCAGAGTTACAGATGGATTCATTGCATGGCTTGCTGATCATCCTGTTCATAGATTTTCAGACCCTATAGAGTTGATACCCTCCATGGAGGAGGTGATGGATGTCATAGGTGCTTCGATGAGATAGGGTCCTAGACCCACATAGGTTCTGATTGTACACCCCAAACCTCTGAGACCGAGAGTGATGGCTCCTCCACAGAGACCATCATGACAAATGAGGCCCCCTCCTCCCACTAGTTCCATAGTAGGTAGATCTACAGGTTCACATAGATAGACTAGGGGAGAGGGAAGTACTTTAGGGAGTGTTGGTACTGCCAAGGAGGTACTTGCAACTGATTAGGTTGTAGGTGGTGATACTGATCCCATACAGGAGGATACTAGTTTTGATTTGGGTGCAAAGGTTAGACATCATAAGGCACAAAGAGTAGAGACCATAGAGTAGCCTACTGAGGATACTGACATGCCGGTGGTAGATGCTGATCCCAATGTTCCATTGTCTACACAGGAGATTGTGAGGAGGCTCAGATTATAGGTCTCGAACCTGAAGGTGCGCAGTGCTCGATGGGAGGAGAGATATCTAGAGGCAGATAGACAACGCACTAAGCTTCATGGTGAGGTTCAAAGATTATAGGTAGAGGTTATCCATTAGACCTCTAGATCTGCGTATTATGTTTCAGCATACTATACTGTAGTTCCACTTGCTCAGAGAGTTCCTTCATACTCTCAGTATATGATAGCATCAGAGGGAGCGAGAGCACCTAGGGCCGAGGTAGTACAAAATGCACCACCACCACCTCCACCAGAAAGAGAGGATAAAGCTGATAGTTGATCTGTCATGATATTCTAATATTTTTGTTGCTCTTTTGATACTGATACTATTCTAATAGCTCACATGAGCTCATTCTTTTGTACATTGTGCTAGTAGTGCACCCCTGACCATTTCAAGTTTTATGATATATATATGAGATTGAGACTTTTGTTTGTGACTTCATTTGTACTTGTCATGTTTTTTTGATGTATGATGATATCATGTGATGTAAATGCTATGAGTAGAGTAGAATGTATGTATGGATACATGCAATACAATGATTTTCTTTCATATGTATGAATGTTATGCAAATGTATTTGATTATGGAAAGTGTATGTATGGAAATGTATGTAATGCAATAGATGGAATGAATGATTATGAATATGTAATAAAAATGCAATGATACACATGATATGTTTTGCAGGTATTGATGAAGACAAGTACTCAGTCTTATGTCAAAAAGGATGTGTAACCCAGGATGGTGACTACATGCGTTTATGTGAGAAAACCTTCATATGAGATTCAACTCTTCAATTTGCAGTTCAAGTATAGTTTTAGAAGGATTGTTTAAAGATTGTCAAGAAAGTTATGAGATGATGCAATCATGCAAAGTGTAAAATGATATGCAAAATGACATGCAACCTAAGACCTAGGACCTAGTCACTGATCATGTGTCGGTCATTTGTCATCATTGAGTCTTTTAGGTAACTGGATAAAGCAATACAATGCCCACTAGTTTATAAAAACCATAGACATATGAATACTGATTTGTATTCACAAGAATCAATACAATGCCCACTGGTTAGGCAACCATGGACATATGAATATTGATTGTATTTTCAGAATGTCAGATTATATATAAGCACCAAGGCACAAATGCTAGGATGACCTAAATATCATGTCCATTTTAATATAGAAATTTTTATAAGCATCAAAATGTAAACGTCATGATGACCAGAATACGCCTTGCATGAGCAAACGCATCAAGCAGTCAAGAGATCATTCTAATCCAGTGTGAATTACCCTTAGTGAACCTTTATCATTCACATCCTTAGGCAAGATCACATTTCATAGTAGGAGAAAGAACTCACTCAAAAAGACAATAGTTAGATCAAACTTCCTTGAATTTTCTAGGTATCAATCGTCGAGGTACACATGGCCATCCAATTCGAGATAGAGGCTCTTACAGTCAGACACCATTTCAATCCAAAATTTCCAAAGTTGTTAGATTTTCATGTACAAGAAGAAAACAAATAAAAGATTATGCCCCCAGTAATCACTCTCTAAATCCTATAAAGGACATCATTGAAGAGCTCAAAAGGACACAATATGCACAAATCTCAATGCGAATCAGTAAGCATAGAAGGAGATAAAAGCATGTAAAAAGCATAGATTGTTTTCAAGTTGTGTTTGATTGCGTTGTTATAGATGCAAAAAATCCTTTCTAGAGAGGAGACAGATTGACTGACTCAGATAAAGCTTCAAAGGACTCTGACTAGATATGATGCATCTAAGATACCTTGGAGGCCATAGGATATGACATTGATTGCCCCCAAGTTTTAAGCATTGATAGGATACAGACGCTTGAGCTGATTGGTGTACAGACTGACTTATTGAAAATAGGAATGCGTAAACAAACTGGGAGATATGTACAAACTAAAGCAAGACTGAAAGTTGGGAAAGACCAAGATTGCACTGATAGAAGGAGTGTTTTAAACAAGTGGCACCCATTTGCCAGGTTTTCACCCTCTTGGTAGAGATTCTATTTTTGCTACCAAGGTGCCTATTTCCAGGTTTTCACCAAGGCACTTTTTCTTTTTCTCATTTTTTTGTATTTTTCCTCTTTTCAATTTTTTTGTACTTTTGATATTTTTTGATTTTTTTGTGAATCATCAAGGTGCCTATTGCTAGGTTTTCACCAAGATGTTCATTTTTTCAGGATTTTTTCCAATTTTAAAGATTTTTTCTAGACATTTTACCATAGAATGAATGCCTTAGGCGTAGAATTTCTTTAGATGGAGAACATTGATTGGTTATCAGAGCTTTTCTCCTCCAGTCGTTGAGATTTGGTAGGCACTAGAGCCAAAAGTAGCAGTGATTACAAAGGGACCCAGGTAGTTGGGTTCAAGCTTCCCCTTGCACTCTCTATGTGATTGATTTTTAGGATTCTCTCTCAAGACTAGATTGCCAACCTGAAATTATTTGTGTCTAACTTTCTTGTTGTAGCCTCTAGACATTCTTTTCTGATACACTCTGAGATGATCATACACTACTTTTCTACGCTCATCTAGTAGTTCAAGTTCTTGCAACCTAGACACTCTATAGTCATCATCAGTTACTAGACCATGCATTCTGATTCTTAGTGATGGGATTTCAACCTCAATAGGCAGTACCACTTCAGACCCATAAACTAAAGTGAAAGGAGTAGCCCCAGTAGGCATTCTGATACTTGTTCTATAGGCCCATAGAGCTGGATTGATCATAAGATGCCAGTCTCTTCGTATTTTATTAACTGTACGGTGTAAGATTTTCAATAGATTCTTATTTGAAGCCTCTGCTTGTCCATTCCCTTGAGGATAGTAGATAGATGACCAATATTGTGTAATCTTGAATTTGGCACATAAATCATCCAAGTCTTTATTCTTGAATTGTCCACCATTATCTATGACTATAGAATGTGGAATACCATACCGGCATATGATGTAGTTCAAGATGAACATAGATATTTGCTTACTAGTTGCTTGTGTCAAAGGGACTACTTCTACCCATTTCATGAAATAATTTGTAGCTGTAATAATGTGAGTATGCCCATTAGAAGAATGAGGATGTATGGATCCTATAAGATAATATTCCCATTGGTGAAAAGACCATTGAGTAGTGAAGGGAATTAGATCTCTCCCTAGAGCATGAATTAAGTTGCCATGCACTTGGCACTTTTGACAGTTCTTAGCAAACTTGATAGACTCTTTCTCCATTTCCGGCCAATAGTACCCAACCCTAATAAGTTTTTGAGCTAGTGTTAAACCATTCGAGTGTGACCCAAAAATACCATCATGGACTTCCTCTAATGCACATTGAGACTCTTCTCCTTCTAAACATCTAATTAGCGTACCATCTAGACCTCGTTTGTACAAATCATGACCAATGATGAGATATCAAGAGGCATTACGGATAAGGTATCTCTTTTCATGATGGTTAAAGGTATTAGGAATGATTTGGTCTTTGAGATAGGAGAATAGGTTTTTATATTGGGATGAATCATGACCCACAACAGTGCAGATCATACGTGTATCAGGGGAGTCATATGCAAGATAAGATAGTGCTTCCACTAGGAACTTGTAGCGTAGCTCATGTTCAGGCTGCTGTAATAAAGTAGATAATGTTTCCATTGCATCAACAACCTTCTCTGTTCTAGGTATTTTCTCAAATATGATAGATATGAAATATTTCTTGAGATCATCTACCATTCTCTTGTATGGAACAAGCTTTTCATCCTTATTTTGGTACACATCATTGACTTGATGGATTACAAGTTGTGAGTCTCCATGAATGTGTAATTTTGTTACTCTCCACTCAATTGCTATGTTCATACCATTCAAGAGTGCTTCATATTCAACAATATTGTTTGTACAAGGGAACTTTAATCTGAATGCTTTAGGGATAGAGTATCATTGAGTAGTGATAAACAAGATGCCTACTCCAGATCCATTCTGTGTATAGGAGCCATCAAAGAACAATTGCCATTCTCTAGAATAGAGATTCATGATAGAGGAATTTGGAAATTCCATTTGTATTGGTGTGTCATCAAACAAAGGTGCATCTACTAATTGATCAACAATAACTTGGCCTTTAATAGCTTTTCTTTCAACATATTCAATGTCAAATTCACTTAAGAGCATGACCCATTTGGCTAATCTACCTGGTGAGGGCACCTTTGCTTAGTAGGTACTTTAGTAGATCAATCTTAGCTACTAAATGTATGGTATGAGCCAACATATAATGTCTCAGTTTCTATGATGCAAAGATCATAGCTAGACAAGCCTTTTCAATCATAGAATAATTCTTTTCATATGCTACAAATGTTTTATTGATATAGTATATAGCTCTTTCCTTTTTGTTCTCATCATGCTATGCAAGCAATACCCCCAATGATGTATCTATTGTGGAGACATATAAGATCAATGGCTTCCCTTGAATATGAGGCATCAAGATAGGAGGATTTGATAGATACTTCTTGATATGATCAAAATTCTTTTCACATTCTTCACTCCATGCAAAAGTCACACCTTTATGTAATGTCTTTGTAAAAGGTTGTGATATGTCCGCTAGCTGAGATATGAAGCATCTGATAGACTGAACCCTCCCTTGCAATGTTCTCATTTGACTAATATTCTTTAGGGGTTGCATCTCCATTATAGCCTTTACTTTAGCTGGATCTACCTCAATTCCTTTCTTTGAAAAAATGTATCCTAAGAGCTTTCCATAAGTGACACCAAAAGCACATTTCTTAGGATTTAGTCTAAAACTAAATTTTTCCATTCTGTCTAGTATCTTGCTCAAGTCATTTAGATGTTCAGTTATAATCATAGATTTTTCTAAAGTATCATCAACATAATCCACCATAGTTCAGTGCATCATGTCATGAAAAATAGAAGTCATAGCCCTCTGATATGTAGCACCAACATTCTTAAGCTCAAATGGCATGACATTCCAACAAAAGGTACCCCATGCACATGTGAAAGCAATTTTCTCTTGATCCTCTGGAGCAATTTTGATTTGATTATATCCAGAAAAACCATCCATTAAAGAATACATGTCAAAGCCCGCAGTCATGTCCACTATCATATCAATGTTAGGTAATGGAAAATGATCCTTAGGGCATGCTTTGTTTACATCTCTAAAATATGTGCGTACTCTTATTGATTTGTCTAGTTTTGAAATAGGTAGAATATTAGAGATCCATTCTACATAATCATTAACTCGGATAAATCCAGCTTTTAGGAGCTTCTCTAATTCAGCTTTTACTAAGAGTGTAACATGTGGATGCATCTTTCTCAATTTTTGCTTAACAGGTTTAACGTTAGGAGCTATAGATAAATGGTGCATTATAAGATCAGGATCCAACCCTGGCATATCTTAATATTTCCATACAAAGTTGATTTTTTTCTCTACTAAGAATGTTGTAAATTTTTGCTTTTCTTCTTCTAATAAAGATTGTGCTACATGGATCAACTGTGGTTCTTATGTTTCTCCCAAATTGATAGATTGAATGGGCTCAATTAAAATTGGAGATCTATCCTATAAATGACTTGGAAGGACATCAAATATCTCATCCTTAGGCACCTCAGAGAGGTTTTCACCTTTGGATACATCTTTTATTTTTACTTTTGTAGGTTTTGAGACTACCACAAAGTGGTTTTCACCCTCATAACTCCTTTTCTTTTTATTCTTATTCTTATTTTTTTGACTAAGATACTTGATGTCTGACTCCATCATGCTAACACTCAGTTCATTGATAGAAGTCCTCATAGGCGCAACTGCATTTAGGTATCAAGAAAGGGCATAGTCATTGGGAAAGGTATAAATACCTTGGTTCAAGTTGGTGGATGTTATGTCAAGAAGGTCAGGATGTTGGATAGTCAAAGTGGTGAAAGATTGGGAAAGAGTGTTTACGGATATGTATCTTTCATCATTGGTCCTAACCCGATGCTCGAGTTCAAAGGTGATATAACAACTTAAGACATTTGATTCGTGAATAGGCTCAATGTCATTGTGGAAATCCACTTCAGCCATCGATGGATCAGAGTCGTTAAGTTCATCATTTCTCTCAAGACTTACATTAGGTTGAGGTGCATATTGGTGAATAACATGAACATGCTTTTTTTTAATAAGTTCATCTAGTTCTAGAATGACTCCCCATTCATAGTCATTTGATTCATCTTCTGTTTCTTCATCTAGACCTTTAGAAAATTTGAGAACATGAGTAAAGTTAGGATGAATACCCCAAGAAGGGTTACGCTCAAATTCTAATTTGAATTCATACTCATGGGAATCCATCTTAGAATAACTACCACCTTCCTCTTTTTGATTGCCTTCAAGATTAGTTGGTTCTTGTGTTGCAACTATCTCTTGCTCTATAGTAGGTTCTTGTGTTTCTACTACATTAATCCTTTTTATTGGATCATCTTCAGCTTCAAGGAGGTCTTTTATTTCTTTAGGAAAACTCTCATAAGGAATGAGCTCATCAGTGGTGTTTGAATTATCACTATCAGATTGTTTAGTTATTTCTCCATTTAGTTAATTTGCTATGGAAGGCTCAATATGTTCTAATACATGCAAGAAGTTCTTGCTAAGATAGAAAGGTTTCTTCGTGTATCCTAGACCTATTGTATTCTTGTTTTCTTGGCCATGATGATCAAGAGGTGATAGAAGACCTTTACCCTATTGTTTGAGAGGTCCTTTTCCTTTATATCCCATCTTTGTAATCAATTTATCCCCTGGGCCATATGAATTAGATGGGATATTCAGTATTTTAGCATCACATTTCTGAACAACTTGAGATTTAGGTCCATCTTTGTATAGCCATGCAAGCACAGCTTCATCCTCTTCAAACTCCTATTTAGATACTTGTTCTACAACAAAATTTCCTTTATATGCTTCAAGAGGTTCTTTAGACTCTAGCTTGGACTGTTTTAGAGTTTGCCCATAAGACTTAGGAGAGATAGGGAGAGATGTCAAAGATAAGACTGGCTCTATAGTATATTCTCCCATACCATTTTCTTTGATCTTAACCTCTTTAGAAATGTCTTCCATCGTAGATGTTGAAGCAACATCTAGCTGCTTAGCGGAAGATTCTCTATTATTAAGAACAAGTTTATCAACACTCTCCTTCAAGGTATTGCAAGTTGTATACAGATTTGCTGGAATCATCACCTCTACTCCTTCATAAGGAAATTTCAAACACTAATGGAATGTAGAGGGAATGGATTTCATGTCATGTATTCAGGGTCTTCCTAGGAGGATATTGTAAGCCAAAGGTAGATCAAGAACTTGACATATAGTATCTTTGATGACGGGACCTGCTCTGATAGGTAGGACAATAGTTCCCTTAGAAGATCTTTCTTGCTCATCATATGCTTTGATAGTTATCTTCTTCCTAGGATCAATGGCCATTTTTGAAAATCCCAATTGTGTAATCAAGCTAAAAGAATAAATGTTTAGGCTAGTGCCTCCATCTATCAACACACGTTTGACACGATAGTTTTGGATCAAGACTTCAATATGCAAAGGCTGGTTATGCGGATGAATCAAGGAGTTATCATCTTCCTCTGAAAAGGAAATGTACTATAGAGATGTAAGATGACCAACCATAGTCTAGAATCTGTCTAAATCAAGGTCATCAGGAACATTGGATCTGAGTAGAGCTTTGTCTAGAATGGCTCTATGAGCTGGAGATATCCGAAGCAACTCAAACATGGAGATTTTAGCATTTGTGTGCTCGAGTTGTTGGACAATACTATATGAAGTAGGCCTTGTGTCTTTAGGATTTGAAGATTTAGATGTAGTCTTCTATTTAGAAGAAGATGAAAGATGAAAAGGCACCTTAGGGACATTCGATGAATCTGGTATTTGTCCTTGTAGGTGTGCCTGAGCTTGTGATCGAGTAACTGCATTAGCTGATTGATTATCTCTATCTCTTCTTACAATTGTGATGACATTGCAATGCTCAGATAGGCATAGTTCAACCATATTGATAACAACATTGTTTCCAGAGTAGGCATAATTGACTTAAGCACCCATATTAGGTTGAGAAGAAGAATCTTCTTTACCATGTTTAGGAAATGGTTCTATGAATGTTGTATGATCATTATTGCTCTTATGATTGTCAATTGTGTTGTCTCCACTATCAATTTTGTCTTGTATGATGTGTTTCAAGTGAATGCAGTTATTATTCTTATGACCTTTATTACGATGGAATTCACATAAATCATTCTCTCTCCACCATTTTGGTTTAGGTTCAGGATCAAAGACTTTCATCTCAGGCAAGTAGATGATTTTGTTTTCCAATAGAGTTTTCATGGCAGATTCCAAGGATTCTCCAAGAGGAGTGAATTTGTGATTAGGATCGGTAGCCCAAGGTTTGTAATCAGTCAACTTTTTGTTGGACTTTGTGGCTTTAGCTTCAAAAGATTTGATGGCTTGGGTACCAATAGTGAGATTGAAAGCAGGTGCCTTAGATGGGGCACTGATATTATCAACAACCCCATCTGTGACAATGCCTTTATTCTTGTTTCAGTTTTTGTTCTTGTCCTTAGAACTAGATCTAGATTCATACTTGTCTTTTTGAAGTGTGATGTCTCCTTTTTTCAAAAGTACTTTCTCAATTTTGATCGCATTATCTACCATCTTGTCAAAAGATGTATGATTTTGCATTTGTAAAGGGTAGTTAATTTATGGAACAAGATTGTTGATGAAGATTTCCAACTTCTCAGTTTCGGGAATGGGTCTAGGATATAGAGAAAATTTCTTCCTCCACCTCTTGAGAAATGTCAGGAATGGTTCTCCTAGATATTGTTTCAGATTGCAGATGTTGATCATAGTGACCAGATGTTGAATATTGTAGGAGTATTATTGATAGAACAATTTGATTAACTCCTCAAAAGTTTTAATAGTAGGAGACATTCTAGAGAACCAATGAATGGCTACTCCTCCCAGAGATCAAGGGAAAAGACACATTAAGTAAGTTGGTTCATGCATAAAATCCATAGATTGAGTACAAAATTCTATGACATGATCTTGAGGGTTAGAGTTTCCATCATACTTATCATATTCTGGCATCTCCACTCTTTTAGGGAATGGCGGCATGTGCAAGTCTTTATCGAATGGAAAAGGGCATAGAGCTTCCATGGAGAACTCCTTAGGTTCCTTTTCTTTCTCAAGTTTGTTAAGTTTGACTTGCATGGCATGCATCTGTTTCATCATAGCTGTGATAGGAGTTTATTTCTCCTATGTAATGATATTTTCCACATTAAATTTTGGAGGAAGTTTAGCTCCTTGATGAGACAATTCTAGAAAGTATGCTTTTCTATCTTCCTTCAAGAAATGTTTCATCATTCTTTTGAAGTCATCATCATTCTTTTGAAGTCATCATCATCGTGTTGAGATTGGTGTCCTTTAGACTTGTGTTGTATCCCTTTGTGAGACATGTTAGTAGTTTTAGGGTTCCTTGGATTAGATTGAGGAGGGGTTTTTTGATTACCTCTGTGAGTTGATGGAGGGGGGACGTAACTAGTTTTCAATCAAAAATTGCCAAGACCGTCATCTTCGTAAAGACCAGAATTGTAGAGTTGTTCAAGAGTTGGGGCCTAGAGAGTATTCAGAGGTATTTTATGGGATACCTCTCTAGATTTCTTGTGTGATGAAACTCTAGTTTCCACCATTAACCTTGGGTGAAGCCAAAGAAAGCAAGATGAAGACAACTGAAGAATGACCTGATTGAAGAAGATCGAATGATGCAACCTTGTCAAGATTAAAGTGATTAAAGATTAGATCAGACATAAATGAAGGATACTATGCCATAGTAGTGTGGGTAGATGCCCAATAGATGGAGGGCATGGGCTCACAACACTTAGCCATTTTAGTAACAAAGACTGAATTTGAGGATAATTTTGACAAGGTTTTGACACAAGATGAAAAAGACTCAAATCAATAACCCAGAAGGCAAGATGAGACTCAAAGGCTCACTTTAGGAAAATGAATGGATTCATTCTAGTTTCTGCTCTGTTCCTGACATAGTGATTGGTTCAATAGATTCTGGAAATAGGCTATAAAAATTGAGTTTCTAACAATTCTGACCACTCTTTGGCAATTTTTCTCAAATGACTTTCTACAGGTTCATACGACAGTGGGTATGTTGTGAAATGATAATTGACAAACTCATATGACAATTGAAAAACTTGCACGACAATTGATAGCAATTTTTTTACTTTTGTTTCTGACTGGTGGAAAAAATCATACGACACTATACAAACTATCATACGACAATACGGGGGTTCTGAAATGACACTTGCCAAAACTCGTACGACTTTTTGACCTGATGGGATGACTTTTCACTCCAGAAAGGATCTTTACTTTAGATTTTGCAAATTTTTGGTTTTCAATTTTAGATTGTTCACAAATTTCTCTATCTAGGTTTGAATATTATTCTGAGATCATTCATTTTTGGTAGTCAGATAGATAAACAAGCACATAAAATAGAAAGAAAGTGATTCCAAGCACTTCTAAAAACAATGAACAGGGGACAAAGAAACCCTGCATATGAAAAATCAAGTGATTGAATGTGCTAATTCCTAGGAGTGCTAACTGTGTATGTTCCAAAAAGTTTTTCAATAATGCACATATTCCTAAGAAAATGAAAATTTGGCCTCACTAGGGTTTTTAGTAATGGTCTGACTCAAAAAATTTTATGATCTCAAGAGGGTGAACTCCAATCTAGGTGCACCGGAGTTTTGACACAGTCTGAGAAATTAATTAATCAAGAGCTGCTAGGGAGATCTGACTGCCCAACAAGAGACCACACTTGTGAAGATTTCCTCCACAAGGACATTTATATAGCGGCTACTACTACCATGATGAAAATGGCTATTACCACTTGAGGTTCTGTCCACATGGTTGACCCAATTAAGGGAATGTCCACTACGGTTAATGTTGTCACTAGGGATTGCACCTGAGTATGGCTAAGTGTAAAATCTAGCAATCCCACGAAACATGGGACTATTCTTAGGTTGTGGGTAGCCTATTCGAGAATAGACCTTTGGATTAAGGGTCAAATTCCCTTTGAATCACTTGAAACTAAACTTTGAAGGGAAAGGGAGAGAGAGTGCATGAAATTGAAACTAAAACTAGGTGATTCACTAAACTTAGTAGATCCATAGATTGAATCAGAACTCATAATGACACTTAAAATAATCTGGTAACTCACAACTTGACCTTGCCTACCTTGACAATCCTCAAAATAAAGAGGTATTTGTATTAAAAGAGGGGAAAAACTCCCACAACTTAAAATCAAATGTACACATATTAGAACAACAACTGCAAAACACCTTCTTGAACATTCAATTTGAATGAACATGCAAAGTAAAGGATGACAAGATCGCAACAACTTTAACATGAATTCAAATAGGAAAACTTAGAAAAATAATAGGGATGAGAAGGAATACTGTCTTATTTTCAATGAAAGGAGCCAAAAATGTCAATCTGCTTCTCTAGAGCTATAGTCATTCACCTCCAAGGAAGAGGGAAAGAAGAACTTGCTTAATCACATAAGTGAGAGGTATATAAACTAAAAACTAGAAATTTGCATTCAAACTCCACTACCTCCTAAGAATAGAAAAAGATCCATAATGGACCCATGAGGCTACATCATAATTTGAATGCCAGATTCCTGGGTTTCTAGGAGGTGAGGAAAGTGGGACCCTAAAAATAGGTAGTCAAAGAAACAACCATTCTACCCAACCATTCTACCCACTAAGTCATGCATTGAACATATTCTGATGACAATTTATAAGAACACCATCACCAGAATTTACATTAATAGGATATGCAATGACTCATCATTAAACAACCTATCCCACTATGACACAAAAAATGTGGATTTAATATACTTTAAAAAACATTCTCAACCCAATATTAGAAAAGGGGAAAACCTATTTTTAAAAGTATTTACATTTTAGCAAATCCACCTATGCTCAAAATAAACATGGACCTAGACCCCTTTCACTTCCTAAGTCAAAAATGACTCTCAACCCTAAAAAGAGGAGAACACATTTTTAAAAGCATTTACATCTTAATAAAGAACCCACAAGCCATAAGGTAGTATCTAGCATGGAACCCCCTTTAGGAAAATAAAAACACTTTTTTAGAATTTACAACCTAATCCTTAAAAGGAAAAGGGAAATCCTACCGGCTGGTATTCTATCATGGTTGATCAAAGAAGATGCCAAAACCCTTACTGCCACTCTACTAGGAAACCTTCCATCTATATCGGCCCTCTTGGTTGTGAACTCCGGCTTGATTTGGAAACATTTCGCTTTTGATCTTTTACTGGCATAATTATTAGAGGTAAGCACTGAACCCTTGCATCAATTTCATTTGGCTTTCATTCACATGTTGATTGTGTGTTTGATTTTAGCACACTGGTATTCACTTCTGTATTTCAAAAATAATGTAGCCTTGTTTATTCTCTACATTTGATGGCACCTCTATATTTTCTCTCTCTACATTTTGAGGGCACTGTGATTGTTGAATGTTATTGCTTTTGTCTTTGTATATAGTCTAGGGCATCATCTATTATTGACAAAATACAATTTGATAACCCGTGAGCTAAATGCTAGGGTATCAAACTGCTATTTCATACTATGTATTATCACTGCTGACGGTTTCACCCTCACTGCCATGGAAAGTTAGTGGTAATGCTTTTCCTTACTCTACTAATGACTCGAGAGCTAGGGCATCAATATCTCTTTGTTGCTGCAACACATTTTGCTAAAGCATTTCATTTTTCTTAGACTCACTGCTTGAGAGGACTCACAACCAGGGCATCAATATCTCATTTGACATGGTATCTATTCTATTTGTTGCTACTGCTACTGTTATCCATGAGCTATAGACTATTGCATTGATACACATTTTTCTTGTTGACTATTGGTCTCCATATGTTCACACCAGCCCATGAAATTGATTTGGGGTTCGGTTGTTGAATCCACTACCACTGGCTTTTATGAGAATGTGGGTTTATGAATGGCACCATGCCCCCAAATCTGTCTTGTAATCTCTTGATATAGCCTATGATATTGGAGGCATTGTGATGTTTAGAGACTCGATGTCTGTTGATCTTCTTACCGGTTGTAACTAGCTTGATGCCACTCCATTTGATGTTACAGTAGGTTGACAATGTATGGATATTGCTATTTCTGTGTGGCCCGTAAGGTATCTAGGGCATCACACTGTTGCTATTCATGGCCCGAAAACTTATGCTACAACCCTTGTATTTATGTGTCATGTTTCTCATTGTCTTTTCACCATGTATAGCCTGAGATCACTGCATTGTTGGCGGTGTCATTAATTTGTAGTTGCATTGATGTCTTGTGTTTATCGCCACCTCTTCCTTTTATATGTTCACTACCATTTTATGGGGCCCGTGAGTTTACATCTTGATTCCATATGTGGGCTTGCTATGAAATCCTTGGCACTGTTGTTCTCATTGTTGATGCTATTTGTACCCATGGTGACCAGTGAGCTAAAGAGCCAGGGCACAACTCTACACATTTTATACTCCTATTATTTCATTGAAGCCCATGAACTTGTTGATCCTGTGTTGCCCAATCATAAGTATAGATTCATTATGGTCCAGAGGACCCCCCATGTCATAGCATTCTCAAGATATGCAGACTTGAAATAGATCTTATGCTACAATGTGCCTTCCCTAGCATATGGAGATTTGTGTCCCCTTTACATACTAATGATGAATCCCCTTCTTAATTTCTCTTCTTGCAGATTCAAGATCATAGAAGCACACTGGGAACACTATGGATCAAGGCTCATTACTAGGAAATGTATGGTACCCTTGTATTCATGCTCCTTATATATGTATATTTGCACTCATTTATGCAATTTTGGCAATGGCTATGCTCACATGTGTGAGCTCAGATAGATGTTCTTTTTCAGTTCTTTCACTCTTTTACATCATGCTTAACATTGATACATGCTCATGTAATCTTGGATGTAGTTCATTTCCTTCCACTTTCATGTACTTTTGCAAATGAAATGAACACAAACTTAAGCAAGATCACCTAATAACACAAACTAGGGTACTGTAGCCTCATCTAGTAATTAGGTCATCAAAGGTAAGTAAAATAATGGTAATAGTTAACCCTCTCTAAAGGTGACTCACAAAAGATACCACATGGAGATTGGTTCCAGATTCAAGGATCTGAGTTTCTAATACTACCCAAAAAGGGAGTAGAGCATAGCCCTTTAGCCTTTTCACTTTTAACCAAAACAAAGCAGACAGATTAAGCTGACACACTAAGACCAAGATTATCTCACAAAGATCTATGACGTCAACTGCTTATGATCTATCAACCTCTCTAGAGAGAGAATGTATCAATCAAAAGTTGAAGACACATGAATCTAGTAGAACATGAGACTCTCTTAGTACCTTCCCTACCTACAAGGGGATCCTTCGTCAAGAGGAGCCTCACATGAATAAACAAGCGGAAGAAGCTCAATCTCTCAAGATCATCCATAAATAGTGTTCATAGGGCCTATTTACTATGTGTAACAGATATGCATAAAGCAAATCTATGCTCATTTTATAGCCCAAAATGAAGTCTGTGATATGAAAGCAAGAAAATCACACAAGCTTGACACGTGAGAGTTTGTTTTAATCCAAATTGAAATGTTATCATCTTGAGAAGAATGCCTAAATTCCTCACAATGTGCTTAGTAGATTTTTACATATTTTAGCAATTTAGTTGTGCTTTCCCCAATCAGATTCAACAAGTATCAGTCAAAAATAGAAAATTTCAATTGTTAAGGTTAGCTGTCAGTCCAAATCTGAAAATCAAATCTAGAAAACTGTAAAAAAAAATTGAAATGACAATTGAATTCTAGAGTGAAAACTCATACGACAATGGGTTGCCTCCTAGACAACAGTCTAGAAACTCATATGACTGTGGGTGTCTGTTAATACAACAATCAAGCTTCCAAATGATAATGTGTACTCTCTGATACGAGCCTTGAAATCTGAACCTGTCATATGACAGTGGGTACTTCACGAAATGACTTTCTGAAAAAATTCGTACGAAAACATGTACGGACAAAAAATAAAAATCGTAGTTTCAACCCAGAAAATGACAAGAAAGTGATAGAAATTGATAGAAAGATGATGGAAACCTATTTCAGGGCCCCACGATGGGTGCCAAAAATGTGTGTGTGAATTTTGTACCTAGCTATAGACATAACACTTCAGTCAAACATTAGAGGTTAGCCAAAAACCAAAATCATGCAATGAAATGGAAACTAAACTAACCAGGTGATTTACTACCTTCTAGAAGGTGTGAGTATGATACTCTCAGATCAGACTGAGACCAGTGACAATGCAACACCTAAACAAAAGATTTGAATGCAAAGAATACAAACTATATGAATGCAGATTTAATCTATATTTTTGTGTTTTCTATGAAATAAGATGAAGGGAACTGATATGAATCTATTCTATATGGAAAATTGATATGACATGCAATTAATCTAAGAATTGATATGCTAAATGATATGAATGCTCAAAACAATGAAAATTTCACAATAGCTTTGATTCGCAAAGATAGATTCTTTGATCACCAATTCGCTAGTGTGAGGATGTAATTTCGTGGATCCTTTTAGAAGAGCTGAAGCCTTGATTTTATAGAAATCCAAGGCTTTGGAGGTGCATGATAAAAGCCATAAATCACTCTTGATATACTCAAGTTGATTTTTGAGTTATCAGGAAATTAGAAATAATTAACTCACAAAATCATGCAAAAGCATGCAAGAACAACTTTTTAACTCAAATAAGAAGTTTAGATCAGCTTTGAACTCAAAATAGAGTGTTGAGTTTCCAAAAGTTAACAACTTGCATTGATTTCCTGATTTTGAGTTTAACTGCTCTTTGAATGTGCACAATTAATTATGAATTAATTAAATAAATAAAGTGATTTATTCTCAACTTAATTGATTTTTGAAATTAAAACAATTGATTTATGGGTTAATCAATTATTAAATCAAACTTTTCTTCAAAAACCATATTATTAAAAATTGACAATTGACATTAATCAATTAAATAGGAATTTAATCAATTAGTCATAAGATTTTAGATTTATTGTCAAAATTAAATAATACAATTTAAGAATAATTTAATTAAATTTATTTAAATAATTAAGTGGTAGTATTAAATCTAATTAATTAAATATTCAGAATATTCAATTAATCAAACTTTAGGATAACTAAGATTTGTCGCCAAATAATAATTAAATTAAAAATAATTAGAATAAATAGGAATATTGCTAGGAATATTCCCCAATGCAAAATTTATGATAAAATCAATTAGGATTTGATAATGTGCAGATGTGCCTTAGGTTAGAAATTTGATGTCGATTTTGTTTGAATTGAAGATGTAGGAGGTTAATGAACCTATAGCCCATTTTTGTGGTATTATAGAAGGTCTGGGTTCTTCTTCAATCATAGTTGAATAATCATGATATCTTTCTTGAACCATAAACTTTTCATCAATGTTAACATGAGCACTTTCAATGATCTTCTTTAATCTCCAGTTAAAACATCTATAAGCTTTACTTTTAGTAGAATAACCAAGAAAAATACCTTCATCACTTCTTGCATCAAGCTTGCCTATTGCTTCATCCCTCTTGATGTAGCACCTGCTTCCAAAGATTCTGAACTATTTTACTGTGGGAACATTACCAAACCATAGCTCATAAGGTGTCTTGTTTGCACCAGGCCTCAAATGTATTCTATTGATTGTATAGACTGTTGTATTAACTGCATCTCTCCAATAGGTGTGTGCAAATTTTCATTCAATCATGATGGTGGGTGCTATATCAAGGATGATTCTATTCCTTCTCTCTGTAATCTCATTCTGATGAGGGGTTCTAGGTGTAATCAACTCTCTTTTTATGCCATGTTCTTCATATAATACCCCAAAATGGGCTATAGGTTCATCAACCTCCTACATCTTCAAATTGAATGAAATCGACATCAAAGTCCTAACCTAAGGCACATCGGCACATTATCAAATCCTAATTGATCATCTTAAATTCTGCATCGGGGAATATTCCTAGTAATATTCCTAATTTATCATAATTATCTTTAATTTAATTATTATTTGGCGATAAATCTTATTTATCCTAAAGTTTGATTAATTGAATATTTTGAATATTTAATTAATCAGATTTAATACTGCCACTTCATTATTTGATTAGATTTAATTATAATTATTCCTAAATTGTATTATTTAATTCTGACAATAAATAAAAAATCTTATGACTAATTGATTAAATTCCTATTTAATTAATTAAAGTCAATTGTTAAATTTAATAATATAGTTTTCGAATAAAAGTTTGATTTAATAATTGACTAGCCCATAAATCAATTATTTTTAATTCAAAAATCAGCTAAGTTGAGGATAAATCACTTTATTTATTTAATTAATTCATAATTAATTGTGCACATTCAAAGAGCAGTTAAACTCAAAATCAGGAAATCAATGCAAGTTGTTAACTTTTGGAAATTCAACATCTATTTTGAGTTCAAAGCTAATCTAAACTTATGATTTGAGTTAAAAAGTTGTTCTTGCATGGTTTTGCGTCATTTTTGTGAGTTAATTATGCCTAATTTCCTGATAACTCAAAAATTAACCTGAGTTTATCAAGAGTGATTTATAGCTTTTCTCCTGCATCCTCAAAGCCCTAAATTTCTATAAAATCAAGGCTCAGCTCTTCATAATTATCAACACTCGAATTGGCACAATTACTCTGGCGAATTGGCAATTGAAGGATTGAGCATTTGTGACAGGCGATTTGTGAGATCTTTCATAGTTGATCATTAGCTTTTATATAGTTTCATATTCATAGTTTCATACTCATTAATAGCATTCTTAGATCAAATCTGCATTCTAATTTCATTCATATAGCTTAGCTTCATACAGATTTTCATTCATATTATTGCACAGAAAATACAAAAAATATAGCTTAATCTACGTTCATAGTCTTTCATATTTTGCATTCAAATCCTTCATTTAGGTGTTCCATTGTCACTGGTCTCGGTCTGATCTAAGAGTATCATGCTCGCATCTACTAGAAGATAGTAAATCACTTGGTTAGTTTAATTTCCATTTCATTGCATGATTCTGGTTTTTTGGCTAACCTCTAATGTTTTATTGAAGTGTTGGGTCTACAACTAGGTACAAAATTCACACACACATTTCTGGCACCCATCGTGGGGCCCTGAAATGGGTTTCCATTCAAATTATATCAATTTGTATTAATTTCTTGTCATTTTTTGGTTAAAACTGTAATTTTTATTTTTTGTCCATATATTTTTCATACGACTTTTGTCAGAAAGTCATACCAGGAGGTACCCACTGTCGTATGATAGGTTTAGATTTTGAGGCTCATATCAAAAAGTACACACTATCGTTTGGAGGCTAGATTATCATATGAGAAGACACCCACAGTCATACAAGTTTCTAGATTGTCGTTTGGGAGGTAACCCACTATCGTATGAGTTTTGACTCTAGAATTCAATTGTCATTTCAACATTTTTGGTAGTTTTTCAGATTTGGACTAACAACTAACCCTAACAATTGAAATCTTCTATTTTTGACTGATACTTGTTGAATCTGATTGGAAAAAGTGCAATTAAATTGCTAAAAATAGGTAAAAATCTATTAAGCATGTTGTGAGGAATTCAGGTATTCTTCTCAAGCTGATAACATTTTGATTTGGATTAAAATGAACTCTCGTGTGTCAAGCTTGTGTGACTTTTCTTGCTTTCATATCAGAGACTTCATTTTGGGCTATAAAACAAACATATATTTTCTTTCTGCATATCTATTACACATAGTAAATAGGCCCTATGAACACTATTTGTGGATGATCTCGAGAGATTGGGCATCTTCCACTTGTTCATGCATGTGAAGCTCTTCTTGATGAAAGATCCCCTTGTAGGTAGGGAGGTTACTGAGAGAGTCTCACATTCTACTAGATTCATGGGTCTTCAACTTTTGATTGATACATTCTCTCTCCGGAGAGGTTGATAGATCATAAGTGATTGATGTCATAGATCTTTGTGAGATAATCTTGGTCTTAGCATGTCGGATTAATTTGTCTACTTTGTTTTGGTTAAAAGTGAAAAGGCTAGAGGACTATGCTCTACTCCCTTTTTGGGTAGTATCAGAAACTTAGATCCTTGAATCTAGAGTGAGTCTCCATGTGGTATCTTTTGTGAGTCACCTTTAGAGAGGGTTAGCCATAGTGGACATTCCCTTAATTGGGTCAACCACATGGATGGAACCTCAAGCGGTAATAGCCATTTTCACTGTGGTAGCAGCAACAGCTATATAAATGTCCTTGTGGAGGAAATCTTCATAGGTGTGGTCTCTTGTTGGGCTGTCAGATCTCCCTAGCAGCTCTTGATTGATTAATTTCTTAGATTGTGTCAAAACCTTGATGCACCTAGATTAGAGTTCACCCTCCTGAGATCACAAACGTTGCAGAGTCAGACCATTACTATAAACCCTAGTGAGGCCAAATTTTCATTTTCTAGGAATATTTGCATTATTAAAAAACTTTTTGGAGCATACATAATTAGCACTCCTAGGGATTAGCACATTCAGTCACTTGGTTGTTCATGCATAGGGTTTCTTTGCCTCTTGTTCATTGTTTTCAGACGTGCTTGGAATCACTTGCTTGTTTATCTATTTGGCTAACAAAAATGAATGATCTTAGAATAATCTTCAAACCTGGATAGAGTAATTTGTGAACAATCTAAAAATGAAAACTAAAAATTTGCAAAATCTGAAGTAAAATTCCTTTCTGGAGTCAACAGTCATCCCACCAAGTCAGAAAGTCATACGAGTTTTGGCAATTGTCATTTCACAACCCCTGTATTGTCATATGATAGCTTGTATAGTGTCATACGAGTTTTGCAACCAGTTAAAAAAAAAGGTCAAAAATCTTGCTATTAATTGTCATGTGAGTTTTGCAACTATTGTACGAGTTTTTCAATTGTTGTTTCATAGTATACCCACTCTCGTACGATCCTACAGAAAGTCATTTGAGAAAAACTGCTAGAAAGTGGTCAGAATTGTCAGAAACTTAGTTTTTACAGCCTATTTCAAGAATCTGTTGGACAAATCACTATGTCAGGAAAAGAGAAAAAACTAGAACAAATTCATTCATTTTCCTCAAGTGGGCCTTTGAGTCTGATCTTGCCTTTTGATTTATCGATTTGAGTCTTTTTCATCTTGTGTCAAAACCTTGTCAACATTATCTTCAAATTCAGTCTTCTTGCTACAATGGCTAAGTGTTGTGAGCTCGTGTCTGCCATTTTTTGGACATCTACCCACATTACTGTGGCACAGTATCCTTCATTTATGTCTGATCTAATCTTTATTCAACTCAATCTTTACAAGGTTGCATCATTTGATCTTCTTGAATCAATTCATTCTTCAGTTGTCTTCATCTTATTCTTTTACTTCACCCAAGGTTAATGGTGGAAACTAGAGCTTTGTCACATAAGAAATCTAGAGAATTATCCCATACCATACCTTTGAATACTCTCCAGGCTCCAACAATTGAGCAACTCTACAATTCTGGTCTTTACGAAGATGATGGTCTTGGTAATTTTCGATTGAAAACTGGTTACATACCCCCTCCATCAACTCACGGAGGTTAAAAAAACTCCACCTCAATCTAATTCAGGGAGCCCTAAAACTCCTAACATGTCTCACAGAGGGACACATCATGGGTCTCAAGGACATCAATCTCAACATGGTATGGATCAAAAATCTACACCTTTTGAAATTGCCCAATATCAAAATGATGATAACTTCAAAAGGATGATGAAGCATTTCTTGAAAGAAGATAAAGAAGCATACTTTCTAGAGTTAGCTCATCAAGGAGCTAAAATTCCTCCAAACTTTAATGTGGAAGATATCATTACACATGAGGAAGAAACTCCTATCATGGCTATGATGAAATAGATGCATGCCATGCAAGTCAAACTTAACAAAATTGAAAAAGAAAAGGAACATAAGGAGTTCTCCATGGAAGCTCTATGCCCTTTTCCATTTGATAAAGACTTGTACATGCCACCATTCCCTAAAAGAGTGGAGATGTCTAAATATGATAAGTATGATGGAAAATTTGACCCTCAAGATCATGTCATAGAATTCTGTACTCAATCTATGGATTTTATGCATGAACCAACCTACTTAATGCGTCTCTTCCCTCGATCTATGGGAGGGGCCGCCATTCATTGGTTCTCTAGAATGCCTCCCACTATCAAAACTTTTGAGGAGTTAATCAAACTATTCTATCAACAATACTCATACAATATTCAACATCCAGTCACCATGATTGACATCTATAATTTGAAACAATATCCAAGTGAACCATTCCTAACATTTCTCAAGAGATGGAGGAAGAAATTTTCCCTATATGCTAGACCCATTCTAGAAACTGAGAAGCTGGAAATCTTCATCAACAATCTTGTTTGATAGATCAACTACCCTTTAAAAATGCAAGATCATACATCTTTTGATAAGATGGTAGATAATGCAATCAAATTTGAGAAAGTCCTTGTGAAAAAAGGAGACATCACACTTTAAAAGGACAAGTATGAATCTAGATCTAGTTCTAAAGACAAGAACAAAAACTGGAACAAGAATAAAGCCATTGTCATAGATGGCATTGTTGATAATATATGTGCCCCATCTAAGGCACCTGCTTTCAATCTCACTATTGGTACCAAAGCCATCAAAGCTTCTGAAGCTAAAGCAACTGAGTCCAACAAAAATTCATTTGATTACAAACCTTGGGCTATAGATCCTAATCGTAAATTCACTCCTTGGAGAATCTTTAGAATCTACCATGAAAAATCTATTGGCAAACAAAATCATCTACTTGCCTGAGATTAAAGTCTTTGATCCTGAACCTAAACTGAAATGGTGGAGAGAGAATGATTTCTGTGAATTCCATCATAATAAAGGTCATAAGACAAATAACTGTGTTCGCTTGAAGCACATCATACAAGACAAAATTGATAATGGTGACATCATGATTGACAATCATAAGAGCAATAATGATCATACAAAATTCATAGAACCATTTCCTAAACATGTTAAAGAAGCTTCTTCTTCTCAGCCTAATATGGGTGCTAAAGTCAATTATCCATACTCTAGAAACAACACTATCATCAATATGGTTGAACCGTGTCTATCCGAGTGTTGCAATGTCATTATAATTATAAGAAGAGAGAGAAAATCAATCAGCTAATGCAGTTACTCGATCACAAGCTTAGGCACACCTACAAGGAAAAATACCAGATTCATCCAATGTCCCTAAGGTGCCTTTCAATCTTTCATATGCTTCTAAATAGAAGGCTACATCTAAATCTTCAAATCCTAAAGACACGAGGCCTACTTCATACAATATTATTCAACAACTCCAGCACACAAATGCTAAAATCTCCATGTTTGAGTTGCTTTGGATATCTCCAGCTCATATAGCCATTCTAGACAAAGCTCTTCTCAGATCCAATGTTCCTAATGACCTTGATTTAGACAAATTCCAGACTATGGTTGGTCATCTTACATCTCCATAGTAAATTTCCTTTTCAGAGGAAGATGATAACTCCTTGAGTCATCCACATAATCAACCCTTGCATATTGAAGTCTTGATCCAAAATCATCATGTCAAATGTGTGTTGATAGATGGGGGCACTGGACTAAACATTTGTTCTTTCAGCTTGATTACACAATTGGGATTTTTAGAAATGGAAATTGATCCTAGAAAGAAGATAACTATCAAAGCATATGATGAGCAAGAAAGATCTTCTAAGGGAACTATTGTCTTATCTATCAGAGCAGGTCCTATCATCAGAGATACTATATGTCAAGTTCTTGATCTACCTTTGGCTTACAATATCCTTCTAGGGAGACCTTGGATACATGAAATGAAAGCCATTCCCTCTACATACCATAAATGTTTGAAATTTCCTTATGAAGGAGTAGAGGTGATGATTCCAACTGATCTGTATACAACTTGCAATACCTTGAAAGAGAGTGTTGATAAACTTGTTCCCAATAATAGAGAATCTTCCACTAAGCAAACAGATGTAGCATCCACATCCAAGATGGAAGACATTGCTAAAGAGGTTAAGATCAAAGAAAATGGTATGGGAGAATATACTATAGAGCCAGTCTTATCTTTGACATCTCTCCCTATCTCTCCTAAGTCTTATGGACAAACTCTAAAATAGTCTAAAAAGGAGTCTAAAGAACCTCTTGAAGCATATCAAGGAAATTTTGTTGTAGAATAATTATCTAAATAGGAGTTTGAAGAAGATGAAGTTGTGCTCACATGGCTATACAAAGATAAACCTAAATCTCAAGTTGTTCAAAAATGTGATGCTAAAATATTGAATATCCCTTCTAAGTCATATGGCCCAAGGGATAAATTGATCACAAAGATGAGATATAAAGGAAAAGGACCTCTAGGATTACAGGGTAACAGTCTTTTATCACCTCTTGACCATCATGGTTGAATCAACAAGAATACAATAGGTCTAGGATACAAGAAGAAGCCTTTCTATCTTAGCAAGAACTCCCCACATGTCTTAGAACAAGTTGATCCTTCCACAACAAATCAACTAAAGGGAGAAACAATAGAACAATCTGATAGTGATGATTCAGACACCACTGAAGATCTTATTCCCTATGAGCATTTTCCTAAAGAAATAAAAGACCTCCTTGACACTGAAGATGATCCAATAAAAAGAATTAATTTAGTAGAAACACAAGAACCCACTATAGAGCAAGAGATAGTTGCAACACAAGAACCAGCTAATCTCGAAGACAATCAAACAGATAGAGAGGAAGGTGGTAGTTATTCTAAGATAGATTCCCATGAGTATGAATTCAAATTAGAATCTGAGGGTAACCCATCTTGGGGTATTCATCCTGACTTTACTCATGTTATTAGATTTCCTAGAGGCATAGATGAAGAATCTAATGACTATGAATGGGGAGCCATTCTAGAAGAAGATGAGCTTATTACAAAATAACATGTTGATGTTATTCACAAATATGCACCTAAACCCAATGCAAGTCTAGGGTGAAATGATGAACTTATCGAGTCTGATCCACCGATGGCTGAGGTGGACTCACACAATGACATTGAGCCTATTCATGAATTGAACTTCTTAAGTTGTAATATCACCTTTAAACTTAAGCATTGGGTTAGGATCAATGATGATAGATCCATATCCATAAACACTCTTTCCTAATCTTTTACCACTTTGACTATCCAACATCCTAACCTTCTTGACCAAACTTCCACAAATTTGAGCTATGGTATTTATACCTTCCCAAATGACTATGCCCTTTCTTGCTACCTAAATAAAATTGAGCCTATGAGGACTTCCATCAGTGAACTGAGTGTTAGCATGATGGAGTCAGACATGAAGTATCTTAGTCAGAAAAATAGGAATAAGAATAAGAATAAAAAGAAAAGGAGTTCTAAGGGTGAAAACCACTTTGTGGCAGTCTCAGAACCTACAAAAGTAAAAATAAAAGACGTATCCAAAGGTGAAAACCTCTCTAAGGCACCTAAGGATGAGATATTGGATGTCCTTCTGAGTCATTTATAGGACAGATCTCCAATTCTAATTGAGCCCACTCAATCTATCAACTTGGGAACAATAGAGGAACCCCAGTTGATCCATGTAGCAAAATCTTTATTAGAAGAAGAGAAGTAAAAATTTAGAACATTCCTAACAGAAAAGAAGATCAACTTTGCATGGAAATATTTAGATATGCTAGGGTTGGATCCTGATCTTATAATGCATCATTTATCTATAGCTCCAAATGTTAAACCTATTAAACAAAAATTGATAAAGATGCATCCACATGTTGCACTCTTGGTAAAAGCTGAATTAGAGAAGCTACTGAAAGCTAGATTCATCTATGTTATTGACTATGCTGAATGGATCTCTAATATTGTACCTCTTTCTAAACCAAACAAATCTATAAGAGTGTGCACAAATTTTAGAGATGTAAACAAAGCATGCCCTAAGGATGATTTTTCACTACCTAACATTGGTATGATAGTGGACATGACTGGAGGTTTTGAGATGTATTCTTTGATGGATGGTTTTTTGGATATAATCAAATAAAAATTGCTCCAGAGGATCAAGAGAAAATTGCTTTCACATGTGCATGGGGTACCTTCTACTGGAATGTCATGCCATTTGGGCTTAAGAATGCTAGTGCTACATATCAAAGAGCTATGACATCTATTTTTCATGACATGATGCATTGAACTATGGAGGATTATGTGATGATACTTTGGAAAAATCTATGATTAGAGCTGAACATCTAAATGACTTGAGAAAGATACTAGAAAAAATGGAAAAATTTAGTCTCAGACTAAATCCTAAGAAGTGTGCTTTTGGTGTCACTTCTGGAAAGCTTTTAGGCTACATTGTTTCAAAGAAAGGAATTGAAGTAGATCCAACTAAAGTTAAAGCTATCATGGAGATGAAACCTCCCAAGAACATCAGTAAAATGAGAACATTACAAGAGAGATTTTAATCTATCAGACGCTTCATATCTCAGCTAGCGGACATATCACAACATTTTACAAAGACATTACATAAAGGTGTGATCTTTGCGTGGAATGAGGAATGTGAAAAGAATTTTAATCATATCAAGAAATATCTATCAAATCCTCCTATCTTGATGCCTCCCATTCAAGGTAAGCCTTTGATCTTATATGTCTCCACTACAGATACATCACTAGGGGCATTGCTTGCACAACATGATGAGAACAAGAAGGAAAGAGCTATATACTATATCAGTAGAACATTGGTGGCATATGAAAAGAACTATTCTATGATTGAAAAGGATTTTCTAGCTATGATCTTTGCGTCATAGAAACTAAGACATTATATTTTGGCTCATACCACACATTTAGTAGCTAAGATTGATCCACTAAAGTACCTACTAAGCAAAGCTGCCCTCATGGGTAGATTAGCTAAATGGGTCATGCTCTTAAGTGAATTTGATATTGAATATGTTGAAAGAAAAACTATAAAAGGACAGGTAATTGCTGATCAATTAGCTGATGCACCTATGTTTGATGACACACCAATGCAAATGGAGTTCCCAGATTCCTCTATCATGACTCTTTCTTCTAGAGAATGGAAATTGTTCTTTGATGGCTCCTATACATAGAATGGATCTGGGGAAAGTATCTTGTTTATCACTCCTCAAGGATACTCCATTCCTAAGGCATTCAGAATTAAATTTTCTTATACAAACAACATTTCTAAATATGAAGCCCTTTTGAATGGTATGAAAATAGCAATTGAGTGGAGGGTAACAAAATTACACATTCATGGAGACTCACAACTTGTAATCCATCAATTCAATGATGTGTACCAAACAAAGGATGAAAATCTCCTTCCATACAAGAGAATGGTAGATGATCTCAAGAAATATTTCATATCTATCACATTTGAGAAAATTCCTAGAACAGAGAATAAGGTTGCCAATGCTATGGCAACGTTGTCTACTTTATTACAATAGCATGAACATGAGCTACACTATGAGTTCCTGGTGGAAGCACTATCTTATCCTGCATATGACTTCCCTGAAACCCACATGATTTGCACTATTGTAGGTCATGATTCATCTCGCTATAAAAACCTATTCTTGTATCTCAAAGACCAAATCATTCCTGATACCTTTAACCATCATGAAAATAGATACCTTATCCGTAATGCCTCTCGATATGTCATCATTGTTCATGATCTATACAAATGAGGTCTAGATGGTACGCTACTTAGATGTTTATAATGGGAAGAGTCTCAATGTGCATTAGAGGAAGTCCATGATGGTATTTGTGGGTCACACTCAAATGATTTAACACTAGCTCAAAAGCTTATTAGGGATGGGTACTATTGGCCTGAAATGGAGAAAGATGCAATCAAGTTTGCTAAGAACTGTCAAAGGTGCCAAGTACATGGTAACTTAATTCATGCCCTAGGGAGAGATCTAATTCCCTTTACTACACAATGGCCTTTTCACCAATGGGCATTTGATCTTATAGGATCCATACATCCTCATTCTTCTAATGGACATACCCATATAATCACAGCTACAAATTATTTCACAAAATGGGTAGAAGCAGTCCCTTTGACACAAGCAACTAGAAAACAAATATCTATGTTCATCTTGAACTACATCATATTCTGGTATGGTATTCCACATTCTATAGTCACAGATAATGGTGGACAATTTAAGAACAAAGACTTGGATGATTTATGTGCCAAATTCAAGATTTCACAACATTGGTCATCTATGTACTATCCTCAAGGGAATGGACAAGCAGAGGCTTCAAATAAGAATCTATTGAAAATCTTGTACTGTATAGTTAATAAAATAGGAAGAGACTGGCATCTCATTATCAATCCAACTCTCTGGGCTTATAGAACAAGTATCAAAATGCCCACTGGGGCTACACCTTTCACTTTAGTTTATGGGTCTGAAGCGGTACTACCTCTTGAGGTTGAAATCCCATCACTAAGAATCAGAATGCATGGTCTAGTAACTGATGATGACTACACAATGTCTAGGTTGCAAGAACTTGAACTACTAGATGAGCATAGAAAAGAAGTGTATGATCATCTCAGAGTGTATCAGAAAAGAATTTCTAGAGGCTAGAACAAGAAAGTCAGACATAGAGAATTTCAGGTTGGCAATCTAGTCTTGAGAGAGAGTCCTAAAAATCAATCACATAGAGAGCGCAAGGGGAAGTTTGAACCCAACTGGCTAGGTCCCTTTGTAATCACTACTACTTTTGGCTCTGGTGCCTATCAACACTCAACGACTGAAGGAGAATAGATTTGAGAACTAATCAACATTCTCCATCTGAAGAAATTCTACATCTAAGGCATTTAGTCTATGGTAAAATGTCTTGAAAAAATTAGAAAAATCAGAAAAAGTTCTAAAAAAATGAACGTCTTGGTGAAAACCTAGCAATGGGTGCCTTGGTGATTCAAAAAAAAAGTAAAAAAATCAAAAGTAAAAAAAAATTGAAAAAATGAAAAATACAAAAAAAATGAGAAAAAGAAAAAGTGTCTTGGTGAAAACCTGAAAACAGGCACCTTGGTAGCAAAAATAGAATCTCTGCCAAGATGGTGAAAACCCAGAAAATGGATGCCACTTGTTTCAAAATGCTCCATCTATCAGTGCAATCTTGGTCTTTCCTAGCTTCCAGTCTCGCTTTAGTTTGTACATATTTCTTGGTTTGTTTTTGCATTCCTATTTTCAATAAGTCAATCTGTACACCAATTGGCTCAAGCGTTTGTATCCTATCAATGTTTCAAACTTGGGGGCAATCAATGTCATATCCTATGGCCTCCAATGTATCTTAGACATGTCATATCTAGTTAGAGTCCTTTGAAGCTTCATTTGAGTCAGTCAGTCAGTCTCCTCTCCAAAAAGGATTTTTGCATCTACAACAATGCAATCAAACATTAAACTAAAAATAATCTATGCTTTTTACATGCTTTTATCTCCTTGTATGCTTACTGATTTGCATTGAGATCTTTGCATATTGTGTCCTTTGAGCTCTTCGATGATGTCCTTCACAGGATTTAGAGAGTGATGACTGGGGGCATAATCTTTTCTTTGTTTTCTTCTTCTATGTGAAAATCTAACAACTTTGGAAATTCTAGATTGAAATGGTGTCCATCTGTAAGAACCTCTATCTCGAATTGGATGGCCATGAGTACCTCAACCATTGATACTCAAAAAATTCAAGGAATTTTGATCTCACTATTGTCTTTTTGAGTAAATTCTTTCTCCTACTATGAAACGTGATCTTACCTAAGGATGTGAATGATAAAAGGTCACTATGGGTAATTCACACTAGATTTAGAATGATCTATTGACTGCTTGATGTGTTTGTTACACAAGGCATATTCTGGTCATCACCACATTTATGTTTTGATGCTTATACAAATTTCTATATCAAAATGGACATGATATTCAGGTCATCCTAGCGTTTATGCCTTGGTGCTTATATCTAATCTGACATTCCTAAAAGAAAATCAATATTCATATGTCCATGGTTTTCTCACCAGTGGGTGTTGTATTGATTCTTGCGCATACAAATCAATATTCATATGTCTATGGTTTCATAGCTAGTGGACATTGTATTGATTTATCCAGTTACCTAAAAAACTCAATGATGACAAATGACCAACGCTGGATCAGTGACTAGGTCCTAGGTCTTAGGTTGCATTTCATTTTGCATGTCATTTTACACTTTGCATGATTGCATGATCTCACAAATTTCTTGAAAATATTCAACAATCCTTCTACAAAAAAAAACTATACTTAAACTAAAAATGAAGAGTTGAATCTCATATGAAGGTCTTCTCATAGAAATGCAAGTCATCACAATCTTGGGTTAAACATCCTTTTTGACATAAGACTGAGTACTTGTCTTCATCAATACCTGCAAAAAATATCATGTGTATCACTATATTTTCATTACATATTCATAATCATTCATTCTATCTATTGCATTACATATATAATCAAGTACATTTGCATCACATTCATACATTTGAACGAAATCATTGCACTGGATACATTCTACTCTACTCATAGCATAAGCATCACATGATATCATCATACATAAAAAATATGACAAGTACAAATGAAGTCACAACCAAATATCTCGATCTCATATATATATCATAAAACTCGAAATAGTCAGGGGTGCACTACTGGCACAATGTACAAAAGAATGAGCTCATGTGAGCTATCAGAAGTTGGAATAGTATCAAAAGAGCAACAAAAATATTAGAATATCATGACAGATCAGCTGTCCATATGATCCTCTCCATCTTGTGGAGGTGGTGGTGGTGCATCTGGCACTACCTTGGCTCTAGGTGCTCTCGGTCCCTCTGATGCTATCATATACTGAGAGTACGAAGGAACTTGTTAGAGTAGTCTTATGTTAGCTAATAATTAAATCATTTAATTATTAGTTTATCATACTCTAGGCTTAAGTTTCACTTAGGCGCTTTATAATTCTTTAGGGTTTTAGCCTTTAGGGTTTCGTGTTTCCTTTTATAAGGATTCACTTCTTTCATTTCAATAAGGAGATTGTATTGTAATTTCATTTTGTTAATAGAAGTTTTTTCTATCACAATGATTTTCCTGTCTCTGGCCTTTTGGCCGCCATAGCTTCTGCCTTCTATTTTTGCTTCTTCTTTGTGACAGTCTTGCATGCAGGTGTTCTTGGGATGATTTGCGTTTGTCAAATCTAACATGGTATCAGAGCTCTCCTGTTGTTCGCTGTTCGAGTTTCGTTGAAGCACAGAGGGTTTCAGAAGTTTTTTTGTGGATCTGGGGGGGAGCCAAAATTTGGCTCACCTTGGGCAAAAACGGACACCACCATTGTGTCCGGAAGGCCCAAGAACCCCTAAATCCATATAAAACTTATCCATTTTGGACACAGTGGCATCTGAGGCAAAAATTTTTTGCATACCAGGGCCGTACGGCCCTGGCACGCACTCCGAGGCGGGTACACGGCGATTTTTTTTAAAAAAAAATAAAATTTTGGGGGCGCCGCCCAGCGGCCACCCCCGCGCCGCCCAGCAGCAACCGCAGCCGCGGCCACCGCCCGAGCGGCCACCGCAGCCGCGGCCCCCGCCACTGCAGCAGCCCCGGCCCCCCGCCACCGCGCCACCCGCGGCCTGCTCCGCCGGCTCCGCCGCCTCCCGGCTCCGCGGCCCCCGCTCCTCTGCGGCCTCCGCCGCCCTCGGCCCCGCCGCCCGCTGCCTCCGCTCCGCCATGCTGCAGCACCTCCGCGGCCCCAGCCGCCTCCCGGCCCCGCTCCGCTCTAGCGGGCGCTCCGCTCCGACGGCCTCCTCCCGGCTCCGCCGCCTCCCGACTCCTCTGCGGCCTCCCCTCGGCTCCGCCAGCGCCCCCGCGCCCCCGCTCCGCCGGCGCCCGGCCAGTTTCAGCCCCCGCGGGCTGCTTTTCCCAGCAGCGCGGTCATATGACCGACCAGGGGCTGCGGCCCAGCCCCCGGAGCGCGCCATGCGCCCGGGGGCCTATTTTTTTTAGCCCCTGGGGCTCTTTTTTGGCCTTTTTGGGGGTACCTGGGCCTTTTTCGCTCTACAGGGAGCATACGGGGGTCTTTTTCTGACTTCCATATATCGTCGGAAAGCTCTTTCCGAGCTCTTTTCGATGGTGGAGGTTAGGGTTTTTGGATCCACCGTTTCAATAGTGTTTTTTGCTGTTGAAGTCTGATGTCTCTTTTTGCCTTCCGGGAGTCATATCTGGCTCATCCGGACTCTTTTTTCGGCAAACGAGATATCGTCGGAAAGCTGTTTCTATGTACTATTCAGTGGCAAAGGTATTTCTTCCAGATTCTGCTCCAAGTTTTCACTCCTCCGAGTTATGTAGTTTATGCCCTCTGGTGGTGTGCTTGGTTCTATAGGTCCGGGGATCTCTTCTTCTGAGTTCATAGCTCACTCTTCTTTCTGACTTCTGAGCTTGCATGCTCTTTCTAATGTATCTTTGTTCTGTAAACGCACTGAGATAAAGTGCCCTCTTCTGCATTTCTGGGATCTTTTTCACCTGGTTCAGTTTTAGTATTCGCACTCAGTTATAAAGTGCCATGGGGGGATTTTGATGCATTTGCCACTATAGGCGCATCCACTCTTGTCAAGTGAGCGTACCTTCCACGACATTAGCCCATGTAGACTGTCTATGACACCACCCTTTATCCTGTGTGTGTGCTTCTGTTGCACTGTTGGTGTTCCTGGTTCTTCTTCTACAGCTGTTTCTAGCATCGCATTTCAGTGTTCCTGTCACCTCTCCCCGTTCAGCATTATGGGGGGGTTCACTTGTTGGTTCTATTGCTTCCTGGTTCGATTGATCAGCTCTTCAGACACTTGTCTTCTCTACCTGGTCATGCACTTCAGTGGGGGTTCCAGCAGTATCTTCTGACAGAGTTTTCAGACATGCTTCGGAGGAGCTTCTTGCTCTCTTCTTGTTCCTTTCTCTGGGACATCTTTTGCTTTATGTTTGGGTACCTGATCAGGCCTAGTTGCCGGGACCCATCTTTCCTGCTTTCTGCAGTAGTTTAGCTTTTTTTGCTTCTCCCTAAGTTACACTTAAGGGGGGGTGTTAGAGTAGTCTTATGTTAGCTAATAATTAAATCATTTAATTATTAGTTTATCATACTCTAGGCTTAAGTTTCACTTAGGTGCTTTATAATTCTTTAGGGTTTTAGCCTTTAGGGTTTCGTGTTTCCTTTTATAAGGATTCACTTCTTTCATTTCAATAAGGAGATTGTATTGTAATTTCATTTTGTTAATAGAAGCTTTTTCTATCACAATGATTTTCCTGTCTCTGGCCTTTTGGCCGCCATAGCTTCTGCCTTCTCTTTTTGCTTCTTCTTTGTGACAGTCTTGCATGCAGGTGTTCTTGGGATGATTTGCGTTTGTCAAATCTAACAGAACTCTCTAAGCGAGTGGTACCATAGCATAGTATGTAGAAACATAATAGGAAGATTTGGAGGTCTAATGAATAACCTCTACTTGTAATCTCTGAACCTCACCATGAAGCTCAGCACGTTGTCTATCTGCCTCTAGAAACCTCTCCTCCTAGTGAGCACTGTGAACCTTCAGGTCACGGACTTATAATCTGAGTCTCCTCACAATCTCCTATGTGGTCAGTGGAACACTAGGATCAGCATCTACCACTGGCATATCAATATCTACAGCAGGCTGCTCTGTAGTCTCTGCTCTCTATGCCTTACAGCATCTAACCTCTATACCAAGATCAAAACCAATGTCCTCCTATAATGGATTAGAATCACCACCTACAACCTTCTTAGTTGCAAGTACCTCCTCAGTAGTACCAACACTATCTAAAGTACCACCCTCTCCCCTAGTCTATCTTTGTGCACCTATAGGCCTACCTACTATGGAACTAGTGAGATGAGGGGGCCTCATATGTCTTGATGATCTCTGGGGAGGAGCCATCACTCTCATCCTCGGAGGTGTGGGGTGCACAATCAGAACCTGTGTGGGTCTCGGGCCCTACCTCATCAGAGCTCCAGTAACATCCATTGCCTCCTCCATGGAAGGTATCAGCTTTGTGGGATTGGAGAACTTGTAAATTGGATGATATGCAAGCCAGGATATGAAGCCATCTATCACTCTAGCATCAACCTGTGGTCTGTACTCCTAGTCCTTGCCAATAATACCGTTGTACTCCTATGAACACAAGGCATAAGAAATCCTTGGAGTCCATCCAAGTCCAAGCTCATAGGCTATCCGAGCATAAGTGGCATAATCCTAAGGTGCATCCTACACTCATCCATACTATCACCACACCCTGGTAATAATAAATTTCTTCAATATAGAGGACGATCATCCTATCAACACCTGACTCTGAAAGAAGAAACTGAACTGCTCTTGTGTAGTAGGCCAAGGCTCAATATCTACATAGGGCCTCCACCATACAAATGTCATGTCATTAAGACACCATCTCTAGTACTCTACATGGCCCATGTGACCTTGTATGACATATCCAACATAAATATATATATAACAGGCTCTTGTGGCTGCCTCTATGACTGACACACTAGTCTCAAAACTGGGATATGCTCCCACACCCAGATCTATAAAACTAAAGCACCACTAGAAAAAGATTTTCTCTCTTGATACACTACCTCATGCATCTCAGAGAACATGTGGGCTAGAAGAAACTGACCCCAGGCTAACTTGGAAGGAGTCGTCATCAGATGTGCAACCATCGGGGCCCAGCCCATTAGAAGACCATTTTGCTGATGGTCGTACATGATAATACATCTTATCATCCCAGCAAGGATGCACTCTAATCTATGGGTCTGACCATAGCGCTATACCAAGGTCTCCCAGTAAATAGAACTAGTCAACTGAGTGTCATCTCTGAAAAGATGTCTAAATGCTAGTAACCCAGAGTTCCCTGAACTCACATAAGCTGGATGTTGACCTAAGTGGAAGGGAATGCACAATATACGATATATATCCTATGGTGTCATAGTGATCTCCCTAGTCAGCAAGTGGACTATCTAGGTCTCAGAATGGAATCTCTCTATCAAAGCAGTCAATAGTCCATGATTTACCCTAATCTCGGGCAAATGAATTAGATACTCAAATATGCAGGAAGCAAGATGAACTCTCATAGGACCAGGCAATGAAACACAGAGTCTTTGAGTGGTTAGATGTGAGATGCATACATGAACATTAGGATATGTGAGCTACACAGCACAGACACAGGGAACCCTATCAGTACTTTGGTTGAAAATAGGCTACAAATACATGAATTGCATAGTTTACTATTTCAGAAGGTGGATCAAAGACTCAGTAGTCAGGCTAAATGATCAGAAACTTCAAAATTTTGACCTAGAGATGAGTTTTGGGATCACTATTTTTCAAATGACAAAGCAGACTGGCATTGAAACTCATATGAGTTTTCCCCAGTTACCATATGACAAACAATGATGATATGACACTATATATCTCCTTGTACGAGTTAGGAGGGACCCGACGAAATGTTGTATGACTCTTGGGTCCCTCTCACATGAGTCTTGGGGGATAATGATATGACAACCTAACTAGAATTAAAAAGTCATATCAGTTTTCGTGCATGCAAAAATTCAAAATTGAAAATGTATGAAAAAATTGCTAAAAATGCTATAAACAAAGAAAAATTGAATTTTCAGAGAAGCACAGAGGTCCACCTATTAGATGTCCATACTGTCAAGGTCTCTGATGCCTCCGATTGTGCTCAAAATGGTGAGAAGACATAGGTACCTTCATTTCTACCATTTTCTCGCTCAGAGGGCTCCACAAGGTTTTCAAAAGTCAACGATGAAAATGACCCTTCTGGCCTTTATATAGCTTTTGACCTAATTTTCAAAAGTGCTCCATTTTTCATGAAAATTGCACCCCTAGCTAATTTCAACATTATGAACCCATTTTCGGGATCAAAATCAAAATCTAAGACAATTTACTATGTCAAAATCATGATTTAAAATTTTTGGACCTAGGATGTCTGACTGCTTGCATAATCAACCTTCAATCATCACAGAAATCTAGAATTCAAGTTAATTGATTATCTTACATCAAACTATCAAAATTTTAACTTGGTCAACCATGGTCAACTCATGGTTTAACCTAGTCAAACTTGGTCTCTAGGACCTCTAAATGATGAAAAATGTGTTCTCGGACGTATATAACCACTTCTCAAATCAATTAACATGCTTCTAAACTATAACACTGACTTTTCTTGTCAGATTTCAATTTTAATCCCAAAGGGGGCATGATATTACACATCATTCAAAGTCTATCAATCTATCTAAAAATCAAATCTTTCTTAGTAATCAAGACAACAACCACATCTAGTTGCTGACTCATCAAAAGTCCTTGTCACTTGGGGAAAATCTATCATCACTTGGGACATATCAGATTCATTGAGATCCATATCAATCTAGTATCCTAATCTATCTTGTAAATTGTATCAGTTTTTCGTAACCAATTATTCATTAGTGTTATTTTCCTTGTTTCTTCGTAGCTGATGGGTTTAGGATGTGATACCAATATGATTCATACAAGGACATTCAGGTCTGGAATTTGTCAGTCACTTCTTCACAATCATAAGGTTCAGAATCAGGTGTTTTGGCACTTTTTCATAATCACCGGTTCATTGTTGATATAGCTAGCATCATCTCGATTCTTGGTCATTTTGGGCCTAGGTCGATATCTCTTTTTCCAATCTTTTAATCGGTTTCTATCTCAAAATCAGTTCATCTTTCAAATTAGTTTCATACGTATATCAAACACATACTATTCTTTGAACCACTACGCTTTGCATAGTGATTCAAAGAGGGGCAAAATGTAATACCCCAAAAATGGGGTATAGGTTCATTAACATCCTACATCTTCAAATTGAATGAAATTGACATCAAAGTCCTAAGCTAAGGCACATCTGCACATTATTGAATCCTAATTGATCATCCTAAATTTTGCATCAGGGAATATTCCTAGTAATATTCCTAATTTATCATAATTATCTTTAATTTAATTATTATTTGGTGATAAATCTTATTTATCCTAAAGTTTGATTAATTGAATATTCTGAATATTTAATTAGTCAGATTTAATATTGCCACTTAATTATTTGATTAGATTTAATTATAATTATTCCTAAATTGTATTATTTAATTCTGACAATAAATAAAAAATCTTATGACTAATTGATTAAATTCCTATTTAATTAAATAAAGTCAATTGTCAAATTTAATAATATAGTTTTCAAATAAAAGTTTGATTTAATAATTGACTAACCCATAAATCAATTATTTTTAATTCAAAAATCAGTTAAGTTGAGGATAAATCACTTTATTTATTTAATTAATTCATAATTAATTGTGCACATTCAAAGAGCAGTTAAACTCAAAATCAGGAAATCAATGCAAGTTGTTAACTTTTGGAAATTCAACATCTATTTTGAGTTCAAAGCTAATCTAAACTTATGATTTGAGTTAAAAATTTGTTCTTGCATGGTTTTGCATGATTTTTGTGAGTTAATTATTCCTAATTTCCTGATAACTCAAAAATTAACCTGAGTTTATCAAGAGTGATTTATAGCTTTTCTCATGCATCCTCAAAGCCCTGAATTTCTATAAAATCAAATCTCAGCTCTTCATAATTATCAACACTCGAATTGGCACAATTACTCTGGCGAATTGGCGATTGAAGGATTGAGCATTTGTGACAGGTGATTTGTGAGATCTTTCATAGTTGATCATTAGCTTTTACATAGTTTCATATTCATAGCTTCATACTCATTAATAGCATTCTTAGATCAAATCTACATTCTAATTTCATTCATATAGCTTAGCTTCATACAGATTTTCATTCATATTATTGCACAGAAAATACCAAAAATATAGCTTAATCCGTATTCATAGTCTTTCATATTTTGCATTCAAATCCTTCATTTAGGTGTTGCATTGTCACTAGTCTCAGTCTGATCTGAGAGTATCATACTCGCATCTACTAGAAGGTAGTAAATCACCTGGTTAGTTTAGTTTCCATTTCATTGCACAATTTTATTTTTTTGGCTAACCTCTAATGTTTTACTAAAGTGTTGTGTCTATAGCTAGGTACAAAATTCAGACACACACTTCACAGTACTCATAGAATCTTTTAGATGTGAATTCTCCTCCTCTATCCGATCCTATACATTTTATCTTCAGTCCAAATTCATTCTCAACCTTAGCTTTGAATATTTTGAACTTCTAAAATGCTTATGACTTATCCTTTAAGAATGCAACCCACATCATTCTAGAATAATCATCTACAAACAAAATGAAATACCTTTCACCATAGTATGATATTTTTTGAGTTGGTCCACATAGGTCTGTATCAATCAGATCTAGCTTGTTCTTTGCTGAATTATGCTTGCTCTTGAATGAATTCCTCACATTCTTTCCCATAACACTTTCCCTATAGATAGTGTCAACCAATTTTTCTATGCTAGGTAGATCTCTTACTGCCTTAACATTACTAAACTTTACTATGTTATCAAAATTGATATGACATAGTCTTTTGTGCCACAACCAACTGTCATCTACTTTAGCAACAAAATAACTTGCTTCTCGGTTAAGCTGAAAAACATTACCTTTAGTCTTTGATCCTGATGCAATTATTTCTCCTTCTTTGTTGTTAATGATGCACTTGTTTCCATTGAATTCCAACTTGTAACCTTTGTCAAGTAACTACCCACCACTTATTAGGTTATGTTTCAAACCATCAACATAAAGAACATCATTAGTATTTTTCTTTCTATCCAAGGTGATGGCTCCTCTACCAATGATGGGTTTAGGAGTGTTATCTCAAAATCTAACCATGCATCTTTTGTATCTGTCCAAATGAACAAATCTATTTGTGTCTCCTGTCATGTGATGTGAGCAACCACTATCAATGATCCAATCTATCTTGATGTCAGCTTGTGAAATCAGTGCTAACTCTTGTGAATCCTTTTTATCTTCAAGAGAAATGAATCCAATTTACTCTTCTACTGATTCTTCATCTGATACTCCATCTCCAGCATGGTAGCATTCCTTTGTATACTTAGGCTTATAGCTATTTTTGTACTTCTTAACTCTTGTAGGACACTTAGATGCAAAGTGACCAATCTTGTTACATGAAAAGTATTTAAATGGAAATTGAGGTCTTCATATTTCCCTTTTCCTTTCTTTTCTCTTTTAGCAATCATAGCAATGAAATCATCTAGTATTTTCTCTTCATCATCATCATCAAAATTACTAGAAGTGTTTTCAGATTTCTTACCATGGACCGAAGCTTTGAAGGTTGTCTCACTTTTAGGCTCAGTCTTCAAACTTCATATCTCAAATGAAGCAATCTTGCTAATTAAAGTTTCTCTTTCAAAGTTTTCTAAAAATTGTAGTCTCATGAAGGATGTTTATCTTGTTTTCATATTCTGGTGTCAATGTAGTCATCATTTTATCCATGATGTCTTCTTCTAAAATTTCTCCACCATTATTTCTAATTCCAACTACTGCTTCAGTAATCCTTTGATTGTAGGCTCTTATGTTCTCCTCAGGTAGCATCTCCAATGTATTATGCATTTTCTTCCATGTCTTTCTGTGCGCATTCTTTGCTTGTTTATCTCCTTCAAACATGTCTTCTAGGTGCTTCCATATCTTGTGGGCTATGTCTACTTTATTTATATCTGAAAACTCACTATCAGATAGGGCACTGATAAGGGATTATTTTTCTATTGGATTCTGATGGAACAAATCCATCTGCTGGCTAGTAGCATCTTCCTTTGCAAGATCTTCTAAAGAGGGGATCTAAACTTCTTTGATAGCCACTTCAAAAAATTCAAAGGCAATGCATTGTAAATGTGTCATCATCTTGTTCTTCTAGTCAAGATAATTCTCTCCATCAAACTTAGGACTGTCTTTTCTAAAGTATGTCATTTGATCAACCTCAAGCTATTAAACTTTCACTTTGAGGCACTTGGCTCTGATACCAATTGTTAGGAATATTCCCAAGAGATAATTGAGAGGGGGGGGGGGGGTGAAAAAGTTATCTACAAGTTTCAATTCTTTATCCAATTAAGTATACTTAAACATAAAGCATAAACACAATGAAAGAACACTTGAACACAACACCAATATTTTGTTATGGGGAAATTAAAATAGGTAAAAACCCTGGTGGGAATTCAAACCAACTAATAATCTGCACTAGTTTATTATGATCCTTGTTAGAAGATCCTTAACCTTGTTAGGAGTTGATTTACAATGTATTTAGTACAGTAGACCTTGTCAAGGGTCAAACCCTATTAGGAGTCTTTTACAATTAACCCTATTAGGGGTGAGGACGCATTGTCCAGGAGCACGCTGCTCAAATTGGTGAAGGCTACAACCTTCTGAATAACAGATACACACTATATCTAGATCTTGGTGAGCTGCACTTTGACCTGCCATCTGGATCAGGTCCAATGTATAGAAAAAATACTTTACTTGGTCACATAGACCTTCTTCTGATGGCTCAACACTTCACACACTCTGCTCTGCTCTTCACAATCAACTATGAACCATGCTCTAGAAATCACAAATGACTGCCTATAAATATTTTTCCTCTAAATTATATAATCAAGTCAGCCTGTTAAAACCACCTTGAAATCATATTAGAGAAGCCATAAAAAACTCCAATAATAATTCAGTCGGCTCTACTAAGCACGCAACCCATTCTGGGACCTGTCCAACAATGATAATTGTAGATGCATACTACACACTGTCAGCTTTACCAAAATAACTAGATCTTTCTCCTCAAGCTAAATTACATCATGAGCTCTTAACTAAACATTAATAACTCTTCTCTAATCACTAATCCAAGGGTGCATACCAAAATAATAGGCACAACTCCTGAACCAATATAATCTATGTTGGCTCTTCTGAATAAACATAGGAAACTGCTACTGGTAAATAGCGACTGCATAACTTAACTTCTACTAATCATCAAACTCTGCATCCATGAATGTAACATCACTAACATGTCTCCATCACATATCCAAACATTCAAGGCTCCATGATAACTGTATGGACAATCATTCACAGAACATTGTCTATAACTCTATCAAGAACATTGCTGACACAAGCTGCTATATAACTATGTGTACTAACACTTAGCCTCTATGTCCATGATATCATGTTGATAGCATGTCCATGCTACATATACTAAAAGCTTACTGCATAAGTCTTCCATACATGCTATTTACCATATGTTGTCATCAATGACAAACATACAGTCATCACTGGCTTGTTGGTGTATACACCTAAAAATGGTCATCTAGACTATTAGCCCCTTTTGCTAAATCATCAATTGCTTATTCTTGATCAAATCCTAGTTCTATCATTTATTCGATTATTTTCTATGGGCTAACCATTTTATCCTAAGTCTTTATTTATTTAAAAGGAATATTTCCTCCCTTTTTAATAAATAAAAAGCCCCCACTTTTCCTCTTATCCTAAGTTGCACAAATAAAGCATTATTCTTATTTTATAAAAAAGGAAAAAACACTTTTTGTCTCATATGGAGATAAAAGTCAACTCTTATTTTCTCATTGTAGGATACCTGTGCACATGGATTGCTCCTCTTTGATGCTCCACCGTTGATTAAATATTTTTCCTCTTAATCTCCATGGTCCATTTCTCCTCATTTCCTATAAAAGAAGAGCTCTCTTCTTCATTCTAGAGCCCCAACTTTTTATGCTAACTTTATGCTGCAGGTTTTCTAGGTACATTTGGAGCTTTTTGAAGATTTGGAGCATTCTTAGCATCTACATCTCATTCTTTCATTCTTAGCTTAGCTTCATATTTATGCTTTCTTAGATTAGCTTCATTTCTATGCTCTAGATTAGCTCACATAGATTAATTAGCTTGGGTTGTAACACTTGCATATTTCCTTTCATAGCTTAGCTTGCATTTCCATTTCTAGCATAGCATTGCATTGCATTTTCATTCTTGATTCTTGAGGATATTGGCATTCTTGCCCTTCTTTTCATTGAATCTCCCATTGCATGGTTTACTAGCAAGGTTATAGGCTAAATAGCTCTAGCTGAGAGCATTCTTAAAAGCCCTTGCACTCCATGCCTAGGGAGCTATGGATCGATTTGTGAGGGCTCATTCTTGAGTTTCCTTGCATGAAATGATCCATAGAAGTGTGACACATTTATAGCACATAGTTGGAAAATCTCCAACAATACTCACCCTTAGAGTATGCACCTTTGGACTTCACCTTTTTGAGACTAGTAGAACCTATGTGCAAAAGTGCACTAGCTGATTGATTGCAGAATGAAAGTTAGAGATTTTCAGTGAAAGTCTGGTTTACGCGGCAAGCATTAATGGAAAAATTTTCACTTTAAAATAAATAGAGACTTGTAGATCACTCATTGCATTTGAGTTCAGAGCAATTAAAGAGCACAAAAGCCCCAGCAGTTGATTATGAAGGATTGCAAATTGATTCACCAACGAAGCAGTCTATTTGATTAGTTACGAAAGCCCTAATCTGTCACACTGATTCAAAAGTTCTTGGAAACCATTAGGAAAGTGATATACAAGTAAGTGATGGATAATCCTATTATGTTTGATGTTGTGGAGAAGAAGAGATACATTTTCAAGAGGCACCCTTTCAAATCTATATTGGATGACCTAGAGGGGAATTCTCCCACACTCCTATGGGTGTTATGCATGTAGAATACATCCAAGCATATATTTACTACAAGAAGGAACTAGTAGGACTTGATAGGATAAGAGTGCACTTAGAAACCATGATGAAACCAGATAAAACATTCTTGGATGAGTATGCGTAGTTTGAAAATCACCCTATAATTAAATATGCTATAGCATATGAGTTCTATGAGTCCAAATGGATAAAGATTCTACTTAGCAGGATTCATGATGATCTATTCTAGATAGGTGAAGTGTTGGTCAGAATAAAAGGAGACCTAATACATGAAATGACAAGCCTCTCTAGGATAGGCGTCATTCTTCCAATCGGAAAGGATGTTAGAAAACTTGTAGAATAGTCATGCAAGTCAAGAAGTGATAGGTGTGGAATGACCATTGAGCCTATAGAGGAGAAAGACATCAAATTGATGTCTATGATACTAGGATATAGGTTTCAACACACCAGCAGGGTGAACAGTGTATCAACAGCCACAATTCTTGCAGCAATAAGACTTGTGAGAGAAAATGGGGAGTTTAATTTGATCTCATGTGCACAACTAATAGACAACATTAAATCCATTAAATATGACAAGACCAAAATATTCAAATTTGGTTCTTTGATCATATACATGTACTTCCACATTCTTGGAAAGGTGTCAGATTTATATTTAGACAAGATTATTCCCACAAAGCCATAGATATCCTTTAAGGCATCTACTAAAAGTACACTTAAGGATTTTATGGAGTTAGAATTGAAGACATTCAGGGTAAGAATGCAAATGAGGTACATGATACTTGAGAAAATAGTTGAAAAATACAAGGACAACATTTTATTTATGGTGGAGATTGATACATGTATGGAAGAAGTTGAACCAAGGACAAAGTGGATTCATCCACTTGGATATGAAGTTGAGGAGCCAATCCTAGAGGCATATGCTCAAGTATTGTTATCAGCACCTAAAGACCCTAATGAGCCAAGATGGGGGACTTATGAAGAGAAAACAAGAGAAGTTGATGTAGTTTTAAACATCGTAGCAACTAAAAGAAAAGTAGACAAGGTTACTTCTGAGATATTGAAAATTCATGGAGTAACTCAAGTAGACCTAGACAAAGAAAGACAAGAAAAGATTTCTTTGGGAATTGAGAGTTCATCTGCAATAGAGGCAGAGTCTAATGATCCAAAATTGAACAAGGTAAAAGTGGAGAAGTTTGATGATCCGAAGGGTAAAATAGATGATACCCCTCTTGTGCCCAAGGAAACAATTGATCTTACTACTCCTCTGGAGTATAAGGCAATGCCTAAGAGGAAGAAATAAATTAGAACAAGTCATCCATCCTCATGAGAAACAAGAAGCAAGAAGAATACTCAAGCACCTCCAGAGGTCGATTTCAGACCTAGTCTTAAAGTGTTGAGTACAAGGATTGTTGATGAAGGAAGATTGGATCAAATAGGAAAGTTTTATGAAAAATGTAGTAAAATTGACAAGTCAGAGATTCATGGCATGATCATAAAACATATGATCAAGTTCAAAAGGATAGTCTTGGAACTGAAAATAGTCATTCTGAACAATGCTTGGAACATCTTAGAATCCTTGAAGAAACAAGCTATTGAAGAAGATCTTAGGATAAGAGAGAAGATTCTAGATGAAAGTCTACTGGTGTGTTCCTTATAAGAGAAATCACTATTGCTAGATTTGGTAAAGCCACATCTACAAACAAAGCTAAGAACACTACATATAATGGACAAGAACTTTGAGTTGACAGCCAAAGAGATAGAAAAAGCCTTTGAGAATATTTTCATGAACAAACACATGTACCCACCTACTCCACCCATAGCTCAAGTACCCAAAAAGGTAGCCAAGGAGTCAGAAACCACAAATGTACCATTTACAGGTCCTCAGGATTCAATGCCTACAATTAAAACTCCTACAGAGATAGAAAAGTCTGCGTCCATGACATATTCACTAAAGGATAGCACTATCATTATTGATAATGTTGAGATTGCAATGGAGGCCATAGATAAGGACTTGGACAAGTTCGAAGAGCCCTTTGTAAGCATACAAGAGGCTGAAACACTATGCCGTGGAAATTCACCCAAGATACAACAAGAAGGTAAAGAAGAAGAGACACAAAAAGAAGAAGAAAAAGAAGGAAAAGAGATAGGAAAAAAAGAAGAAAAAGAAACACAAAAAGAAAAAGAGGAAGAGATAGAAAAATGAGAAGAAGTAAAAGGAAATGAACCAATAGATGAGCCATCTTTTGAAATGACAATCAGAGTAAAGAAAGAAGTAGTGGATAGCACTCCTATCACTCCTATATTATTGTTGTCAAGATTGACACTAGACACCATTAGTCTAGATTCTTGGGGAGAAGAAGACCTGATCAAGATCAACATCTTAGCCATGGAGAAAGAAAAGGAAAAATAGGTAATGAGGAGCCCCTTATTTGTTGAATTAGTCAACATATTGAATAACTTATTACCTTCAAACAAGAAAGTGTCTAAGGTTCATTCAGTGGATGATGTGAGCACAATTCTTTCAAATTTTAAGATAGACTTTTCTAGCTTGGAAGAATCTGCATCCCTAGTTGCAGAAAATAAGTATATGAAGAAGAGGCTCAGTGAATTGGTCAATAACTTTTCACTTGACCTAAGTTCACTCAAGGTTGGTCAATCATCCTTAAAAGAGTTTGCAGCAAAGGGAAGGAAAATTATTGCTGACTACATGAACCAGGATAAGTTAATAACTGATCTATACCAGGAGATCCAAGAGGTAGAGGATATGATAGAGAATGTGAGTAAATATGTGAAAGATCCCTCCACTAATGTAAATATGTGTAATAATGTATATCAAGGGTAGATTGACAAGATTGAAAGAGCAGAAAAGGAGATGTCTAAGATAAGGGCAAGGCAAACACAGCTAAGGAATGCTCTTGCGCCCTCTTTAGATGTACTAAATCAAAACATCAAGGATATCAATGCCACCATGGTGACATATGATCAAGGTCCTATCTCAGATTTGGAAAAGATGGAAAATTTGACTTATGCATTATGCGCCCATCTCCAAACAGTCAATGCACTAATTGCATTCTAGAAGCAAGAGATCCATAATTTGCAGATAGCATATCCAGATGTACTTCCCCTGTAAGTACTTGTAGAGATTCAATTTATTTTAGCACCTTTGTCATTAATGTCAAAGGGGGAGAATGTATAGAATATGGAGTTATAGATATGTAAAGAAGATGTATAGTAATAAGACTAAGGGAGATGTAAGTTTTTGTATAAGAGGACAGGTAGTAACTTTGCCATATTCCTTTGTTTCCATTAATGAAAAAGGAGGATATTATTGGAAAGTTGACTATACTATTGTATATGAGTTAATATAGTGTTTTCATTATGAAAACAAATTCATATAGTGTTTTGGAGTCAGTGCACATCATCAAAAGATTAGAAATTAAGTACAGAAGACTGGACAGTTAGCAAAGCACCAGTAGTTCAGAGCATCAACACATGTGCATATGACCAAGTTATGGTATGTGGGATTGAATTTAAGCTTGTATGTATGTATCCATGCTAAGTGTAAGAGCACATGATTAGATGAGACCATATGAAAAAGATACAGATAGTTGAAGAGGTACAACCAGTGAATGCCAAAATAGAACAGTGTATGCAATCGACTATTGGTAATTTGATTAGTGACTATAATATTGTTTTGTAAAGGCTATGTTCCTATTGTAATTAGGTTTTAGACATGTAATTAAATTTTTTTGTAAATAAGCTTGAGCCAATTCACTTGGAAGCGTTGTATGTAATCAGTTATAGGCCAACCTAGTTAATTGTTTTGGTAGAGCATATAAATATGAGATGCACCCTTTGTAATAATCATGGATGTTGATATAGAGTTGAGATAAGCATAGTAGAAGTATGTGAAGAGTTGATAAGGTGTATTAGAGCTTTTCAAGAGGTCAAAGAATCAGCGCATCATAGGAACTGATCTGACAAGCAGTGTCACAACACCAGTTCATCCAGCAGATATAGTGTGTATCTGAGATCTGAAGGTTCTAGCCTTCACCACTTGAGTAGTGAGCTATAGGACAGTGTGTCCACACCCCTAATAGGGTTATTTTAAAAGAATCCTAACAGGGTTTGACCCTTGACAAGGTCACTCTACTAAAAGTAATGTAAAGATAACTCCTAACAGGGTTAAGGATCTTCTAACAAGGATCACAATACACTAGTGCAGAATATTAGTGGGTGTCAATTCCCATCGGGGTTTTTACCTATTTGGGTTTCCCCATAACCATATTAGTGTTATGTGTTGAGTTCATGTTTCTTGTTTATGTTAATGTTCATTTCAGTACTTAAGCATTAAAGATAAGTTTAAGAGTAAAGTAAAAAGATTGAATATAGTGAACACTGATTCACCCCCCCTCTCAATGTTCCCATTCCTAACATTAGTGGGAGGAATAGAGTTGTTAGTAGCATTTACCTACCAAACTAGAGCTAATGGTGCAGACCATTTGGTGTCAGGATGAACAGTTTGGAAGTAACCCAATGGTGCAACTTTCAATTGAGCCTCACTACAAGTTTTGGCATCAAGCGAGATTGGCATGAATAATTCAAAAAAAATTGAATCTCCTAGAACAAAGAGAGGTTATTGTAGGCCTCATAAATATAGTCATGTAGCATTTGATGGTTTTTTGATACCTCTCATGAGATCCAAGATACAAACCTCAAAAGATCACTACCCAATCGTGCTTAGTGCACCTTGGGGACACTTTGGTCCAACATGGTCACAAATATTCTAGTGACTAAGTGGGAGGAACAAGGTTGTCACTAGTGTTTACCTGCCCGACTGAAGCTAATGGCATAGACTATTTGGTGTCAAGAAGAATGGTTTGGAAGAAACCTAGTGGTACAACTTTCAACTGAGCCTCACTGCAATTTTTGGCATCAAGTGAGATTGGCATGCCAAATTCAAACAAATATGAATCTCCAAAAATGGATAGAGGTTATTGTAGGCCTAAAAAACATGGTCCTGTAGCATCTGATAGTTCACTGATACCTCTCATGGGGTATGAGATATGAGACTTGAAAGATTGCTGCCCAAATGTACTTAGTGCACCTTAGGGACACTTTGGTCCAACATGGTCATGAATGTTCTAGTGACTGTGTGGGAGGAATGGGGTTGTTACTAGTTTTTATCTACCCAGCTAGAGCTAATGGCGTAGATTGTTCGGTGCCAGGATGAATAGTTTGGAAGAAATCCAGTGGTACAACTTTCAACTGAGCCTCACTACAAGTTTTGGTGTTAAGCGAGATTGGCATGCCAAATTATAAAAAAATGAATCTCCCATAATGGAGAGAGGTTATTGTAGGCCTCAAAAATATGGTCCTAGAGAATCTGATGGTTCACCACTACCTCTCATGGGGTCTGAGATACGAGCCTCAAAAGATTGTTTCCCAATCGTGCTTAGTGCATCATGAGGACACTTTGGTCTCACATGGTCGTGAATTTTATAGTGACTAAGTGGGAGGAATAGGGTTGTCACTAGCATTTACCTACCCAACCAGAGCTAATGGCATAGACCATTTGGTGCTAGGACAAATAGTTCGGAATTAACTCAGTGATGCAACTTTCAATTGAGCCTCACTGCAAGTTTTGGCATCAAGCGAGATTGGCATGCCAAATTCAAAAAAATTCAAATCTCCTAGAATAGAGAGAGGTTATTGTAGGCCTTAGAAACATAGTCTTATAGCATCTAGCATTTTACCAATACCTCTCATGGGGTCCAAGATACAAGCCTTGAAATATCATTTCCCAATCATGCTTATTGCACCTTGGGGACACTTTGGTCTGGCATGGTCACAAATGTTCTAGTGACTAAGTAGGAGGAATGAGGTTGTCACTAGTTTTTAACCACCCAATCAAATCTAATGGTGTAGACCAGTTTGTACTAGGATGAATGGTTTGGAAGTAGCCCAGTGGTGAAACTTTCAACTGATCCTCATTGCAAGTTTTGGCATCAAGTGAGATGGGCATACCAAATTTAAATAAATTTGAATCTCCCAGAACAAAGAGAGGTTATTGTAGGCATTAGAAACATGGTCATGTAGTATCTAATAGTTTTATGATACCTCTCACAAGGTCTGATATACAAGCCTCGAAATATCATTGCCCAATCATGTTTAGTGCACCTTAGGGACACTTTGGTCTGACATGGTCGTGAATGTTCTAGTGACTAAGTAGGAGGAATGGGGTTGTCACTAGCCTTTACCCACCCAAATGGAGCTAATGGCGTAGACCATTTTTTTCTAGAGTGAATGGTTTGGAAATAACTCAGTGGTTTGACTTTCAACTGAGCCTCGCTGCAAGTTTTGGCATCAAGTGAGATTGGCATGCCAAATTCAAAAAAAATTAAATCTCCTAGAATGGAGAGAGGTTATTGTAGGCCTTAGAAACACATTCATGCATCATCTAATGGTTCACCGATACCTCTCATGAGGTTAGATTTACGAGCCTCAAAAGATCACTGCCCAATTGTGCTTAGTGCACCTTGGGGACACTTTGGTCTAGCATGGTTGCAAACATTCTAGTGACTAAGTGGGAGGAATGGGGTTATCACTAGAATTTACCTGCCCAACTAGAGCTAACTGCATAGAATATTTTGTGCTAGGATGAATGGTTTGGAAGTAACCTAGTGGTGCAACTTTCAACTAAGCCTCACTATAAGTTTTGGCATCAAACAAGATTGCCATGCTAAATTTAAACAAATTTGATCTCCCAAAATGGAGAGAGGTTATTGTAGGCCTTAGAAACATGGTCATGTAGTATCTAACAGTTTTATGATACCTCTCACGAGGTCCAATAAATGAGCCTTGAAAGATTACTACCCAATCGTGCTTAGTGCACCTTGGGGACACTTTTGGCATGCATGGTCGTAAACGTTCTAATGACTCTGTGGGTGAAATAGGGTTGTCACTAGCATTTACCAACCCAATGAGAGCTAATGGCATAGACCGTTCGGTGCCAGGATGCAATCCTTCAACACTATCCCTTCACCCTAGGCAATCACCATTTTAATTTGGACATATTTGACCAATTTTGACTCAATGACTCCAAGTATTACATCATTTGATGATACAAATGTACATGAAATTAAGACAATACAAATGTAATGATATAAAATAAAGATGATACAAATGTAAGGATACAAAATTAAGACAATACAAATATAAGGATACAAAATTCATGGTAAGGAATCAAAATTTTTGCACTTTACATGGCTTTAAGATGATACAAATGTATGGATACAAAATTAAATATGTGTTTATAATAAAATGGTACAAATTAGGATATACAAAATGTGGGCTCTTAATATTTCCAAATCAGCCCCATGGACACTTTTATATTTCAAATTTTGCATCTAATATCCATGATGAAGCTCATTATTGTTTATATATACAAAAATTTTCATCTAAATATGCACATTACAGTCGATTCTTGTTTTTATATACAAAATTTGGTATCTAAATATGCACAGTATAGTCAATATATACAAAATTTGGCATCTAAATATGTACATTATAGTTGATTATTGTTTTTATATACAAAATTTGGCATCTAAATATGCACATTATAGCTCATATGCACATAGAATCATATAAAAATTGTCAAAATCATTCTACCATATTGTAGAATCATTCATCTTTATGGCCCAAAATCAATCAAGTGAGCCTTCTAGACCAGCTCTAACCCTTATTGTGTTAAGTATTCCCTCATGGTCAGATTCATGAACTTTCCACAGATTCTTGTTAAGAGGTCTACCATGATATTTAATCAATTGAATATTTGTTGCAACAACAAGGTTAGAGTAATGAATAATATGTATATGTGTCTCAAAGTCCTCAAACAACTAGGCACTAGAATTCTTGATAGGGTACCTACATTTTATTAATTATAAAAATAAATTAATGCCAATACCAATACAAAGTGTAATAAATTGAGTTTAAGAGGTCTCAATACAACTCAACACAACAATGATACCTTCTAATCCATGTGTCTGTCACAACAAAAAAATGTATTGGGTACCCAATACTCTCTCCATCAGTGACTATAGTTGTCAATTTCTTTTTGGCCTCAATAGAATGACACAAAAAGTAATATGTTTCTTGTTCATTGTTCTCATCTGCAATGAATGCATATACATGACCTACATTTAGTAGAAGGCTATAAGTTAATACCAAAATCAACATAACGAACTAATAAATTGATCTTAAAATGCATACAAGATGAGAAAAAGAATTCACTAAGTAGTAAATTGATAAATTACCTAGTTCAACTAGGTCAGATACATGGTCAAAATCCACTGATGCTTCCATCTGGTTCAGTTGTAGTGCTTGAGGAAGTTGATATGTATCTAGGGTTTGCAAAGTTCTACAAGAGCATTGGTCGAACCACTCTTTTGATTCACATTCATCCCACAAAAAATGCATACACAAAGAGAAAAAGCATACAATCTGTCTAGTATAAATAGCTAATGATGTTAAATTTGAACTTCTAAATGAATGCATGTCACTTGATCATGTAAGTGTACAATAATATAAATAGTTTTCAATGTTAGATTCATATATTAACCAAAAAAATATAGAAACCATAGACTTACCTACAGTACAGGGTCTGGTCTCATCATAGAATTACACCATTGCATAGTTGCTTCTCCATCTATTAACACTGCACCACCTTCATACTTCAATTCCTCTCTAGTACGAGCTATTTTCACTAATGCGCATGCACCATCATGCTCTTCCTTTCCATGACCTGCCTCAGTGAAATTCAAAAAATGTTACACACCACTTGTCACATGCATCCTAGTCAACTAGTAGAACATCCTTGTATTCTTGAATTGTGAGGTGCAGTTGTTTGACCATATTAAGTGTTGGTTGCATCTTATACCTATTTCCATTAAATTTTCATAGAAAAATTTAAATGATCCTTGCAAAAACTCTGAGGAATGTGTACGATCATCACTAATATAGAAGTGATACTCTCTTATCATGTGCATGCATGAATACTATGTGTACAAAAATTATAACTTGTATAGAGTGGTAATGCATAGGTTGTACTTCATTTTGAGTTTTTAGTGCATAATTCTTTGTAAAATCAATGACAAAGATAATAGTATTGATGAGGAAAGTGTCCTTACATAACTTGAATTGTTCATCTAACCACCTAGCTCTTTGTGTGTGACCTATGTACTCATAAACTAGTTTGTCTTGAAACATCTTCATAAAATTAGCTACACATATATCCCTTTTTACTAACTCACACCTCTTTAATTTTTTTCCATCTTTAACACCATATGTGACTGACTTGTATTTTCCAAAAGAAACTAGTTCCTACCCAATTTTTTGTTTGTTATCAAGATGTAAGAATCTATGCAACTTTTGCAAACCACCACATGTAGGACAAAATCCTTTCAAACACACCATCTTATAATAAATGCACCCATCATCTCATTTATAGAGTACACTTGAAATGAAGTCTCTCAGTGACTTAGGAGGTGCTTGTAGACCACATTCCTACAAAATATTGTTAGCATGCAAAGTACCACATATTGTTGGATACAATTGTCTGAAGGAGATTGTTGGATTAATTGTGTGTTGTCTTTGATGTCACACAAATGTCATATCACTTATCATGCTCAGTTGGTCAGCAAAGTAGTTATGTGTGTCTACCGAGCTTAGTCGGTCAGTAGGTAGTTTTTAGTGTCTACCGAGATCTCTCGGTCTCCAAAGGATGTTGCAGAATTTGCAGTGTTTACCGAGTTCACTTGGTCACCGAAGGAAATCTTTTTAGGATTAGTATTTATCGAGCAAGGTCAGCCCAGTAAAGAATTTTGTTTGTTTATTCAGCCGACTATGGTAATGTTTAGTAATGTTTGTAATGATTATTAGTGCCGACTTGACAATCTGCATAGACAATCCGAATGGTATATATAGAAGGTCAAGTGGTGATTTAAAAGGTGTGCAAGTGGAAAAGAAGGAAAGTGTGAGTGAATTTTGAAGGATGGTTAGATATCCTTGAGGAGTAGTAGAGATATATTTGATCAGAAAGGATCTAGTAAAGCAGAACAGAGATCTGTAATCAGCAATTCAGTTGCATCATTATTCAGGTCACTTCATTGTTACTTTCTTACCATTGTAGCAGTGATTTCAAAATCTCTTAACAAAGTTGGTTTAACAGCCATTTTGTAAATCCTCTAACAAGGTGACAGTTCTATTAAATTGTTTCAAAAACCTCTTACAAGGCCACTCCTAACAGGGTGATTAAATACTCTAACAAGGTCACACCTAACAGCATGTTTTGTAACCTTTAATTGGGTTGGCTCCTAATAGGGCTCACTTCAGAAGAGTGAAAAATAGTAACTAGTTACATTGGTGGTTTTTCCCATATTGGGTTTCCACATTAAATCTGGTGTCTCTTGTGTTCATGTTATTTTCTTTATGCATGCATGTTAATCACCAATGAATACTTAAGAATAGTTATAATTGATACTCACTATAATAACCGAGTTTTCAGCATTTCTCTGTATGTTTATCGAGTGACAGCAGTAAATGAATTAATAAGACATCTAAGGGATCTATGGTAATATTTTTGTGGTTAACTGATTCACCCCCCCCCCCTCTTAGTTACTCCATCTATATTTCCAACAATTGGTATCAGAGCTTTTGGTGCTTGCAGGAAGGGTTTTAAGGACCTAAGCTAAAGATCAGGATGTCTTACAAGAGAGAAATTCCAAGCCTTAACAAAGATAACTTTTCTACATGGCAAGGTCTCATGAGACTTCATCTAGCTTCCATTGGTGATTCAAGATGCAAATATATTGATGAAGAATATACAGCTCCTACTGGCACATTAACTGTTGAAGACATTGCAGAGAAAAAGAACCATAACACCATGATGATAGACATTGCATCAGCTCTCAGCTATGAAGAATTTGATGAGATCAAAGACTGCACAACTGCTTATGCAATGTGGACCAAGCTAAAGAAAATTTATGGCGGTGATGACAATGTGAAGAGAGCCAAAGAAAAAAGCCTAAGAGGATAGTTTGATCAAATGAAAATGAGAGAAGATGAAAACATTGCAAAATATGTTGAAAGGATCAAGGCAAGTGTTAGTGCAATTAGAGCTTCTAGAGGAACAATTGATGATGAAACTGTTATAAGTAAGGTTCTCAGAACATTACTTCCTATCTATGCAATAAGAGTATCTGCTATTCAAGAAAGAAGATGTGAAGAAAATCACAATATAACTTTGGATGCTTTAGTGGTAAGATTGACAGCCTTTGAGTTGGATAACTATGACAACTATGTTCCAACTTCCAAAAATATTGAATCAGCATTTGAGGCCAAACTTTCACTTAAGAAGGGCAAGAAAATAAAGGACATCTAGTCAGAAAGTGAAGAAGAATCAGAGGAAAGTTTTGATAGTGATCTTGAATTTATTGAAGCATTACTTGCAAAGAAATATACTAGAGGCAGAGGTAAATACAAAGGTAAAACTCCCTTAATCTATTTTTCATGTGAAGAAATTGGTCATATTGCAGCTAGGTGCCCAAACAAGCAAAGCAAGGATGAGAAGAAAGGTCACAAGTACAATGGTAGGAAGAATTTCAAATCATTCAAGGATAAAGGTAAGATAACATGTTTTTTGGCTAAGGATTCTGATGATAGTGAAGAAGAAATTGTCTTCATTGTTGTAAAAGATGAATCTGATGATGATGAAGATGAGATGGCACTTATCTCTCATATAAGAAAAAATGATACATGGATCATAAACAATGGATGTTCACATCATATGACTGGTGACAGAACAAAGTTTGAACACCTTGAAGACTATGATGGTGGTAATGTAAGGTTTGGAAACAATGAATCTTGTTGCATAAAAGGAAGAGGACAAATCTCATTAACCAAAGAACTTATATGTGATAATGCATATTGGGTTGAAGGGCTAAAGCATAATCTTCTAAGTGTAGCATAGCTAATCAACATTGGATTCAAAGTTGAATTCATGCATGGCAAAGCAAGACTACTAGATGACAAGGGAAAACTGATTGGATCAGGCAAACAAACCAAAGGTAACTTGTTTTATCTTGATCTTGGTGAATGCTCATGTTTTATTGCTCAAATTGAAGAAAGTTGGTTATGGCACAAAAGGTTATGTCATGTAAATTTTGATAATATGGTGAAAATAAGCAAATTCAAGAAAGTAAGAGGCATTCCTACTTTGAAGAAACCTGATGTTGGTCTATGCGAGAATTGTCAGAAAGGAAAAATGGGAAAGACTAGCTTTAAAAGTAAAAACTATCAGTCTGAAGATATTTTGGAAATTGTGCATACTGAATTATGTGGACCTATTGGAATTGAGAGCTATATTGGAGCAAAATTATTTATTCTCTTTGTTGATGACTACTCTAGAATGATGACTGTTATGTATCTAAGAGAAAAGTCAGAAGCATTTGGGAAATTCAAATGGTATTTGGCAAGAGTAGAAAAGGAAACAGGGAAAAGAATGAAGTGCTTAAGATCCGATAGAGGTGGTGAATTTATTTCCCATGAATTCAATAATTTTTGCATTGAAAGAGGAATCAAAAGACAGGTATCAGCCCCAAGAACTCCTGAGAAGAATGGAATAGCTAAAAGGAGGAACAAATCTATCATGGATTGTGCAAGGACTCTAATGATTGAAAAGAACATTTCTATGAAATACTAGAAGGAATCTATCAACATTGTAGTTCATACCTTAAACCGAGTACAGTTGAAGAAAGACACATTCAAAACTCCTTATGAGTTATGGTATGGGTATAAACCCAATGTAAGTTACCTGAAATTATTTGGTAGTAAGTGTTACATCTTAAAAGAATCTAGAAAAGGCAAATTTGATGTGAAAAGTGATGAAGGAATATTATTGGGATATTCTTGCAAGAGTAAGGCATATAGATGTTTGAATTTGTCTACTCACAAAATCATAGAAAGTGCACATGTGAAAGTTGATGAGTTTGCAGAAAAGATTGAAGAAGAAAGCAAAAGGGAACCAAAGGATTACAGGAGATTTGTTTACATTGAACTTGATACATTACCAAACACATCTGTCAATAAGGAGACTGCATCTACCAGGCCCAATACAGTAATCGAGTCACAGGAAGAAGATCAAACTGAGTCACAAGAAGAAGTTCAAACCGAGTCATAGGGACCCGAGTCTTAGTCTAAAGCTACTAAGCCAATATCTACCGAGCCTGAGCAACCAGAACCCAAAGATGAAATTCAAGAAGATGACAATGTAACTCATTCAAGAGGAAAGGAACCTATATTGGCCAAATATGTTAGGAGGCATCATACACCAGATTATATTATTGGAAACAAATCAGATGGTATTATGACAAGAAGTAAACTAAAAGGTACATGTTTACTTGCTGATTTTGAACCTAGAAATGTCAAAGATGCATTGGAAAATGAAAGTTGGATTGAGGCTATGAATGAAGAAATAAAACAAATAGAGAAGAACAAAACATGGACTCTTGTACCTAGGTCTAAAGACAAAAATGTAATTGGAACAAAATGGGTATTCAGGAATAAGTTGAATGAAGATGGTCAAGTATCAAGAAATAAAGCTAGATTGGTGTGTAAAGGATATTCTCAAGAAGAAGGTATAGATTATGTTGAGAATTTTTCTCCTGTTGCAAGATTAGAAGGTGTAAGAACTCTACTTGCATATGCAACACATAAAGGATTTAAGGTATATAAGATGGATGTAAAATCTGCATTTCTCAATGGTATTCTTGATGAAGAAGTCTACATTGAGCAACCTGAAGGTTTTGTTGATCCAGACAAAAGGAATATGGTCTGCAAGTTACACAAAGCATTGTATGGTTTGAAACAAGCCCCTAGATCATGGTATGAAAGATTACATAACTATCTTATTCAGATTGGTTTCAAAAGAGCTAATGATAACAATAGTTTGTACATCAGGGAAGGACCAAATAATAGAATTGTTTTGGCAAAAATATTTGTGGATGATATTGTGTTTATAGGTGATGATGATTAGTGCAAAGAATTTTCAGAGCAAATGAACAAAGAATTTGAAATGTCTATGTTTGGTCAAATAAAGTTCTTTGTTGGTCTTCAAATTCAGCAGAGCAAGAATGGTATCTACATTAATCAGTCTAAATACATCAAGGAAATACTTAAGAAGTTTGGTATGGAAGATGCAAAACCAATTGGTACCCCCATGTGTACTAGATTGAAGCTTACCAAAGATGATGATTCAAAAGAAGTAGATCAGACCTTATATAGATCAATTATTGGAAAATTACAGTATGTAGTTCATACAAGGCCTGATATTGCCTTAGCAGTTGGTATAGTAGCAAGATTCTCAGCAAAACCCAGAGAAAATCATATGATGGCAATCAAAAGAATCTTGAGATACTTGAAAGGAACTGAAGATTATGGCTTGTGGTATAAATTTGGAGGCAATCTAGACTTAAAAGTGTTTATTGATGCTGATTGGGTAGGAAACATTGATGATAGAAATAGTACAAGTGGTGGAGCATTCTTTCTTGGCAAGAGGTTGGTATCTTGGACCAATAAAAAGCAAAATTGCACATCCCAATCCACAGGAGAAGTAGAATATGTTGCTGCAGCAGTAAACTGCTCTAATATTGTTTGGTTTAAACAGTTATTGGAAGGCATGAAGGTTGAGATCAAAGAACCAGTTGTTATATTTTGTGATAATACAAGTGCAATAAATATTTCAAAGAATCCAGTTATGCATTCCAAAACCAAGCACATTGCTATAAAATATCACTTTGTCAGAGAATTGGTGCAGGACAAGGAAATCAGATTGGAATATATTCATATAAAAGAATAGATTGCAGATATATTCACCAAGCCACTACCTAAGGATGCAGTCTTGTACCTAAGAGGTAAGTTAGGGGTCATTCCCCTATCTAAGGCTCACTAAATAAATTTTTAGTGATGCATCAACCAGAGCATGTTGAAGATCAGTCAGTTGATGCAACTTAGTCAAGGAATCATTGCATATGAATCAGTACTTAAGGTACATTAGTATTCATTGGAAGTGTGTGTATTGTCTTTGGCATGTGTTGTCAAAGAGGGAGAGTTTGTTGTCATTTCAAGAAATTTCTAAGAAGGAGAATTTGAGAAGTCAAGTGGGAGAGTTTTCAGTCTGAAAGAGAAGTTTGCTGACAGAGGGAGTTCTCATAGATGAGAATCAAAATGAAGCTAAGGATATGTTCCTTACTCTATGTTTTTTGTGAAATTTCATTATGCTATGACATGTTGTGTTGCCATCAATGCCAAAGAGGGAGATTGTTGGATACAATTGTCTGAAGGAGATTGTTGGATTAATTGTGTGTTGTCTTTGATGTCACACAAATGTCATATCACTTATCATGCTTATTCGGTCAGCAAAGCAGTTTTGTGTGTCTACCGAGCTCAGTTGGTCAGCAGGTGGTTTTTAGTGTCTACCGAGATCTCTCGATCTCCAAAGGATGTTGCATAATTCATGGTGTTTACCGAGTTCACTCGGTCATTGAAGGAAGTCTTTTCAGGATTAGTATTTACTGAGCAAGGTCGGCCCAGTAAAGAATTTTGTTTGTTTATTCATCCTACTGTGGTAATGTTCAGTAATGTTTGTAATGATTATTAGTGTCGACTTGACAATCTGAATAGACAATCCGAATGGTATATATAGAAGGTCAAGTTGTGAATTAAAAGGTGTGCAAGTGGAAAAGAAGGAAAGTGTGAGTGAATTTTGAAGGATGGTTAGATATCCTTGAGGAGCAGCAGAGATATATTTGATCAAAAAGGATCTAGTAAAGCAGAACAAAGATCTATAATCAGCAATTCAATTGCATCATTATTCAGGTCATTTCATTGTTACTTTCTTACCATTGTAGCAGTGATTTCAAAATCTCTTAACAGAGTTGGTTTAACAGCCATTTTGTAAATGCTCTAACAAAGTGACAGTTCTATTGAATTGTTTCAAAGACCTCTTACAAGGCCACTCCTAATAGGGTGATTAAATCCTCTAACAAGGTCACACCTAACAGTGTGTTTTGTAACCTTTAACTGGGTTGGCTCCTAACAGGGCTCACTTCAAAAGAGTGAAAAATAGTAACTAGTTACATTGGTGGTTTTTCCCATATTGGGTTTCCACATTAAATCTGGTGTCTCTTGTGTTCATGTTATTTTCTTTATGCATGCATGTTAATCACTAATGAATACTTAAGAATAGTTATAATTAATACTCACTGCAATAACTAAGTTTTCAACATTTCTCTGTATGTTTACCGAGTGACAACAGTAAATGAATTAATAAGACATCTAAGGGATTTGTGGTAATATTTTTGTGGTTAACTGATTCACCCCCCCCCCCCCTCTCTTAGTTAATCCATCTATATTTCCAACACATATATAGCAATAAATTTCATAATGCATGGAAAATTCAACATGAACCCTACAACAACATGTAGTACGTTCATGATTAATCTTAACATAAAATAGTTTTGTCATCTCAAAAAATCTTTGACTAATTTTAATCTGAGGAAAGATTTGAAGAAACCTTTCATAAAATTGTGTTTGTGTCATATCTAAATAGTGTTTTGGATGTGGCTCATGATTTCTAATTCTAGTTTGCATTCTAAGAACATCTATTTGGTTTGGTGAAACCCTTGTGTTTTCATGCCAATATTTCTCAATTAATGTTCTTAGTGCATCAACAATAACCTTGTCCTTGTGTGGGATTCTACCTGACAATGCCCAAAGAGAAGTATTGTTAGGATCCTCAATTTTCTCTCACCTATCTAAATCATGGTGTAATGTGGTTCTACTTATCCTTAATGACTTGCTTTTTTTGCTTATTAAACGAGATTTTTTCAGTTCCTTTCCCACCTCTCGTTGTTCAATTGTTCCTCTCTTGTTCTTTCCCATTGTTGATATTGGTTGTCCTACATGTAACATCATAAGGACAATCCAAAATCAAATAGAATAAAAATAACTAACGAGCATCATTTTATTATAATCTAAAGTAACCATGATAAAATAATTTAAAAAAGAATCCAAAAAACAAGACAAATCAATCATTTCAATGAAATATTGACAGTAAAATAAACAAAACCTGATTGTTATTGTCCCAAAAAATCATGTGCAATAGTAGTGGGGCCTTGAAATAACTTGCACTATAGGATTTTAGGCCGTTGGGACTCAAATATAAATAATTCCTCATAACCCGTACGGATTATGTAAAGTAAGGAAAACGTTCACATTTTCTCATAACCCAAATGGGTTATGTAAACTTATGACAACATTCACAATTTCTCATAACCCATATGGGTTATATAAAACTAGAGAGACAACAAATAAGGAGAGAGAGAGAGAGAGAGAGAGAGAGAGAGAGTCATGCATGTATACAGATATATATACATATATCTATATAAATATATGTATAAATAATTATAGATATGAATATATACCTATATATTAACATATCATATATGTAAATCTATAAAAATGTGTATTGTATTACACATTTACAAGAATTCTTTTTTATTTCTTCATAACCTATATGTGTTATGTGAAACTAAAAATGTTGTTTTATATCTTCATAACCCGTACGGGTTATGTAGAACTTGAAATTGTGATTTTTTATTTTGAAAACCCAAGCGGTTTATTTTGTACACCATAACCCATATGGGTTATGACTTGGTAAAAGTTTTGGAATACAACCCTAAGGCCTGGAAGCCCATTTTCCCTCCAATTTTGTCCATTTACACATTTTTTCTTCTCTCAACATGATTTCTCAACTTCGTCATCATCATCTTTACAAATGATCAAGTGGGTATCTCTAAAATTAATACCATCATCTCACACATCTTCTAAGCTTTCTAACCATATAAATTTTTCTATTTTTGGACAACATTAGCATAGTAAACTTTAATTTTCTTTACCAATGTCTTCACAGTCCTCACAAACATATGTCTACCATTTTTTTAATAAATTTTGATCTACTTGACCAAATTCAAAATAAATTACATATTATTGTTCTATACTAGATTCTATACACTTTTAAAAAAAATTGCAATTTGGATTATTTTGATCAATGCAAGTTATGCTTAACGCACGAACAGGTACCATATTTTCAGGATGTGGTCACTTCAAAAAATCATAAAAAAATAAAATATTCAACAGAAAATTACAAAAAATACACAAATTCTAGATCTCACTCTTAGGTATCATCCTACCGGGGTTTTGAAAAATACTAAATCTAACTATAGATTTTGTGAAGCACACGGAAACAACTATGTTATGTTTTTCTGAAAAAATTAGGAATAATTTTTCATGCGCGAGAGGTTTGACCCTCTTAATATTATCCATTTTTAAAAAACTTTAGTAGTTTAGAAACTAGATTTAGAGTACTACAATTCTTATTATTTACACAACTCCTCATTTTGAGTGCATGACCCTTAAATCTCTCTATGAAGTTTAGGTTTCCCTGATTTCAGGAAAAAAAAAGAAAAAGTGGCCACTTATACCCCCCCTTTTTGTTCAGCATCTTGGTGCACTTACCCCAAATCAAAAAAATTATATGGTTAAAAATCTCAAGAGATGTGAAAAACTATGATGGTAGAATACCCACTTGATAACGCATAAACTTGCTGATGATGAAATTGAGAAACCAAATTGGAAGGAAAAAAAACATGCCAAAAGGAGGAAAATGAAGCTCCCAATCCATAGGCTTGTCATCCAAATCTAAATATAAGCCTAAACATGTACATGGTTTTAATTCCAAAAAGAATAGCTGGTTTTTTATACATAAAAATAGTAATTGGGTTTTAACCCATACAAATTTGTTTGACATTAATTCATATACGTATAAAATGATTTTCTTACTTGACTTATTTGATTCCAGAGTTGCTTCTATTTGTTCATCTCTCTAGTAGGCTAAAAAATATTATTGGGTAATGAAACATTTCTCTTACACCCTAGATACTCCTACATCAATATCTTATTGATTAAAATTTATAGAATGGGTAATTTTCCTTGGATTGTAAAGTATGAAAGATTTAAATTAATTGAACAAATTGATATTAGATCAATTGAGAAAATCATTGCCATAATATAAATTCACAAGGAAGAATATTTACGCTCAAGAAAAAGTTATAAATTTCATCTTATAATTTTAATGGGAAACAAAACTATTGTCTTAGCTTATATAGAATGGGGCTATAATATCTAGTACAAGAATATTTTTATTCTATTTTGATGGCACTATGAAAAAATATCAAATTAGTATACAAGTATTGGTCATGATGAATAAGTACTTTAAATTTAAATACTT
>BSBK01007502.1:0-160805 GCA_027943335.1 Chamaecyparis obtusa
ATATATATATATAATATATATATTTATATATATATATATATATATATATATATATATATATATATATATATATATATATTATATATATATAATATATAATATATATATATATATATATACATATACATGTACATGTACATGTACATGTAAATGGTATATTGTATATATATATATACATATACATATACATAGACATATACATACATATATATACATATACATTTATATATGTATGTATATGTATAGTATATATATATATACATATACATGTACATTACATGTACATGTACATTATATGTATATATATATATATATATATAATTTATGTATATGTTATATATATATATATATAAATATATAATAATAGTATATAGTATATATATGTATATTTTGTATATATATATATATATATGATATATGTGTAATATGTATATATATATGTATGTGTATATATATATTATGTATATGTATATATGTATATATAGATATGTATATGTATATATATGTATATGTATATGTATATGTATATGTATATGTATATGTACATACATATATATATATATCTGTGTGTGTATATATATATATATATATATATATATATATATATACACACACACACATATATATTATGTATGTACATATACATATAAATATTGGACGCAGTGTAAGACCAGAGAAATCTTCAAAGGAGATGTCCAAGCTCCCAGCTAAACAACCACACAATGAATTACAACAACAAAGCAAGATTTGATAACAATCTGAACTTTGTATTCATAAATAATCTGATTACATGCAATGTGTCAAGCTATAATGCCTTCTCAGTTACGACCAATTACAAAGCGAGTAATAGTTATGCAAGATCCCTCAAGATCCAATTCAAACCCTAACCCTAGCTAGCCAGATTTGAACAATACATCAATCTGGTAGAAACATCCAGCAAGATCTAAATGTGTGCTCACAAGGACACCAAGCAATCTCCTTGTTCCTAGGTCACAACCACTAGCTCTACTCATAAATTCACAACTTCATATTCCTAACTTGAATCTCTACTACTCCTCTTCTTTTCTCTCTGCGCCCTCCTACAACTCTACCCAGACCTCCTTATATACTACTTCATCCAGAGGTCGGCTAGAAGAAAGAAATAAATCCTAAACCTAGTTAGCTACTAAAGACAAACAAATATGCCTCAAGTCAGCTTACAAATAATATTAAATGCACATAGGATAAATATCCAAGACCCCAAATAGGTCCACACACATCCCCACAATCGATCCACATCATGATCACACACTACACATATTAAATGCATCAAGTCAACTGATCAAATCCCTCAAGAACTTCATTCGGCAAGCCAAACTGTCGAGTGCTAGCAAAAGTGTTGAGAAAGCTAGGCATCATCGAGCAAGCATGTCAACCAAGCTCCACAAGCATTGTCGAGCATAGGTTTTGTCGAGCACCAAGATTTTTGTCGAGCTCCCTCAACAACCAAGTCCTTCCTATGACTAAGTCACTCAATCATACTACGACCGAGTCCCAACAATGACCAAGCCCCTTGGTCAACACTACAACTGAGCAACACTTCTCCATTTGAGTTCTCCAATACTAAGGCCAAAACACTCCAACATGCAGGATTGCTAACTACCCAAGGATGCTCCTACATCAGATACCCTAGGTGTGAAAAAAGATGTTCTTAAAGGATGGAAGAACATCTTATGGATTCAACACATAAACCCTGAGTTGGATCTTCACATACATGTTCTCCAAGTCTTTAACTTGCACACTCTTCCCTTTGTTCCACCTTTGCAAAATTATATCCATCGATACACAACTGTTGGCTCTGCTTCTTTACATCCTTCGTTGGTGCACCACAAGTTTATTTCCCTGTTGATCTCCAACCCTTTCAAGATCCTTTAACTCAACTCAGCTCCCAAAGCTTAAGTTCTTCTACTGAGTTCTTTATTCTACAAAGGGATTAATGGAAAACTTCCTACCACCCTTCTCAACAATAAACATATTCTTAACACAATCATGCCATAGCCTTGCAATCATACTGCCAAGGTCTTCTGAGCAATATGTGACAACTACTCATGTCCACAATATCACACAATACTTGATCCTTACACTGGCCAATTTGAAAGTCAACAAGACATTGCTCCCTCACTTCCAAAGCATGTACATCTTGCAACCAACCAATCCTATAATGACAAGGATGTCCCACTCTTTTCAAATCAAGTTACTAAACCATCTCCTCAGCTATAAGATTATCAGTACTACCACCATCCACAATCACATTGCAAATTCTAGTAGTAAGACTTACAACGAGTCCTAAACAAATTACTCCTTTGATAAGGTTCTAGTACTTGCTTACCAAACAGTACTTGTTGAGCCAACAAATTCTTCCCTCCCTATTCGGGCTCATTCACCAAATATTTTGCCTTATTCACCATAGCAACTCTTTGATCACCAGTCTTCTAGGAACATTCATAAAGCTCTATGTCCTTCTTCACCACAATGAAAACAAGTTACCCTTAAAAGAAACCTTACCTATCTTTTTCCTCGGCTCAACAAGTTTTGGTTCATCTTCAATAATCAGCTTGTCCCTTCACTGAGTGATCCTGTTTCTCCTTCCTGCAGGATCCACCTTGTTGTTTTCTCTTCAACTTATCTTCTGCCTTTAGAGCATATTGATAAGAATCCTCAACTGAATCAATCTTTAGGCATACCAATCTCATCCTGAAAATGGAGAACCTCAAACCATTAATATATCGAGCTACCTTTTCCTTGGAAATTTTCTCTATGCCCAGACCAAATAGTCAACGTATAGAACTCCTCGGTATAATCCTTCACAGACAAATCCTTCTATTTAGATTCTACAACCTCTTCAACAACTCAAGTTCATAGTCAGTAGGTATGAACTTAGCCTTTAACTATAGTCATCATCAATCTCCATCTATTTGATCTTTAGTTCACCTTCTTCTTCTCTATCTCACTGCATTTCTTTCCACCAAAGAGCAACATGTCCTTTCCGCTTAGTTTGTGTCAATCTTATACTGAGTGGATCATCAATATCCTCTAACTAAAAGTAGTCTTCCAATTTACCAAACCAATCAATCAGGTCTTCAAGATTTAAAGTACCTGAGAAATTAGATACATCCATCTTATGCTTCAACTTTAGCTGAGTGTCAGATCTATCCAACCGGTTAGCTCTGTCATCCATAGATCTTTCCATACGGTCAGTTTTGTCCTCTCCACTAGATCCAACAGCTTCAAAGTCTGCAGAAGTTTCCACATAACTATCCATAGTGCCCACATTATGAGGTACACTAGCCATAGCCCTTATGATCTCATTGATCATGTCATTCTTCATCAATTCCATCTTAGATCTGAAATCTTCTTTAATCTTCTTTGTAATCCTCAGCTCCACAACATTACAGAGATTTGCAATCGCCGTAGGGTCCAATATTCTTGGAGGCATCTTCCAAGATATTCGTAAACCGAAGGCAATAAATCACCACCAGATGAACTAAGCTCTGAGAAACTTTACCCAATCCAAGGTCCTGGTACAAATTGCCTCACCTTCAATGATTTGTCCACACACTCGGGAACTTTAGCTCTAATACCACTTGACGTAGTGCAAGGCCGAGAGAATCCCCAAAGGAGATGTCTAAGCCCTCGGCTAAACAACCACACAATGAATTACAATAACAAAGGAAGATCTGATAACAATCTGAACTCTTTATTCATAAATAGCTGATTACATGTAATGTGTCAGGATGAAAGGCCTTCCCAGTTACGACTAATTACAAAGCAAGTAATAGTTATGCAAGATCCCTCGAGATCCAATTCAAACCCTAACCCTAGCTAGCCAAATCTGAACAACACATCAATATGGTAGAAACATCTAGCAAGATCTAAACTTGAGCTCACAAGCCACCAAGCAATCTCCTCGTTCCTAGGTCACAACCACTAGCTCTGCTCACAAATTCACAGCTTTAGATTCCTAACTTGAATCTCTTCTACTCTTCTTTTCTCTCTGCCCCCTCCTATAACTCTACCCCACACCTCCTTATAGACTACTTTAGCCATAGGTCAGTTGGAAGAAAGAAATAAATCATAAACCTATTCGGCTACTAAAGATAAATAAATATGCCTCAAGTCAACTTACAAATAATATTAAATGCACATAGGATAAAGATCCAAGACCCAAATAGGTCCACACACATCCCCATAACTGATCCATGTCACGATCACATGCTACACATATTAAATGCATCAAGTCATCCTATCAAATCCTCAAGAACTCCATTCTACAAGCCAAACTGTCAAGTGTCAACAAAACTATCGAGCAAGCCAGACATCATTGAGCAAGCATGTCGACTGAGCTCCACAAGCATTGTCAAGCATAGGTTATGTCAAGCACCATGAATTTTGATGAGCTCCTTTAGTAACTAATTCCTTCAGTGACTGAGCCCCTCAATCAATACTGCAACTGAGCAACAATGATTGAGTCCTGACAACGACCGAGCCCCTCGATCAACACTGCAACTGAGCAACACTTCTCCAATTGAGTTCTCCAACTACACAGAAGCATACATAAAGTCGAAGACACATCCATAAGGATGTCATATAGAATACAAATGGGAGAGGCACTACATCATCACCCCCCAAAGACTATGCTTACTCTTGAAAGCCTACAATTCAAACCAAAAGAGTGCACCAAGTGTGAGTTTTGAAACCAATCCAAATGCAAGATAGCCATACGACTCCTTCACAACTCTGGCCAAACCACACCAATTCCTTACAACCAACCTCACAATTGCTGAAAGGACCAACACACACAAAAAATATCATTCACAAATCTCTTAAAGTCCTTCAAAAAGGAACATAATACATGTTATAAAAGACATGTCTAGACATGATCTCTACCAAATGAGGCATGATACTAGCCACTCTACCTCATCACAAGGCATCTAGCCACATAACAATGCCCTCTAAGTTCTCCTTAAGACCAATCCACCCAAAAATATTAAGTCAACAACTCAATAACGAGGGGAAGCTCATCCTAAATGATAGAAAAACACTAACATGCTCATATAGAGCATAATTTAATCCAACCATAGCCTCACTCACTCAAAATCGAAAAAGACTAGGATTCTCTATCAACATGCATTTCTTTGAGGAATACTACATCCAACTCATGTACCAAGAGGTATGAATGCAAAAAGATTGCATCTCGCATCCAAGATAAATCATTCTACATATACTCAATAGTGCACTCCTTCCACATGAAGGGACACTCAAAAGCCAACTAAACACTAAGCATAGGAGCAATATGATTTCTATAACGTCAATAGCTCAACTATAGTTGAAAACTAGGGCCACATAACCCAACCAGACCACAACTTCACCTTCAACAAGGTGGAAATGAATCCTAATGGCAAACATAATCCTACACCCAAATCCATAACAAAGCTCAGGATGGTAAGATACACCCACATATACCACATCTTTCTAGCCTAAAGATAGGAATAACACACCACCAACAATCCTCTAGCAACTTGATCTCCAACATGGAGTCTCGCCAAGAGGGGATAAAATTACTAATATAATATTGTATATATAATCATATAGAGATAAGGCCAAGGGAGTGTCAAAGTGTAGGAAAGGAAATCTCTCTATGTCCCCACACTATGCTAGCCAAAAGAGGAGTTGGGGAATCCACAACAAAATCAACCCCAAATAACACTCACCAAAAATAATAAACAAAATAGTGGTGCATCAAACACTTCTACAATCACTCTAAAAGAGGCAAGTACAAAAGTAAGACATGGTCATCAAGACCCACAACAAGGGTTAAATCTCACAAGTGGACTAAGTCACACCCAACCATCCCAAAATGAACAATTCTAAGAAAGGAAACACTCAAGCCCTCAAACCCACAACATGTCAGCAAACTAGAATTTCAACAAGCATACATGCTAGAAATCAATATAGGTGTTCAAGATCAACCAAGATCACACAAGATAGGCATTTACATTACTAGAAACATCATTTGTATCATGATTCTAACTAATGCTCAAAATTAGGTTTGCCAAAAATAACCATTCGTCCTTTGACAATTACATAAAGTTCATGCAATTACAATCTCATCTAAAATGGTACACATCTACCAATAATTGTACAATACATCCATTAATTATCCTTGCAAAAGAGGATTTACAATTCCATGCATTTTTCAATTAAATAATGATAACATGCATTACTTTCTATGTCTTTAATAACATTACTCATAATTTTAATGATAAAACATTCCAATTAACATTGATATGGTAAATTAAACAAACACAATATAGTTTGTTCTCTGCAATGGTCTACCTCGCATATACTATCAGAGGTTTGCATGAAATATTATAGAATTACACAATCACAAAATAGGGCTATCAATACCAAACATTTAGAGTAGTCATCAAGAAGCTAAAAAGGGAAAACCCAAATGGGGAATCATCAATTCCAATAGTGAATTACAAAAAAGGGCACATTTAAAAAATAAATCAAACGTGACGAATGTTAGAAATAGATAGATGGAAAATTTTTGGCAACTAGTCGAATCATAAGAAGTACCAAAAAATCAGTGCTTCCCCACACACCACATGAAATAATCCACCAATAAAATAAAACAAATCACCAATCATGAAACACATTCACAAAATATTGTGACCAATATCAGTCACATAAGAGGGAGTAACTATTGTATGGTACCGAGGAACACAACATCTCAACAATGTTAGAGAGCATACCCAAACACACCAACAAAGAACCGTCTAAGATCTCAATCCTTTGCATCAATATTTACCTTATATTTTTTCTATTCAAATATCTTTACCTTTTTCCATGCAATGCAATAATTCCACTATGTAGTGTTTTAATCAAAAGGAGGTCTAAGGGAAACCTTGAGCATATATTGAATGCACAATAGAAGATTACTAGAAACACACATGCATGAGGTAATTACAACGACAAGATGAAACACATGCAAGGTGTTAATATGATTTAGAACAACAGAGAGGGGGTGGGGGGTGAATCGGTTGTTCTCAGGTCTTGATGTATAAGACAATCTTGAAAACTTATCCTTAAATCAGATCAAAAACCAAAACAAACTCGGTCATCACTGATTCAATAATAGAAAAATCTTAACAATGTAGTCCACTACCTAGTTGTAACTTAACTTGCAAAACATAGTAATGTTCAGATCTAAACATCCACACACGTATAAACACCAGGATTTATAGTGGAAACCCAATATGGGAAAAACCACTTAGTAACATGCTACTATTATTTTCACTCTTCTAAAGTGAGCTCGATTAAAAGCCAACCTGGTCAAAGGTTACAATACACACTGTCAGGTGTGACCCGGTTAAAGGATTTTGATCACCCTGTTAAAAGTGAGCCTTGTCAAAGGACTTACATACACCCCATTAGAATGCAACCTTGTTCAAAGGATTTAACATATGACTGTTAGGTCAACCTCGGTTAAAAGGATTTTGACTGTTACAATGGTTAGAAAGTAGCAGCAGTATTATCTGAAAAATATACAACTCACTTTGCAAATCTCAGATCTGGTTTCATACACAAATGCTGGTTTACTGACTTTGAAACTTTTCCATATCCATCTCTGATCTGCTTGGAACTTTTCTTCAAGCAATCACCTCAATTACCTTCAGCCTTTTCTACTTATTCAGTCAATAAACTTTCCTCTTCCAGCATTCTCTGTTCACCCATGCACACTCACATCAAAGTGTTCAGGTTCCCTTATATTTTCCTCAATTAGGTTAACTCTTCTTTTTCCGCTCAATCTCATTCATAGATTTTAGGGTTAGGTTAGATTCATTGAATCTACTCACTTCATGTTCTTCGACTTATTTTCTAGAATCATCTCAAATCTCTTAAAGATTTATAATAAAATGTTTTACAGTGCATTTAATGCTTCCAAACAATCAATAAATAAAGTCAACATGTTTTACATAATCCAAGAATTCAACAATGTTGACTCCAAAACTAAATTCTCTTCAAACATAAAATTACTGATGCTCGGTTGATACTATGATTGTCCACTCGGTCTTCATTAGAAAGCTCGGTCATTACTAAAACTATTTCCTTGGCTTACACTGTCTTCCTCGACAATTTACTGATGCTCGGTCAACACTAGAGTTTTGCTCGGCATACACTAACTTAGTCGACACTAACATCACTCAGCTTAAACATGATTTTTCCATTCTTTGCTCAGTTAAGCCTACCAATTTAGTCTTCAGTCTTACTAAGATAAACAATACATTGTCTCATCATTGTGCAACATAGTCAAGTACACTTTGTAGTATCAAGATAACTCAACCTTTCCCTAGGTGCTATTGTTACCAACCTTGCTTAGCCCTCTTAGAAACACTCAAATAGATATAGTACTTTCCTAAGTAGCAACAATCTTACCAATTAAGGTTTGACATCAATGACAATACAACAATTATTTCAATTGCAATTTCCAATAATCTCCCTTTTTGGCATTGATGGCAACACCATATGATATCACCTGAATAACACATGGATTACCAACCAATCCAAAAACTTATTTGACCATCAGAAAATTATTGTAATATCCTTAGCTTCATTCTGATTCAGAATCTTGTAAGCCTCACTTCTATGACTGTCAGAAGTATTCAGATCTCCCTCTATCTTGATCCTTCATTTCAGTTCACCTTCCTCTTCTCTTTCAGTATCATGTGTTATCATAACATATCAATTTCTTCTCCCTCTTTGACAAAAATACCAAAGCAACAACTAAAACATACATCCATTAGATGTAGATAATATCTTTGCAGCTCAATGTTTTCTCCCTCTGTCATCTTGCTTCTCTTCACAACTCTAGGCTAGCCCTAAAGTGTGACAATCTTCTGCATCAATTTGTCAAGTATTTTGCTATAGCACATTTGATGCAGTGCTCCTAGCTTGTCTAGGCAGCCTCAGTTAGGGGAAGAACCCCTAATTTACTTCTCAAATACTCATGAGCTTCTATGGGTAAAGCTTTAGTGAATATGTCTGCTAATTGTTCTTTTGTATTCACATATTCCATTCGGACTGCTTTGTCTTGTACTAATTCTCTCAAGTAGTGATACTTGATTGCAATGTGCTTGGTTTTAGTATGCATTACTAGATTCTTAGAAATATTGATAGCACTTGTGTTGTCATAGAAAATAACAATAAGTTCAATGATTTCTTCTTTCATACCTTTCAACAATTGTTTTATCCATACCAAGTTTGAATAGGTTACTGCAACAGCAACATACTCGGCCTCGATAGTAGATTGGGAAATGTAATTTTGTTTCTTGCTTGTCCAGGAAACTAATCTCTATCCAAGAAAGAAAGCTCCACCACTTGTACTCTTTCTATCATCTACATTTCCAACCCAATCAACATCTATATAAACTCGGAGTTCAAATTTGTCATCCTTCTTATAATATAGACCATAGTCAGCAGTTCCTTTCAAGTATCTCATAATTCTTTTCACGGCCATCATATGTGTTTCCTTAGGATTGGAAGAGAATCTTGCCACAATCCCAACAACTAATGCAATATCTGGTCTGCTATGTATAGCATACTGCAATTTTCCAATCATGGATCTGTATAATGTCTGATTCACTTCTACAACATCATCATTCTTAGATAATTTTTGTCTAGTAACTATAGGAGTTCCTACTGGTTTAGCATCTTCCATCCCAAAAGTTTTTAGTATTTCATTAACATACTTAGACTATGTGATGAAAATTCCTTTCTTCATCTGATATACTTGTAAACCAACAAAGAATTTGATCTCACCAAACATACTCATCTCAAATTCAGTTTGCATCTCATTTGAAAATCTCTTACATAAATCTTCTTGTCCACCAAAAATAATGTCATCAACAAAAATTTTTGCTAACAAGATACCTTTGCCTTCTTCATCCTTCATGTACAGATTGCTTATGTCATTTGTTCTTGAAAATCTAATCTATATCAAGTAGTAGTTATGCAACCTCTCATACCATGCTCTAGGAGCTTGCTTCAATCCATACAATGCTTTGTTCAGTTTGCACACCATGTGTCTTATGTTTGGATCAATAAAACCTTCTGGTTGTTCTATGTAAACTTCTTCTTCTAGTATACCATTAAAAAATGTAGACTTGACATCCATTTGATATACCTTGAAATCCTTATAAGCAACATATGCAAGCAGAGTTCTTACTCCTTCCAATCTAGCTACAGGGGAAAATGTTTCCCCATAATCTATTCCTTCTTCTTGTGCGTAGCCTTTGCATACCAGTCTAGCTTTGTTTCTAGTGATTCCACCATTTTCATTCATCTTATTTCGAAACACCCACTTTGTTCCTATAACATTCTTATTTTCAGGTCTCGACACCAGAGTCCAAGTATCATTCTTCTCTATCTGGTCAATCTCTTCATTCATTGCTTGTATCCAGTCTTCATTCTCCAATGCTTCTCTAGTTGACTTAGGTTCAAATTCACACAGTAGGCATGTTGGATCCTTAGGTCTACTTCTGGTCTGGATTCCAGTGTTTTTGTCTCCAATTATCTGTTCAGGCTTGTGATGTCTTCTTACATATTTTGCCAAAATAGGTTCGACTCTTTTGTCCTCTGTTTCATCAGGTTCTCCAACAAAATTATTAGATTCAACTTTTGAATGCTCGGCAACCTCTTCCTGATACTCGACAACATTATCTTGTAGCTCGACATGTTCTTGTTCTCTCTTGGCACTATTTTCCTGATGCTCGACAACTTCTGTCTAACGCTTGGCATTGCTTACCCGAGACTCGGCATCAGGTGCAAGTCTGTTACTTGCCTCTTCTTCTTCTTCTTCAATGTACACACAAGATCTGTAATCTTCTGGTTCTCTTTTTCTATCTGCTTCATTTCTTTATGCATACTCATCAATTTTTACATTCACACTTTCCACAATTTTGTTAGTGTTAGAATTCAAACACTTGTAAGCTTTACTTTTTGTGGAGTACCCTAGGAATATGCCTTCATCACTCTTAGCATCAAACTTTCCATTCCTAGTGTCTTTTAGTATATAGAACTTCCAAAAATTCTAAAGTATTTAACACTCGGTGCATGTCCATGCCATAATTCATAAGGTGTCAGATTTGTACCTTTTTTTTATCTACACCCGGTTCAGAGTATAGACAACAGTGCTAATAGCTTCTTTCCAATATTTCTATGCCACATTATTTTCAATCATCAATGTCCTTGCACAATCCAAGATAGATATGTTTCTCCTTTCTGCTATACCATTCTGTGGAGGTGTTCTAGGTGCAGACATCTATCTTTTAATTCCTCTATCATTGCAAAATAGATTAAATTCATTTGATGTAAATTCTCCACCTCGGTCAAATCTAAGATATTTCAGGTTCCTACCTATCTCCTTCTCAACTTTAGCCAAATACCACTTAAAGAATTGAAAAGCTTCATATTTTTCTTTTAGAAACATCACATGCATCATCCTAGTGTGATCATCAAAAAATAAGATAAAGTATCTAGCACCATAGTAACTTTGTACACCCATAGGTCCACAAAGGTCAGTATGAACCAAATCTAAAATGTTTTTAGAAGTAAAGGATTTTCTCTTGAAACTTGACTTTGTCATTTTTCCTAACTAACATTCCTTGCACATCACATTCTCAAGTTTCTTCAATCTAGGTAGACCTCTCACTTTCTTTTTCTTGCTTACCTCTACCATATTGTCAAAGTTAACATGACATGACCTCTTATGTCATAACCATATATCATCAAGTTGTACAATTAAACATGTTTCTTCAGATAGGTCAAGATAGAAGAAATTACCTCTAGTTTGATCACCACTTCTAATCAGTTGTCCAGTAGCATCAAATATTTTAGCTTGCTTGTGATGAAATTCCACTTGGTAACCAGTCTTGTTAAGCTGAGCAACACTTAGAAAATTGTAATTAAGACCTTCAACCCAATATGCATTTTCACAAGATATCTTATCAGTTAGTTTAATCAAACCTTTTCCTCTAACAGGACATGGTGCATCATTACCAAATTTTACACTTTTACCTCTATAATGATGTAGGGTTTCAAACTTATTTTTGTTACCAGTCATGTGATGTGAACAACCACTATCAATAATCCATCTATCATTCTTGTTCACATAGGATATCAATGCAGTTTTCTCATCCTCATCAGATTCATCTTTCATTGCCACATAAACTACCTCAATTTCCAAATCATCACTATCAGTGTCAGTCTCTTTTTCAGCAATGTAACAAGATTTCTTACCTTTACCTTTGTAGTCTTTGTTCCTTCGGTAACTACTGTCATCTTTTCTATCTTTGTGTTTGCTTTTCCTTTCATTATATTTATCCTTCCTGTCAAGACATCTAGCAGCTATATGATCAACTTTATTATATGCAAAACATATAATAGGGAGTTTACCTTTATACTTTCCTTTTCCCCTTCTAAGTCTTCTAGCCATAAGAGCTTCTAGATCTTCAAGTTCTTCATTAGAAGTGTCACTGTCACTTTCACTATCACTTTCACTTTCACTGATGCATCTTTCTTTTACCTTCTTTGGCTTATTCAGAACTAGCTATGACTTGAAAGCAGATTCAACATTTCCAATACTACCAATAGTGAAATTATCATAATTAGAGAGTTCAAAAGCAGTCAGCTTACCAACCAAACTTTCCAAAGTAAGCACATTTCCAAAGTTACATCTAGATTCCTGAATAGATGAGATCTTAATAGCATATATAGGACATATGGTTCTTAGTACTTTCCCAATTATAGTTTCATCATCAATAGTCCCATTTTCTCCTCTAATGGCATTTACAACTTCTTTTATCCTACCACAATATTGTGCAATGTTTTCACCTTCTTGCATTCTCATTTCAAAAAACTTACCTCTAAGACTTTTGGCCTCTGCTTTCAGAACATTCAGATCACCACCATAGATCCTTGCAAGAGTGTCTCACATGTCCTTTGCAGTTGTGCAGTCCTTAATGTCTTCAAATTTTGGATAACTTAGGGCAGATGCAATTTCTAGCATTGCCTGATTATGTTCTTGCTTGGCTCTCATTTCTTCAGTAGTCAAAGGTGCGACAGGAGAGACAAGCATTCTCAATGTAGTACTTTGCAGAGTCACCAATACCGGCCAGATGTAGCTTCATCAAGCTTTGCCATCTAGGGAAGTTCTCCTTGTTCAACTTTGGTACCTCTTTCTTATACATCCTAATCATTTGCTTCAAGTCCCTTTAAACTTGATATCTGTCAACACTAATAATAAGCAACTTAGCTCTAATACCAATTGTTAATATGATTTAGAACAACAAAGGGGGGGGGGGGGGGGGGGGTGAATCGGTTATTCTCAGGTCTTGATGTATAAGACAATCTTGAAAACTTATCCTTAAATCAGATCAAAAACCAAAACAAACTCAGTCATCACTGATTCAATAATAGAAACATCTTAACAATGTAGTCCACTACCTAGCTGTAACTTAACTTGCAAAACATAGTAATGTTTAGATCTAAACATCCACACAAGTATAAACACTAGGATTTATAGTGGAAACCCAATATGGGAAAAACCACTTTGTAACATGCTACTATTATTTTCACTCTTCTAAAGTGAGCTCAGTTAAAAGCCAACCTGGTCAAAGGTTACAATACACACTGTCAGGTGTGACCCGGTTAAAGGATTTTGATCACCCTGTTAAAAGTGAGCCTTGTCAAAGGACTTACATACACCCCATTAGAATGCAACCTTTTTCAAAGGATTTAACATATGATTTTTAGGTCAACCTCGGTTAAAAGGATTTTGACTGTTACAATGGTTAGAAAGTAGCAGCAGTATTATCTGAAAAATATACAACTCACTTTGCAAATCTCAGTTCTGGTTTCATACACAAATGCTGGTTTACTAACTTTGAAACTTTTCCATATCCATCTCTGATATGCTTGGAACTTTTCTTCAAGCAATCACCTCAATTACCTTCAGCCTTTTCTGCTTATTCAGTCAATAAACTTTCCTCTTCCAACATTCTCTATTCACCCATGCACACTCACATCAAAGTGTTCAGGTTCCCTTATATTTTCCTCAATTAGGTTAACTCTTCTTTTACCGCTCAATCTCATTCGTAGATTTTAGGGTTAGGTCAAATTCATTGAATCTACCCGCTTCATGTTCTTCAGCTTCTTTTCTAGAATCATCTCAAATCTCTTAAAGATTTACAATAAAATGTTTTACAGTGCATTTAATGCTTCCAAACAATCAATAAATAAAGTCAACACATTTTACATAATCCAAGAATTCAACAATGTCAGCTCCAAAACTAAATTCTCTTCAAATATAAAATTGTTGATGCTCGGTCGATACTGTGATTGTCCACTCGGTCTTCATTAGAAAGCTCGGTCATTACTAAAACTATTTCCTTGGCTTACACTGTCTTCCTCGGCAATTTACTGATGCTCGGTCGACACTAGATTTTTGCTCGGCATACACTAACTCGGTTGACACTAACATCACTCGGCTTAAACATGATTTTTCCATTCTTTTCTCGGTTAAGCCTGCCAGTTTGGTCTTCAGTTTTACTAAGATAAACAATACATTGTCTCATCATTGTGCAACATAGTCAAGTACACTTTGTAGTATCAAGATAACTCAACCTTTCCCTAGGTGCTATTGTTACCAACCTTGCTTAGCCCTCTTAGCAACACTCAAATAGATATAGTACTTTCCTAAGTAGCAACAGTCTTACCAATTAAGATTTGACATCAATGACAATACAACAATTGTTTCAATTGCAGTTTCCAACACAAGGTTGAAACATGAGACTTTGATCTTCTCAAAAGGGTGTTCAACTTACTCGCACTAGAGGAATTGCACAATGATGGGTCAAAGAATGATTGATAAAAAACCACAAAGGTTCTTCCCACATCCAAGATATGAATAACACACATCATAAGTCACCAAAATTGGCTATAACAATATAACAAGACCCACTTCACTAGGTTATGGTAACAGTCTCAACATCACACAAGGGATGATTAGTCTCCATAGCCACTACACCCTCATTGTACTTAATGCAAGGTAATACAAAGTCACAGAGAACAAAATGCATGAAATATATGATCACACCAAAGGGGACGATTCCTATTTGATGCTTCACATCCACAATTATGTATTTCCTCCAGAAATTAGGCAACCATGCAATTTAGGGAGATAATTCATTAACCCAAATCATCTATCATATCATGTTAATTTCACTTTGCATAACCAATGAATGTTTATTTTTTATAATTATAATGGTGCATAACTATCTCTCTACAAGCAAAATGCATAACAATGCAATACATAGGATGCCAACACATATAAAACATAAATCATTTCATTTAATCTCACATTAATGTAATAATCACTAGAATACAATGCACCACATTCCATAGGGAATCAATCATTAGGAACTCAAGGCATTGCATGGATACTAATCGATTAGTCTACCCAAGGAGGGTCACACAATAAAACAAGTCACTCAAAGGCAACTCATCATCTAAAATCATCAAGAATAAATATATACATATCAACTACCATGCTATAACAAATGACAACACAACCATAGTAGACAAGGCATCCACATACTCAGACAACACAAGGGTCACCAAACACTCCAAAATAAATAAAGAGCAACTCACCACCAAATGGTCTGAAGTGCTCTAAAGAGGTTCTCACATAAGGGTATCATCCATCCCTGATAGATTCAAATATGGTGCAAGAGCACCTAGATAAAGAGGCTCACTCCCTAGTGTTTTGGCTTGTACTTGACCTTAGCCAAGTCAAGAAGAGAATAAGATCTAATCCAAGAGAGTCTAGTAGTTAGGTAGTTAGTTTAAGGTTTGGACTTGCAACTAAGTTGCCATTAGTTGGACTTAGTTTGCCAAGTTGGCCAAATAAGGCCTAGAGTGTGGAAATTCTTAGGAATAGGTTGGTGAAGTTTTTTTTAAGCCATCTTAAGATTTAGAATAGGTTTGAGGTCAGTTGGGTCAATTTGTGGGCCTCTAGCAAAAGTTTCCATGACAAAATGCAAAAGTTGTCAAAGTTGCTCGAGCAACTTTGACAACATTTTGGATAACTTTTACAACTTTCAAACAAGAAGTGTCCAAATGGCCTAAATGTTAGTTATGGATTGGACCTATCTTTTTGTGAAGGTTAGAAATAGTATTTAAGGTTCGAATTGAAAATTACGAGGTTAGACAACTTGTATACACCGTTCCCGAGATAGATTTGATGTTTACAATCTCAGAGTTTTCCATACAGTCTATTGGAGTTTGAAACTCATCGCTGAAATTTGACTATGAGAAACTTTTGTTTTATTATTTCATTTATTCAATGTAGATTATTTCTCTATAAATACATTGTATTGTGTTTTTCTTTTACTCTATTTTGTTTTTGTAAGCCTAACCCTCACTGGACTGTGTCTTGCCAATTTGAGAGGTTACGGTATAAAAATGGTTCCACCATGACTTGCCTCCATGAAAACTTGATGACTCATGGAGGAAGTAAAGTGGAACCCTTGTATATAATTTTCCAACTTGTACAGGTGCTTGAAGTGAAGGGAGCTTAGTTTGAAGGCTTACCCTACGCGAGACAGGGTGTCCCGATTAAGAGAAAAGCCAATGGCAATGAATTGTTCAATGTAGGGTTGGATTGGGAAATGATATGTGATGATTTGGAAGTGCTATTATAGATTTGATGAATCCCTAGAACCATTTTTAAGAGTTTTTAGAGCCGATCTTGTATACCTAGCTAAGTGACCTAGTCAATTAGGCCTATTTTTTAGGAAAGAGACTCGATAATTAAAAAAGTATTGTACGACCAGTTGAGAAACCCTAGACCTTGGAAATCTTTGAGATTTTCCAAAAGGGTATCTGAATCTTAAATCCTTTTGGGGGCTTATTTTTTAAGTTTCAAAGTTATTGAGCAAAACCATTGTTCAAAGACCTAGTTTTGGGGCTAATAGGGCCACAAGCCTAAAATATAAGAAACCTTGAGATCAGTAACAAGGAACAACCTAGTTTGTGATAATTTTCACTAGAAGAGTTGAGAAAAAATTAACCACAATGGATTCAACCCTGTCTAATGCTAGTGATAAGCATGTGTGGGAGGTGAACTTACCCTGGTGAGTTCAAGGAAGAGTAGTTGCAATTAATTTGGTAGGAAGGCCCCAAGGTGGTGGGAAGAATTGTTAGTTTCTTCTAAGGTGAGAGGGTGTTAAAAAGATACCCTAAGTGGTCTAAGAAGTGGCCTTAGTTATTAAGCTTGCTTGGCTCAAGGAGTGTGTGAGGTCTCCCTATCAAAACATCTAGGAGGTACTCTTCCTCCACCACATACTAGTTGGGTCAGTTCTACCAAAACACTCAAGAATGCCACACCTGGGCACCCACACAACAAGCTACCACTAGCTCACAAAACTACACATGTGCACTCACGTTCCAACAACATCAAATATGTGGGCAACGTATACCAAGATATATCAACATATAACATGGGCTATGATACTAGATGTAATGTGCAACCAAGGAACCCTTGGAACCAATGGGTCAAATATGCACTTAACAATTTTTTTTTGTGAAACATAAGCTATACCATCGATAGCAAGTGCAAGAATGACCAATAATCAAAATAGTGATATAGCACTAATGATCCTCAAATGATCGTACATAAGTGGAAGACTAAACACCACAACCAAAGGTTCCATGACATACTAAAAAATGAGCATGAATGGATAAGACATATTCAATCTTCCATGTGAGATCTTGGAACACATCCAAAAACCTCACACGATTGGACTGGACCATCGCCAATGGTTGTCAATCGAGGAGACAAGTTCATCCTTGATACATAAAAGAAACATAGTTCATTTTAAGTCCAACTGAAGAAAATAATGATAAACATAACATGTTAAATCATAATTTCTATTGTGATAAATTGAAAAGAATCATTGAGAAAAAAGGGTATCCAAATATGAAATTACTTTTAAAACAAACCCTTAAGAAGTGCCCATTATTTCATATATGTTATTTCATATGTGCTAGAATTGTCATCATGTGCGTTGAACTATAGGTCATATGTGCTACTATGTAGCTCATATGCACTACATTGTAGCTCATATGCTCTACTCTATGTAGCATATGCACTGCAATACCCTGCAAAACTCAGTTTGGCTTAAAAACACATCCAGGCGAGGTATTCTTTATTTGAAAATTAGGTAGGCTTGTCAACACCAATGTATGGCTTAAGTATAGGCATGCTCCATACGAGGGAGTACCAAATATACATAAATTGAGGTAGTATTCACTCAATAGCACAATGCAAAAAGCATAAAGGAAAATAATCTAAACAACATGATATTTAATGCAAAAACACATATCAATCGAAAGAGATACATGAGATAGTATTGAGCACTCAATGCTTAGTATCTATGTCTTTGGAGGAAGTCACAATCTGTACACCAATCCCCATAAGTGGTAAAGTGCAATGCCACCCTACCATGTGGAACGCTTAGTCTCACCTCACCATGCTCGCAGAGATAGTAACCCAACCACAAACATATGGTAAGCACACACACCAATAAGGGTTAACACATACGCCAAGAAGATGCATACACTCAAAGGACAATACAAAGGTTAAATGCAATACATAGGTACAAATTATTGGAAAAATGGTCAACGCACCCCTCGAGATTTGTGACATGGCTTAACCACCTTCTGTGTCTTCTATAAGTCTAGTGGTTGTATCAAGCATTAACAGGTCAATCCTTTGGTGCAACTACTTGTAACAAGTGGTATCAAAGCTTGGTCATAGGTTTGAATCCCCTCAGGTAATGCTAAGGGGGATATTGTTGGAAAAATGGTATGGGCTCCCCTCATGATTCATGACATGGCTTAACTGCCTCTTGTGTCTTTTATAAGTCTAGTGGTTGTATTGGGCATTAACATGTCGATCTGTTGGTGCAACAACAACTACTACTTGTAACACAAATGAAATAATACATGGAGAAAACTCGACATGAGAAACAATATCCAATACAACCACAAACCATGTAATCATTGTACACCAAGGTACTACTCACAACTATAGGATCTACACACGAGAGAACCAACCATAGGGAGTATCTCTACTTGCACGAGTCAATACTAACATCTAGATCTCAATTACCATCTACCACCCATGTAGGTAACTCATGACATCTGGGTATTCAATGGATTCCACTACCCACAAAGGTTAGTCTCTAAAATTTTGGGAATTCCAATTACTCTTGAGTAGTGTTTATACCCAATTCATTTTATCATTTTGTTTTAGTTTTTAAGCAAACTCCTTGACGCATTCACTACAACCACTTCAAGGTCAAGGTCCATGTAAGGATCTACTCCCAGACCTTCTCAACGTACCTAGTCCAAGGCTCAACATTCAAGAAGGAGACTGCATTAAAGCTCAACCTCAAGAAGGAGACAAACACAAATAGCTTGTCCACTTGGTCTACATTGATGATATGAAATAAAGACCTTGTCCACTCAGTCAACACTAAGGATGGGATAACCATGAATTATCCAATTGATCTACACCAAGGAAAGATTAAAAGAAGTACCATCATTTTTTTTTACACCAAGGATGTGTAATAAACAACCATCCAAACAAGAAAGTAATCACTAGAGGATGAATCCACTCCAAAACACTCAAGATAAGAAAATGAGTGAAATACAACAAAGGGAAAAATTCCAAACCACTCAATCAACCACTATGCCAAGATCTTGGATTGCAAATGAAATTGTCAACCATCTGGTGAGGACGCGAGGAAAGCTCACAAACCAAAAAATGCACCAAAAACCCACATTCTAGCAAAATTTGACAAGGTATGAAAATTATCATTTTAAAATTGGAAGGGTACACTTGGATCATGATAGAAAAATATATGGAATTTACTCTAACCATTCTAATTCCACAATCCTACTGTATAAAAGGGAATACTAACTTCAACAATTCATTCATGACAAACATGGTGACTGATAGGTTATAGATGGTACACAAAATGATGTGCCCATGGAAAAGTCCAAAAATCAAACTCAAAGCCATGCTACAAAATTAAAACCCATTTTCCCTTATGTTCCAAAAAACCCAAAAATCTAATAAAATCTCAATTCTAACATCGTGGGAGAAAATGGACAACCTCACCGCGGAAAATTTCAATAAAAAAACCTCATATAATCATACAAACCCAATCAGGTGAAATCAACAGAAATGAAAGTGGGGAAACTACTAATTAAAATCATACAATGAAAAAGAGAACAATAATCATCTTAAATGGACAAGGGATAAATAAAAACATGAGAGCCCTACCCCTCATCAAGTTGAAGTCACTAAAATAGGCATAAGAAAATAAAAACTCTGTGGAATTGCAAATGGCTCCATAGAAATGAGAGTGATTGCGGCATGGTTCCCATGAGCCACTAAACATGAGGATCCGATGCACAAATCAAACCCAACCAACAAATCTCCAAAAATATTGCAAGAGGGTTTGAGCAATTTTTGCTCTCTAAAACTCAAAAGTGAGGAATAAACTATTTTCCTCCAAATATAAAGTCACTTTTTTGGCAAAAGTCCAAAAAGATCTTAAAAACAAATCGCTCAAATGATTTAGACCAAATATTAACTTCTTCAATTTAAATTAAATCAATTCCAATTAAATGGAATTTAAATACATTTAATCAACTAGTAGTTAAAATTAAATCCCCAAATAAAACCAACATTAAATTAAACCTCTTTTGCAACAACTCTGGGAACTCTAATGCATAGACACACAATTGGTCTATCACAAAATGCATTATGAAATTTGAATTTACCAACATGTAATGGAGGTATAATATAACAATTATGAATTCAATGTTCATAAAAGGATGCTATTGGCTAAAACATGAAAAGTTGGTGAAACTATCTCCTATGCCGCTGTCGGGGATAAAGACACACTCAAATCTTGTAACTCAGGTAGAATGATGTCTAGTACCTCTTCACTAAAATGCACAAACATCATGTGTAGTTACTCACAATATAAATAGCTAAAGCACATATAATAATATTAATAAAATGCCTAATGGAACATTGATGCTCTAGTGATGCGATTAGACATAAAGAATGTCGCGACACTGGTCATTCCATTTTCTACTCCTCAATGTACATATCATTTAAATAAGCATTTCATTTAAATTAAACATTTTATTTAAATACAAATTATTAAAATAATCATTTACGCCAATATGAGCATATATCAATGAAAATCTCAATTAAAATACCCAACAACATATAAGGCACAATATAAGAGGAATCAAAGATAATCATCATAATATATCAATCCAATGTTCTTGAATGCAATAAAATAGATATTATCATAAAGAATCATCATACATATATGATCAAAATGGTAATAACATCATAATCAATGGTCAATTTCATCAATGATACTAGTAACCAAAGTAATGCATGGTAATCAAATGCACCACACAATGCAACCACCTAATCATATTACATGGATAATCATAAAATAACAATATCATGACACAAATATAATGATTTAGGTGATCTAGATAACATTTGAACAAGATGCAATCATAATCATGTAACCACTGGCACATACATTAGTGTAACCTTCACTCGCATTATAAGCCATATAATCAATAATGTCTCAAAAGCTAAATAACCTAGTCACCATCATAACCATAATAATAATCTTAGAATAATCACAAATAGACTGTACTAGGTGCATCTCACAATGCCAACATAAAATAATAACATGGTAATAATCACCAAATCACATAAGGGAATCAGGCTTAGATCAAATTACCAAGAACATAATGAGTCCTCAAAACTTAGAATAAAATCCTTAGAAGGTCTAGCATCATGAATCAGGTATACAACTAACCACACCAAGAACACAATGAGTCATCAAAACTCTAAATAAAAGTCTTTGAAGGTCTAGCATCATGTATCAAGTATAAAACTAACCATAACTCAATGGTTCACACAATCAAGCATAAGGCATAAACAACTTGTCGATGCAACTGCATAAATAAGATCACCCCAAAAGTACAAACCTCTCACGTGTCCAACACGATCATACAATATAAACATAAGATCAACTCATCTAGTCACACAGGAGCAACAACAAAGAATCCAAAACCAAATCAAGGCATCTCCAAAAATCTCATGCAACTATACAAAAGCATACATAAAGTCAAAGCTACGTCCATCGGGATGTCAAGCATAATACAAACGGGTGAGGCACTACAATTTCCACATAACGTGTATTATAAATTTATCCAATAAGTACTCAAAACCTACATATAAGAGGATAAAAAACATATCCATGAAAATGTGACACACGATATACCTTTGGAAAAAAGTAGCCTCCAAAATCATCCATCATCCATGCATTATTTAGTAATGAAACATTACAATACATCCATAAAAGTCATTGAAACCCCAACCACCAACAAGCACTCTATGTGAACAAGTATGTAACCACATATCTCATTGCATGCTTCCAGCCTCTACAAGTGATAATTTGGCTAACCTCGACAACCAACCTTTATGGTTGCTTTTATAGAAATAAGCTCCCACAAAACTACCAAGTAGTATTACATAAACCATGTGCTACCTAATCCCTTGATCCCACATTTAATATATGGTACTTTATTAATTTTCTTCCCCAATATTAAATAATTATAATAACTATAATATTATAATGTTATGATATAACATCAAGTGGTCCCAAGAATATTTTAAAAGAATATCTACATGTTGCATGTCCATCTAGGCGCATCATTGCACAATAAATAAAATATTATAATTATAAATATTATTATGCAAGGTTTACAACACCTATTTCCCAACTTTTTTTCACTTGTATATATTTCATAAGGGTTAATAAATAACGCCAAATATAAAGGGAAAAATCCCTCTGGCCACATATACTATCATGAATAAAAGTACTCTATGTGCTCCGCTGAGATACTTGCAACAAGAAACAAAGTAGCCAACATTTCGTACATGAATTCTCTCACCCTCCATCATGCCACTACCACTAGACATACATAAGGGGTCATCCAAAGGAAAAAATCACACACTATCACAATGAATAATAAGTCATGTCTCAATTGATATCACAAACACACAAACTTGATCCAAATATAACAACATGCATCAATTGTTATCAATAACCAATAACCATAGATGAAATAACACCCACAATAAGTGCTAGAACATCCAACTATTCATACCCTTAGGGGATACAAAACATAACAAGTGAATCTCATATCTTCAACATATACAACCTATAGCATGCAACCATAATCTCTAAGTGCAATACTTACCACATATGTATCTGAAAGCTCCCATTGCATAGGTAATCTCAAATATGAAAAATAATCAATATATCACAAATGTCTACTAATAGCATCATATAGTGAGTGTAATCATTAGCATGTAGTGTTAAGGAACATCACAGTGATCCACACATGCAATCCACATATATGCATACTCTCCCATAATATGGCACCATCCTCCCAAAAAATAAAATGTGTAAATCAATAAACTACAAGTATACCACTCACAACAAGTTTCCAATGCTCTCCCATGTTCTCCACAATTGATAATGGAAATAGATAAGGAACCTCTATTTCATCTCTCATATGACAACACATGGATGTAAGCATCTCATAACCAAGAAGATCAAACTAAATATCCATACCCAATCCAATAAATAATCCCAATAAACCATCTCCCAAATTTAATCTTCAATGACTGCCATCATAATAACTTGAATGCACAAGGAGATAAATAATGTCAAACATATCTCAAATTGAATCATCTAGAACTATTAATCTTTTTAGCTCAAGATTCATATATATGAAAGGTAAGCATGAACATAATGCACCTAAAAGAAACAATAGGCAATACCTATGAAGTAGTTGTTTTTTTAGTAGACCAAGGTTAGGGAACGAGAACACTCATTAAGATATCTAAGTCACCATGAATTATACCTCTTCTCATAAGATAATTCCAACATCATCAAGTAGTCTCCAATTATCTATGAGCACCTGTAACTGATCAATCCATGCAAAACTCCAAATGCAACACATCACCATCATGAAGTATCAAGCAACTGATCATGTGCTCAATATAAAGGAACCAACCAAGATCAATGTCAAAGCTCCAATCACATAATTGAGAATATAAACATGACAACATGTTCTATCCATCTCCTCCAAGAAGATAACTAGGTCCATATGAACATATCAAATAACCATACAATGACATATTTGTTGAGAGCATTGAGAAGATGCTAGCATTGTTGTCATTGATGTCAAAACCCTTGTACTAGTTGTATGTTTGTACTGGTTGGTTATCTGTTGGGTGTGCTTTGGTTTTGTGTAGTTTAGATTCATTTTATATAGTTTTTTTAGGCAATGGATTACCATGATGGATGTCTTAGTTTCAATTATTGACATATATATCTTTTTAGTACATCTATGATTTTTGGTGAACATAGTAGTATGAAGATTTGGATGGATATGTGTGGTTGTTGTATTTCAAAGCTCTTATGGGTATCCCTACCACTTGTACATTCATGTAGTATTTTAGATATTTTTGATACAATAGTTATATTTTATTTCAGGATAGGTTCTATCTAGGTCTATCCATTGGTTGGTTTAGAATTTTCGTAGATTAAGTCATGGACGTGGTTGAAAAATTTCCATCAACTCAAAATATATTTATCTTTCAGTGTTTATAATATGTAATGTGCTTATCTTATGTGTGACCTATCTTTGGGTCCTATGGTAATGTGGTGTGAAGATTTCATATGTATAACCTATTCTTTAGGTTCAATGCTAGCATGCTAAACTGTATTGTAAAATCTTTTGTATATGAAGCCGACATATTTTTTGGCTATGCCAATAATATGTATTTGAGTCATCAAATGTATATGTGTGTATGTGTGGCTATGATTTTGTATTCGAGAGAGAGTATGGTTAAGGTGAAGGTGTTATGATGCAAATGTGATTATACATCATTAGTGTTAATCTATGTAAGTGGAAATAATAAGATCAAAGGTTATTGTGAAGACATAAATAACACTTGAAACATAAGGACAAGTTCAGTTTTGGAGAAGGTGCTAGCACAAGGTTAGTAATCAGATAAAATATGTTTGGATACTACTACAGTTTTAATAGGAATTGTTCATGCATATGCAGATGCAACTACATCAATTCACATTTTGCCTATGAGATATTTTTGTTTAAATCCTTTGTATTAGGGTAGTTAGCCCAATTGATGGTGACCCTTGTAGTGAGAAAACTAATAATGAACCCTTGTAAAAATCACCTTAACCAGTGTCACCTTGACCGGTGTTTATTTTCATGAGAATTAGCTTCTCCGTAGTTTTTCCCATCTTGTGTTTCCACATGAATTCTAGTAGTCATGGTGTTGATATTTTTGTGCTTTCATGTTCATATATGTTATAATTTTTTCATTGGTTTAAGTATTCAAAACATTAAACAAGGTTAAGAAAATTATTTGAGAATAACTAATTCATCCCCCATCTTAGTTATTCAACTTGTTCAACAATTAGTATTAGGGCTTGGTCCTTTGTAGATATAACCACTTGAGGGAGATCTAGGATGTTTGAATAGATGGAAGGAGAATATTATTCTAATGAAGACTGGAAGATCATGGTGGATGACATTGAGAACACTAAATCAAAGAATGATGAGCTGAAAGAAAACATCAAAGAAGCTAATGCATGTATTTCAAAGCTGAAAGAACAAATTTAGAAATTTGAAGCAAGAAACAAGGAATTAAGTTAGGAATTGAAGGAGTAAAAAAAAAAGGTGGCAAGTCTAGAGAAACAAATTGATGACTACAAAAATATTGAAGAATTTATCAAAGAAAATATCAAGCAAAATATGGAAGATTGGAAGATGACTTAGGGAGATCTAAAAGGCATTGTCAATAAAAAAAATGGAGGAATGGAAGAAACCTAAAGAAAGTCTCAAAATCATCATCAAGAAAGGGTTAGATGGAAATGAAAAGCTAGATCAAGAATTAAAAAGGCTAAGATCTAAAGCAAAGGTTTATGAAAGCAACACTATTTTGGATCCGCTTTTAGCCCTATAGAAAACTCACAAGGACAAGTAAGGATTAGGGTTGGTCAATGAATGTTCAAATATAAAAAATAAGGGCAAAGACAAGGAAGTTTAAGTAGAAGAAAAGTATGAGGTAACAAGAAAGGTCTAAAATCAGGGAATACCTATAAGAATGCCTCTGATTAGACAACCCAATGCTCAAAGATACTTATCTTTTAATGGTTACTATTTTATATGCAAGAGATTTGGTTATAAGGTTGTTGAATACTATAAGAATTTTCCTACGACAAAGAATGAAATGTCAAGATCTAGAAGCTCAATAAATAGCACAACAAGAGAGACAAAATAATATGATCCTCAAATGACTAGATTCAATGCTGATTAATAATCAAATGATAATAGATAAATACAAAGTAGATGTGTCTGGATATATAGACAATGCATGATAACTAGGAGATATGCACATGATAACCTATCAACTAGACAAGGTTTAATCACATGTCCATCCTCCATTGTACAAAAAAGCATGAGAAACATGTGCAACAATGAGAGGATGATAGTGATAAGAGCACTAAAGGTGGATCTCACACCTAAAGTGGAAATTCTCCTACACCATGTGCTAAAATGAAATGCAAATTCCTAGGTGTCTACAATGCAAACTACTATGTTATGCATTATCCTAAGTAAAATTACGTAAAGTATAATTAGGAATATTTAATTACACCAAAACCCCCCCTTAAGTACAACTTAGGGGAATGCACTTAAGATCACAATTCTAGATGACAATGCATGATGGGTCCTAACTACTAGGCCATGTTAGGTGTCCATGTACTATATGAAAAAGCAGTGCAATCTCTCATAAAGTGGAGAAATAGGGAAAATGTCATGGGAAAAACCCTCCCATTAGCTAATATCTTAAGTGAGTCACACACATACAAACTGATTGGGGAGACACCATAGAACTTATGACGACCCATTAACTAGAGGCCACCTGGTTCACCTTCAAACATTTGTCTTATTATAGTGCAAGAGGAGGCTGAAATAAAATCTTCCCCAAGATTCCCATCATATATGTCCCAAAGATATTGTGTTTTGAAAGAGATCTTCATTAACATGACAACAATATATCTAGAAAAGGAAAAATTACATAAACCTTTAAGAGGGATTTTAAGCTCTAGTTATGTGCAAATATGTTGTGTGAGCTTACGACCACCCAAGCAATGGGCTATAATATTTTATATGCAACAAATTCAACGTTATGTATACTACTTTTGTTGTGACAAACTTCGTGAAAACTTGTAACTTGAAAAAAGTTGTTGAACATACACATATCATTTCTTTTGAGTCAGTCCTACAACTACACACTAATGTTGAGTTTATTAATTTTTTACATCTCCAACATTTTCCTACAAGCATTATTCTTACAACATTTATCCTACAACATTGTTCCTATAGCATTTGTCCTACAACATTGGTCCTAAAACATTTTCCTAAATCATTTGTCCTTCAACATTGGTCCTACAAACATTTGTCCAACAACATTGGTCCTACAAAATTTGTCCTACAACATTGGTCCTACAAAATTTGTCCTATAATATTGGTCCTACAACATTTTTCCTATAAAATTTATCCTACAAGATTAGTCCTACAACATTTGTCTTACAATAGTGGTACTACAACATTTGGTTGTATAACATGAGTCCTACAAACATTACACTGATATTTCTTCTTGGTTCCTTGTGATATACATACTTAGATAAACATATGTTTAAATATTTCTTTTTTGCATAGTCATCATTTTTAATCTCAAAATCCCCAAAAAATCTAAAAAACATAGCTTGCATATCTTAGGGTTAAACTATTGCACTTCTTAGAGTCATTTTTCAAATTAGAGGGTGCATTTTCCTATGATGTTCCTATAGTATTCTTTCATTTTATCTTGACATCGTCAACACCATCCTTATCTACTTGCCTCAGTACACACACCTTATCATTTTGGTTAATATTTGTCTTAGATAGCCATTATTACCAGGATTTATCACTTTTGTCCTGCCTTTTGGTGTCAATATAGTCCTCAATATCATTTGGGTCTTTCCCTAGAGGGTTTACCTTTGAAGTTTCTAGAATCTCTCTTAGGGCAAGGTAATTACACCTTAGAAATCATATTTTATTCCTAGTTTGCATCAACATTCCCCAAAAATCCAAAAAAATAGTTTTCTTTTATCGACATTCCCTTTCCTTGTCTTTACATTTTCCAAATATCAAAAAACACAAAAAAATTAGAGTTTGACTTCCCTAGTTGTCTTGGATTTATCATATAATTGCATATGTATAATGCACAATCCAAGAAGAGTATAGACATGATGGATTACAACTAGGTCCTGACCATGATCCCTATTGGGACATTGAATTTTCACCAAGAACCTTGACACTAGATTACAAGAATCCTAAGACATTGTGTCATGAATAAACACCAGATGATACTTTATAACTGCATGAGATCTCCCCAAAGGAAATCAAAGCTAGATTCACTAAAGAATAGATTGACAAAGGTTTACATAATAAGAAGATGAAAGTTATCTTAGATTCCATGTTGAAATCTGACCCAAATAAATACTTTTGTATGCTCACACAAAAGGGTGCTAAATTTTTTGTTGGAACCAATGCATCCACCATAATAGAAGACATAATTATGCCAAAATATTGGATGGCCTCAATAGAACCCCTCCCCCTCAATTCAGTCCTCCCATCCACCAGTTCCACACAAAATACTTCCCAAGTCACCACATCTTCTAACACCCAAGGGGTCCAGTAGAATAATGCCCTATTTGCCAACTTTTAATACACATCTAGTACACTTTCTATAGTAGCAACACCTTCTATATTTTACTTAACTCATCTAGCAAGTGCCTCGTAAAAAATGGAAGCAAGTTCCTCCAACATAACTGCCCAACCTAAGAAAGGACAACTCCTACTAGGGGAAACTCACCAACAACCTCCTAAAGTACCTCAACCAAGTGTCCCTTCTGATTTAGGACAACCCCAAATCAGTCAAGGTGCACTTGACAAGTATGAGTATTCAATATTTGTAAACCTCTTCAACAAAATAATAGCAAATGCATCAATCAGTACAATTCCTTAGCAAGTCATAGCACCACAACAATTCCAAAAACCCCAAGCAAGTCCTAGTTCCTTAATAATTCATAGGACCACATTAATTCCAAGCACCTCAACAAGTCCCAATTCCTCAACAAGTCATAACACCACAAAAATTCCAAGCACCCCAACACGCTCTACTTCCTCAACAAGTCATAGCACCACAACAATTCCAAGCACCCCAACAAGTCCAAGTTCTTTAGCAAGTCACAACACCACAACAATTTCAAGCACCCTAAAAAGTCCCAATTCCTCAACAAGGCATAGCACCACAACAATTCCAAGCACCCCAACATGTCCCAGTTCCTCAGAAAATCAAAGTACCTTAGTAATTCCAAACACCTCAATAAAATTAAACCCCTCAGCAAATCCAAGCACCTCAGCAATTACAAGAACTCATTATGTCCCACCACCTCATGTGTTTGTAATACAAATGAATGCAAGATACATATCCTCATATAATCCTACACCACAAAATAAAAATGAGACCCCATTTATTGATCCAAGTGCAACACCATCCATACAACCACCTAATGATATATTTTCTTAGTAGCTCCAAATCATTCCTTATCCCTTTGATAGGACACTACATATGCCACATTTTCCAACCAAATTTTTCATGCCTAAGTTTGATAGATATAAGGAAAAGGGTGATCCCCATGATCACATTAGGAAGTTCTTTAAAGCATGTATGGAAGTATTTCACAATGACACGTATCTTATGAGACTCTTTCCATGCAATCTTAGTGGTACAACCATGGACTGGTTCTCAAGACTCCCCCTGGGATAAATTTATTCAATGAACTAGCAGAAAAATTCATATCACACTATTCACACAACATAGTCATGGAAGTATCACTGGTGGATATTTACACTACCAATTAGAATAATAGGGAAATCTTTTCCTTGTTCCTACAATGTTAGAGAAATTTTGCCTCTAAGGCATCTTTCCATTTACCAACCAAGGAAAAGATCCACAAGTTCATCAAAAACTGTCAATTAGACCTGATGTGTAAACTAAAATCACAACGTATTGAGTCATTCAAGGAGCTAGCAAAGCAATGGTTTAAATCATAAAGAGCACTCATCTTGAAGAGAATACTCAAGAAAGAGACCAATAATTCAACACCCTATGAAAAATCTAAATACTGGTCCAAAAACAATAATGTGCCAAATGATAGTGTTGTGGAAGCTAAAATGGCTCAACCAGTGCTACATGTGCAAGTAGCAATGCTTATCCAAAAAACCCAACTAGCACAAAATATACAAAATTTTAACAACATTTCTCCTAGAAAAAGTCCTAAATAGACCAATGCACTTACCCAACAAAAAAGTTATGCAAGAAGGAACCCCACACCATGATGAGAACTTACACCTCTTGTAGAACCTCTTGAGATGATCCTGAAGAAATTGCTATTATCCCATTTATTTACTTTAGTTAAGATAAAACATTATGAGGGTCCCAAAAAACCAATATAGTGGGATGACAATGATTACTGTAACTATCACCAAACTAAGGGGCACAAAACAAGCACTTGTATTCAATTGAAGCACATTGTCCAAGATTTCATTGACTGCGATGAAATCAAAGTTGTCACAAATTTGGGCACCACTAACCAAGACCATAATGTATTCCAAAGTCCACTGATGGATCATGGAAAATACAAGGCCTCAACATACAAACAACATAATAAGGCTAACCTATCATATATGAAAGAAGACCCCAATTTGACAATTAATACCATCACTATCAGAAGTCCATACAATGATTATGTTTTTGCTAATAAAGAGTGTCCCAATAATTCACCTAACGAGGAGTCAGATATATGTCAGACACCATTCCCAAATATGATCAAAATTATACCTATATCTAGAAAAGTCCCACAAGAAATCTCCATATTTCCCATCATTCCTTCATCCACAACATCTCCATCATAAAAAACATACAATGTTGACACATTTCCAATTGTCCCACAAGGCCTATCCATGATAGAAATCCCAACTAGTCCATACTTTAGTACAAGTCCCTTCTACAATTTAACAGACTTAGATCTAATACCACCATACACTCCACTCCTAAGCAGAGCTACTCCATTGAGTCCCAGTCAAAGTCCATCCCCATCATACCTGAGCGTCGAGTCCTTTCAAGAACCCACCATACATATCCAAACTGATATCCAATGTCAAGATGATAATCCAACATATAAAGAAACAAGTACTAAAATTAGTCAAGATCAAGATACCAAGAGTGTCCAAACCCATCTAATCTTTGACCAAAATCCCATATTCCCAAAATCTCATGATGATCCCCTTATTATTTCCTATCCAGCATGATCTCCTTTGATCCCAAGAGAAAATAATTCCTCTAAGTCCCATTCATAATCCACCTCCTAAGAAAGACCATGACGTCTCTTATACTCTATCCAATGACCCTATTCCATGTCAAGATAAAAGTAATCCTCCATGTCCATGAGAAGATCCCATCATCCCTCCATCTCCGTGTCATAATCCTCCTTGTCCATGATAATATTCCATCATCCCTCCATCTCCATGTCATAATCCTCCTTGTCCACCACCAGATCCCATCATCCCTCCATCTCCATGTCATAATCTCCCAAGTCTACCTCAAGATCACATCAACTCTATCCATGGTAATAATGAGCCTATTATAGATCAACTTGGTTCATCTACTTTCACTTAGTTTGGTCTACTTCATAGTCCTACTATACATATGTGCATCCTCCTCAAAATGGACTCACATATTGTTTAAAAAATAATCAGTATCCAATTTCTAAGAATATTTTTTAGAAAATGCATTATCAAGGAAAGGGGTTAGGCCTCAATAGACAAGGTATATTAGAACCCCTTGATATCAAAGAAAATCCATATTCTCAGGACCTCATCTAAATAGCTCACCGTCAATATATTGATATCCCCTCTACATCCAAGACTCCCCCATATGAACCCAAGCATACGCCTTCCCCCTCATTCCTTCCATCTATCTTAGGTCCATATATTCCTCCATCTACTAATTTAAAATCCACTTACCCTTTCCCATGTGCAAGTCAGTAAAGGCACACATCTTTGAGAACCATCTACCCATCCAAAAGGCTTCCATACATTTCCTATCCAACCATGAATATCACTCCCCTTCCAAGCAATTTAGATGCCAAGCATAAAGTCCATAAGTCAAGCAATCCACATGCAATAAAAAATCGACATGTCTTGTCTAATAGACATGTAAAAATAAAGAAAAATATGATCCAAAATAAAAATTAAATATCCAAAAGATTGCAAAGGATAGCTAAGAAAAAATAAAAGTCAAAAGATATATGGGTTCCTAAATCCCTCACGCAAGCAATGCATTATAAGCAACTACAAAATAAATAAATAAATTAAAAACAATGTGGGTTCCCAAGTACCTCCTTGAAGCACAATATCCCCAAAAAAGATTAAAATTGGCATCTAAGCATGATATTCCAAAGGCTCCCATCAATCCTGTACATAAATGTCTTCCATCTTCCAAATATATTTTGGGTCGCTATGTCCCAAAATCCACTACCTTAGATACTCCATCACCTCCTTATAAACCCATTTTGGGTCCTAGTTTTTCAAAATCCACGTCCACTCCTCCATTTAAATCCCAAAATCCAAAATCAAATTTCCTTCCATCACTCCAATACCCCTCAAGGTGTATGCCTACGTTGATCTTGCCAACATTTTCATCCACCTATACAAAAGTATTCCAACTCACCATTCATTATCCAACACCTACTTTCCATCATTCCATCCCCCTTATCCAACCCTATGGATAAACTCTTTCCCTAGTCCATTTTATCATCTATTTCACCCTCATTTGTCATCACCTTATCAACATCTTTGATTATACTTTCAATAGCCATGGTACTTTATAGCACGTTCTTTAGGAGTATTATCAAAAGAACAAGATGCTTGAGTCCTTCCTTCATGTCATTTTCTACATCCGCTGTCTTCCAAAAAGTAAAAAATATAAAAAAAGAATAAGAAATGGTTACCTTGGTGAAAACTTGGCAAACGGGTACCTTGTGTGATACAAAAAATAGAAATCAATACAAATAATTTGTCCTATGGTGAAAACCACTTCTTGTGTTGCCTTGGGAAAGTACCATGATGAAAACTTAGTAAACAAGTGTCATGTGTGATCCATTTCCCTCTTCCACTCTACACTTGGGGGAAAGTTTCATTCATGCTATCCTACCTACCACATCCTTCATGATCCCGTATCCATTCATATCCTTTTTTTCCATCGTTGATCTTGACAAGGCTTCATACATCCTATCTACATCACTTTAATCCATACCCTTCAATACATATCCTTTGTCTTATCCATCCCTTACTTCTATCATCCATTGTCATGTTTCATATGGCCTATCTCAAATCCCTTTTTGGTCTTGATCAAAATTAAGGACATAAAAAATGAAGAACATATTTAAAAAAAAAAAATCTTCGCATGTCCATTTCCCATAGACCACATGTCATTCAATATGTCATGTCATTGCCTACATAGCCACATATCTAGTCCCTTAGCTTGGGTAAACAATTTATCCTATTGTGAGATAGTCCTTGTATCCAAATCAACTTTGATTCTATTTCTCACCTATCTGGTGCCATCACATTAGCTCAATCATCCATTCATAATGTTCTATGCTTTTCTAGACACTCAGGAAAATAAATACAATCATGTTTGAAGAACAAATCCTGACATATACCTTTCACCTCATTTAGCGATAAAAAATATCTTGAAAAAATCCATGAAAATTAAAAAATGTCATATGATCCATCAAAATTTATGAAAAAACACCAAAAACATTGTAAAATTTTCTGAAATAATAATCCTTACAAATTTGAAAAAGAGTCCTTCAAAACAACAAAAACAACACAAAATCATCCTTTAAACTACAAAAACATAGCAAAAGACCTTCAAAATATTTCAAAAACATCGCAAAAATAGAAAACATAAAACATTCATCTAGGACGACCATGTTTGGGGTTTCTATGTTAAGGGTCTTTACTTATGTGATACACCACACATTCCTCGACTCCAAACATACAAACCTTATGGTGGACCAAAAAAAATTGAAAAACCAACAAAATCATGCAATAAATCTCCTGTGTACATAAAACTAATTCTTTCACATTTCAAAAATAGGCATTGAATGATGTCATTCAACACATATAAGCTTTAGCAAAACCAAGTCAAAATAGTCTAAAGTAGTCAACAGGTCCTCAATTACACTACCCAAATTGTATTATCTATCAATAAGTACCATAATAAAGTATTTTGTGACAAATCATTTCCTCATAGACAAGGGAAGGAACACTCAAAATCAGACAAAGCAGTCTTAGACATGGTACCTTTTTCGTTGGAATCATATAGCATCAATAATACATCAAAATTCAATGTCAAACTACTGCAAAAACATAGATACATAATCATTACAACTAGAACTTGTTGAGTCGAGTTAGTCTTATTACGAAGTATTTTTACAAGTCATGTTCTTGTGCATCTTTGGGATGTCCACAAGCGATTTAGAGATGTCGTGATGGTTCATGACTTATTTTTCTTTGTCTACTATTTGTGGAATGTTTGTTGTGAAGTCTTAAAAGAGCAATCTGGGTGTCTATGATAAGATCCTTCACATCCATATATAAATATCCAATTGCAAGATTGTAATGGATAATTCGATTGTGATATGCTACACATACTTCGATTTTGAATGCTTGACCTAGATGGATCGACCCACATTCCTTGTCTATTCAACATGCCTGTTTTAATGCAAGAGGATAATCATACCTAGATCATTCATATCTTGGTAGGATGGCATCTATTTTTTGCTATAATAAAGTGGCTCAACAATGATAAATAAATATCTCAATTCAATTGGAAATCAAAAGCATGGTTATTAAAACATTAAGATATCTACTTACTACAATCTAAGGGTTTCATTTAAGGATTTATTCTCAATTATTTCATTATATAACCAACATCTTTGAAAGATTCTCATTATTAATAAATTCTCTCTGTCAGTCCTAATAAGTCCTTGTGATAGAGCATCATGATACAAATAAAACATTTGTAGTGGTGGCACTCCCCTTGGGAATCCAAACTAACCAACTTGTTGAGGTGATGGGAGCATATCATAAGAGGTTAAATTTCTGTAAGGTTTGGATTGAGGGGAATTCAAATAATATTATTATGTGCCTAAAGGTCCTAAGCAAACCTTCTTGGACGATCAATAATATAATTTCTTCATCAAGAGATATGATAAATACCTTTGATGAATGCCATATCTCCCATGGTTTTGGGGAGATTAACACTATGGTTGATTGGCTAGCCAGTGAGGGGGTAAAAGCTGATTCATTGATTACTTGGTAGGGTGAGGGGAATCTTAGCCATGATGCAAAATCCATTTTAAACTTTGGTCGTACTCACAGATAAGTGGTAGTTATTTCTACTAATTCCAATGCGGGCATGAACAAATAGTTTAATAATGGAATGTGGTCATAGTTATCTAATTGAGAGATTGGATCATAATTATTACAAGACCTCACACATATTATGGGTGCTCAAAGCCTTAATTTGGCTTTTGATCACCATTTTTGGGGTAAATTTACCTTAATTTTCTTGTAGAGAACTAGTTTATGGGAGATCTTGTGGTGTGCTAAGAAGAGGAAGATGTGAGGTGACATGAAAATAATGAAACCACTCACTTGTGAATATTAGAAGAGAAAGCCTAAGGTTTGGGGCCTCCTAAAAAAGGGAAAATAACTATTTTTATGGAGAGGCTTCATGGTCACAACCTTGCTGTCACCAAGATGTTTAAGGAGTGGCATGATGGTAAGCTCACCATTTGTGAATGTGGATGAAGCTGTTATCACTAAATTTATTGGTCTTCCTCTAAAGGGGAATCAATTCTATAGCAATAGAAAACTTATTGATTCGGTGGTTAAGTACTTTCAAAAGGAGGAAGATAAGAAGCAGAAGCTGGTGAAAATCAACAAGACCTATTACTCACCAAAATCCATCAAGAAGTTGTGGAGGCAGTTTATTTTCACTTTTATGCACTATATCACTCTCAATGGAAGGTTTACAAGGGTCTACGACTATCACTTTGTGCTCCTGAATCATTTTTGGAATGATTATAAGGTATCATTTCCTTTTTACCTTCTCTTTTCCATGAATGCTAGCATAAAGGACGCTAGGGCTGACCCTTGGGGAAACCCTATGCTCTGTGAGGGTCTTATGGTTTTGATTTATGATTATTTCAAAGTTTCTACTATCGAGCACCATGTTCTTGATAATGTTGACTCAAAGAAAGAAGCTTCTAAGGAGGGGGAATATGATGAGGAAGGCTAAGATATTAAAGTGGAGAAGGAAATAGATTCTTCCACCCCTGCTAAGAAAACTAAGAGCTTGGGAAAGGGTAAAGGGAAACCCACTTCTCCCACACCTTCAAAAACCACTAAGAAAGGTGGAAAACACCATGCCTATGGAGATAACAAGCAAAAATATGTAGAGGAATAAGAGTGGTTTGATGATGGGGAATAGTAAGTGGATGGTTGGGATGCCGAGGTGGAAGGATACCCTATTTTCTCTCCCCCTAAGAAGAAGATTAGGTGTTCCCATGTTAAGAGTATAGGAAAAGATTTGGGTGAGTCCCTGCCTCTTCTCTTCCTTTGGCCTCCAACATGCCTAGTAAGACTACTCCTGGAAACAAAAAATAAAAGAATGTCACATTTTATTAGTATGTCCCTTGTAATCACCTAAAATTGGGCTAATAGAACCTAAGGTCCTATTTTCCCTAATTTAGGATAACATCCTAATTATGTTAATTTGATTCTTGATTATTGACATAATTCATTAAATTCAATAAAATCAATTAAATATCCTAATTCAAGCATTTATCATCAAAGAATCAAGCAAAATCAATTCAATTACCTCTATGCCTAATTAATTAAATCAATCCCATTAAATTCATGGCTAGAGTAATTAATTAAAGGAAATGAATTAAAACCTCTAAAAAGACATGTCACCTTAAAGGGGACTGTTAGCATCTGCAAAATTTCCATAGCTGCATCATTTTTCCTCTGGTCTCTGCATTATTTTCCATGTTCCTAGCTCAAACCCTAGGTCTTATTTCAAAATTCTAGCCGTTGGAAAATAAAACCCTAATTTATCTTGGCCAAGTTCTATTTCATTGTTACTTTTTCAGGCCTTTTTTAAGTTATCCTGTATGCACGTGATTTATTTCCCTTTTCATGTTCGCTGAATCACATAAAATTGTTTCATGCCTCTAAGATTATTCAGTGAACCCACGAATGTATTAAAACTATGTTATATGTCACCTCAGTCGCCAGTTCTCTGAATCCTCAAAACTATAACATCTTTTTATTCAGTGAATACGCAACTGCTTAGTCTCTTGTTCACTTGATATCCAGTGGTTTCAGGTTAACATCTAGCGACCTAGCGTGGCGGTGATCTCTCATTCTCAGAATCATGCGGTCAAGCCTTGTGTTATCTAGCGATCCAATGAGTGCTGTTGATTGCTTTTTCATCAACGGTTATGCTTTAATCTCAAAATGTCTGGGTCCTACTTGAAATTCATTTGGCAAACTAGCAACTATATCATTTTCAACATCCTCCAAGTTTGGCGGCTTCGACAAGGATTTTTGGCGAAGGTTTAAGATTTGCTCCAGTCGCGTGATCTCAGGAAAAAATGGCAGTGCCCTAAATGTTTGGTGATTGGGTGGATGAAGTGTTCACGGAATCTCAGAGTCAGTTAGTAAAGCTTCAAAGTATTTAGCGACTTAGCGAACAAAGAAATGTCAAAGTATTGTTTCCTTTTGGTCGCTGATTCTCATAAAGGGATTGTCATGACTAAAGTTATTCAGCGATTAGGCGACTGAAGGTAGTCACGCATTCTTGGAACTTAACCCCAGTAAAGAAAATGATTCGGCGACTCAGCGAAGGCTTGTATTCTCTTGTTCTCATAATGAAACCCATGGTTAAGAAAATATCTAGTGATTCTGAGTTTTCTTCAGTCGCTTAGTCTCTGGATGGGCATGAGTTAAGTCAAGGTCAGCATCTGGTTTACCCTGGTGGTTTTCTTTCTCATTCAATGATTTAGCGACAATGTGGTTGTGTAATCTCTTCTTCCTAACAGTCAAGTGCTTAGCATTCAGTGAACCGGTGAACACGGTTATCTCCAAGTCGCTGAAGGAAACAATCAAACCATTCTATCTAGCATTTCAATGACAGCCACAGGATGAAGACAAGATCAATGACCAACGTGCAATCTCAGGACATAACTTAGGGTTAGAAATTTATCTGGTGACTTGGTGAGTGAAGGCTATCTTGTATTCTCCGTATGTAACCAGGGTTGGGAGAAGTATTCCGTGACTTGACAAATATATGGTCGCTTGTTCTCTAGAAATGACTACAATTTAAAGGCAGGTTGGATTTTCTCTTTGGTCACGTGTTCGCCAGATAAGAACAAATAAGAAGGAATGATACAGGTGGAAATTTTTTCAGAGGATGCTAAGGTGTCAGGTTTTCATTGGTTGCAGATAGAATGATGTGGCAGTTGTCAGCGGGCCCAAGATTATAAAAGTAGTCAGCAATTTGGTGACAAAGGGGTTTCACGCATTCTCTAGATGAAGTTTGAAAGGTCAAAAAGATTAAGCGAATGTGAGACTTGCCTTTTTCGCTGATTCTCTAAATGTAAACTAGGATTCCTATAAAGGGTTAAGAGATTATCTGGTGACTTAGCGAATGTGGATTTCTCGTGTTCTCCAAATATAACTTGAGGTCAAGAAAGGATTATGCGACTCGACGAATGCTTCATTCTCTGAATCACTAGACCATACTACGGTTAAGGAAATGTGTTTTGCGACTTGGAGAATGCCTTCAGTCGCGTGTTAGCTAAATGATTAAAGTTAGTAAAGCTTACCGAGATGTGTGGGTCTAGATTGACAGGTGTTGCTGACATGTTCACTTCCCATTGGTTGAAAGGTAGATGACAAGGCTAAAGACTTCTAAAGCTCAGTTGACTGTTATAAGATTATTGCAAATCGTTCGATCTATCGAGAATATTTTGAATCGATGGGTGTGTTTTAAACTTAAGCCGGTAACCATTTTTATTTAAATTCAAATCTTCTGTAGAGTTTTTGCTAGGGTTTGAAGTAGTAAGCCATATAAAACAAAAGAGTTATTCAGAATTGATTTCACCAGGACAATTGCAGTTGGAGAATGATGTAGAAGACATGAGTTGCTATGTAGATCTGATTTTGTTTCCTTAGGGTGCCATGCCAGGTAAATATCAAGGTGGTTGAGATGCAGGATAACATTCATTGTAGGGTGGATAGTGAGATATGAAATCAAATTTGTTGAAATGAGCCGAGGATAGCATTAAAAACATAAAGCAAGGTAGTTCATCCAAAAATATCTCATCTATTTGATCAGTGTAGTTATTGTAAACCCTTTTGAGGTTGTTGTAAAGTTTTTAGGTTAGATTTTTGTAAACCCTAGAATGATCGGTTGCTTGTTGCATTTCCTTGTATATAAGGGATTTTTTGTGATCATTCTAGGCATTGAGAGTTTAGGAGTCAAAAAGATAGAAATTCTGGAACCCTAGCCCTTTGTCAGAGATTGTAATATTTTGCATCATTTTCTTATCAAAGCAGTAGAGAAGAAGTACAAGTTTCTGTTATTATCTTGCGAGCTTGTTGTTTTGGATATGTTGTATGCAAATTGTGAAAGGTTATACTAAATACAAAACTCAAATCTTTGTCTCTCTTTGTGTTCATTCTGTGAATCTATAAGTCTTTTATAGATTTATGTGTATGTGTCTTGGCCTTGAGTTCTGATCTAGGATTGGATTAAAATTGCTCAGAGTGGGATATATGTTTATTAGATTTAAATGAAGGATTCTAATAAGTAGGAAAGAGTTGAGGTGTTTGTATTTATGTTCAGAGACCATATCTTCTTCATACACCTTTGTATTCATCTTATTTTCTGGTGACTCTATGCCCAATAGATAAGGCACTGACCTATATGGACATATCTCTGTTTTATAAGGAATGATTGAAATCATTGTAATCAACAAAACATTTGAATACCAGTCATTTTACTTTTATTTTACTTTATATGTTGTTGTACCCAGTGATGGAGAGTCAATGAAAAATAGGTTGTTGTTTAGCACTTTCTCACTGTCATCTATTGTGAGATCCAGTATTGAATAAGAAATAGAGTTAAATCTATTAGATCAGGTGCACCCGCCTTGGTTTTGCAGAGCCAGAAGTGAAGAGGGAAGTCTTGTCCCTATAGTTGGTCCAGTTGCTTATAGATTTCCCATATTTGGAATTAACCTCTCCTTAACATTAGTCATAAGCATATTGGTATCTCATGGAGTGTAAAATCCTACCCAGGAACCAACAAGGACAACAAACACATCTCCAACCAATGAGAGGTAATCACATGGATAACTCAAATGGATCAAGCTTGGAAGCATCTCAACCAATCATCATGGATGCATCCTAACCATTCAAAATCTCAAGATTCTATAAAAGAGAATTTTCAAATCTTCACTTGGCCCTAGACTCTTAACTCCTTAATGCTTTCGAGTTTGATAATTGATTTCATGCTTTCATATGCTCATAGATAATTAGAAAACATTTCAATTTGGTTAATAGTAAATGAATCTCATGGCTTTTATGACTAGTTTGGATGAATCTTGTCATTTTAGCTTCATTTTTGCATAATACTCTTGAATCTCTCATCTTAGCATTGCATTGCCACTATTTAGGATTAAATCTGAGAGCAATTATCAATCCTTTTCATACTTGTGCTACCTAGAGAGCAATAGGATGTCTTCAATTGTTTATTTCTTTTGTTATTTCATCGTTCTAACAATTAATATAATATCCTATTGAAGTTTTGTGTTGCAGATTTGCAGGTCAAAAATTCACACACACATTTCTGGTGCCCACCATGGGGCCAAGCCCCAAATTTTCTCATTTTTAGACTAAATTTTGTTGTGTTTCTTTCTGTCAGGAATCACATAAAGGAAATTGGATCACATCTGGGAAGAACAGTTGCACCCCATATTTCCTAGATCACATCTGGGATTTCCTGGATCGCATCTCGTAAGGTATCACATTTGTTTGAATTCAACATTGCATATGGGAAATAGGATTGCATCTAGATAATTGTATCGCATGTGGGAAAGGGGATCACATCTAGTTAAATCCAGGATCTCATTTAGGAATATTTTCTTAAATTTTTAGATTTTATGACCCTTAATGATTTGATTTATTATTTTATGTGGTTTTAAGTAGCCTAATTGTGGTTTGTAGGATGAATGACAGAGACATAAATATTCCAAACTACTAATGATTGTTTGTAGGTTGCCTTGGATAAATTAACAAGACTTTATGTTTGATTTCTAGGAACTTAATGCAATTTAAATTCATCTTGCAAATCAATTAAATGATTATGCTATTTTCCCTTGAGGAAAATCAGAAAGTCAAAAGTTGAATTACATTTTGAAGTTAAATTGGGAAATGAATATTAAAGATTGCATGATGTGTTTGGGATTTTTGATGTGAGTTAGGAGATTATGCTCTTCTCCTTTATGGATAATCATAAATCTAGACCTCATTATCATTTATCCAATTTCTTTATTACATACCTTTATAAGGTCTGCCGGTTGAGGAAAAAAGCTCTCGGGAATGACCCAAGTGGGGACAAGTCTTAAGCCGACTCTTCCACCCCACTATAAAATTTGATGCTTCCTTGAGGTGAAAGCCTCGTAAGACATAATTCATCTTGTCTTGGAAGATTGATGATCAATTCAAATGACAGACTTGGATCTTGTGTAGAGCGGAGCCACTTGAATCTCACTTGTGAGAGTACACATTTTCAAGTTCCTATAGGACTTATGGTCTTAATCCTACTTGTGGGACTATGGGAGATGGTTATGAACAGATACCTTTATTAAACACCTTATGTTAGATGCTACCCGATTCACCTCAGAAAGGTTTTTATCACTTGTGTGAGGCAAATAGTAATTGTCGCAGGACATTCACCATATCGATCCCTCATTGACGTTACTACTTGACTAATATGGGCTCCAATATCCATTGCGTGTTATTGGATTGCCATATTCTGAGGAGTCTTTGAGTGTGTTCCTAAGTAAGTGAACAAGTGGTACTAATCTCTACCTAGCACAGGGAAGGATAGGTGTGTCTTCTTAAAATGATTTATTGATGTGTTCTAAGTACAAATTTAGATAAATCCCCCCAAATGAATAAACATAAAGTATTTATAAACACCAACAAGTCACTGGAATCTGACAAAGATGACCTATTTTCCCAGAAATCACTAAAAATTACAATTGACAGACATCATTGAATCACATCTGGTAATCCTGTATCGCATCCCGTATGTGGTGTCACATCTTGTATTTCTTGAGTCACATATGGTAAATACAACATTTCCTAAATCACATTTGGTGACCACTACATATCTTATGTCACATCCCGTATTTCCTGGATCGCATCTAGGGCCTAAAATTTATCAATTACTTGTACAAGATCGCATCTGGGACAAAGAGCATTTTCATACTAGTCAGAACCAATTTTTTTGCATTTCTAGATATCCATTTCAACCATTAATAATATTCTGTTGTCAAAACACATCCATCTGATAACCTGAAAGAGCTATTTTTGAGAAAGTCTTGTTACCTTGCACAATCTTTTCTACATTGTCCAAATTGTGGAGTTAGTTTATCCTATCAGTTACAATCAAGTTTCTAGCTCATTATCAGGGCACTTTGACACCCTTTGATGCTGGAACTTCCACATTATCAGACCCACTTACATTTTTGGTTCCCAACTCACTATCAGGGCACTTTGACACCTTTTGATGTTGGATCCATAAGACAATTTCAAACCCACTCTTGCATCCTTGGATTCACAATCAGACATTACAAACATTCAGACCCACTTTAAATACAAGAAACTTATTGATTCCTTGATCAAGTTTTCATGGTTAATACAAGACACAAATCTTACCATTTGAAAAGAACCCATTCTCAAACAAAGTACCATTGCTCACATTTGAAAAAGGAGAAACCTCAAGACTTAATCCTTTATTTGGAACAACACCAAGCACCACATATACAACAACACCCGAAGTGACAAACATGAATAATCAAGAAGAAGATTTCCATTGGGATGAAAGACATGATGAACAAGATGACCAAAACAATCAAGAAGAGGTTCAACAACAAGAAGTCCATTATGATTCGGATGATGAAGAACCCATGGAAAAAGAATACCAAAGAGTTGTAAAAAGAAAATGATTTCATAAAATCCTTGAAAGAACTTTAGAAGAAAACAAGGAAAAATACTTCCTAGGACTCGCCTCTCAAGGAGTGAAGCTACCAAAGGACTATGATGTGACCCAAATTAAGCAAAAAGAAGATCTTAGTCCTATGTCTATTTTGACAAGACAACTACTTGCTATGCAAAATGGAATCAAGGAACTCAAGAAAGAAAAAGAAAAACCAACAAAACAATATTCCTTGGAGCACATTTATCCTTTCCCTTTTGACAAGGGACTAAAGATGATTCCATTTCCTAAGAATATCACAATTCCAAAATATGCCAAGTATATTGGAAATTCTGACCCTCAAGATCATAAGGGGGAATTTTTCACAACCAGTATGGAATTCATGCACGAACAAACATATCTCATGAGATTATTTCCACGAAGATTAGGTGGACAAGCTATGGATTGGTTCTTGAAATTACCTATAGGAATCAAGACATTTGATGAACTAGTGCACAAATTCATACAACAATGCTCCTATAACATCCAACACATAGTGACAATGTTGGATCTATGCAATACTAAACAAAAAATAGGAGAATCATTGTTGAATTTCATACAACGATGGATGAAAATCTTGGCACGATATGCTCGATAGATACCTAAAAATGAAAAAAATGGACATCTTCATTAACAACTTGGTACCAGAAATGAACTTTCCTATACAATTATAAGGTCCACCAAGTTTTGATAAAGATGATAGATAGTGCCATCAAGATTGAAGAGGTCTTGATCAAGAAAGGGGAAATCACTATCAACAAAGAAAATAAAGACAAGTGCTATCCCACCAAAGATAAGTACAAATATAGAAACAAAAACAAGAATGTTGTCAACGATGGAGTGGTCAATACTCCTAACAAAAAACTAAAACTAGATGTTTTCAATCTTACAATGAGTCTTCAAGCGAACAAGAACTCAAATTCTACAGTGACACCAATGGCTAAAAATAATTTCAAGAAACCTCCTACTCAAACAGAGCCTTTGGCAGCAAGACCTAAGAGAATATTTACACCATTGGGAGATACATTAGAAGTGGTCTTGAAGTCACTATTGGACAACAAAATAATTACAATTCTTGATTCCACACCTTAGGAGCCAAAAGTAAAACCCAAGTGGTGGAACGATAATAATTATTGTGATTTTCATTGCAATAAAGGACACAAAATGAACAATTGTATGAAGTTAAGACATGTTATTCAAGACCTAATTAAAGAAGGGAAAGTTAAGGTAGATGGACATCATACAAATAATGATCATAAAGCATTTCAACCTCCATTACCTAGCTATGAAAAAGGGGAATCTTCCAAGAGTAACAAGATTAACTATACATACACTGACAATGATAATGTAATTCATATGGTGGAGCCATGCAAACCTTCCACCAACATAATCACTTTAAGAGGAGTCCAAAGAAAAATTGAGTCTTCTAATGTTGTAACAAGAAATCAAGCTAAGATCACTCTTAAAGGAGCTTCCACATCTAACACACTAGCTACAATAAAAACAATAGCATCTAAGCAAGTTACATTACCTCCAAAGTTTAATCTTGTGGATCAATTGCAAAGAACACCCGCTAAAATATCCATTATAGACTTTTTGAAAATTTCTCCTAGTCATAGAGAAGTTCTTGATCAAGCCCTAATTAGCACTAATGTACCAAAAGATCTAGATGTGGATAGATTCCAAGCTATGGTTGGTCACTTGAATTCCCCACATTACCTATATTTTTTTGAAGAGGATGACAAATCATTGAACCAACCATGTAACCAACCTCTAAATTTAGAAGTCCTTATTCATAAACACCAAGTCAAGTGTGTATTGATAGATGGAGGCACTGGTTTGAACATCTATACATACAACTTGGTGAAACAATTGGGGTTCTCAAAACATACAATTGATCCTAGAAGAAAGATAAAAATGAAATCTTATGATGAAGAAGAAAGATCCTCTAAAGGATTAGTTGTTTTACTTATCAGAGTGTGACCAGTGGAACAAGATGTCCTATGTCAAGTCCTTGATTTACCACTCACATACAATATTCTTCTTGGAAGGCCGTGGATACACTCAATGCAAGTTGTGCCTTCTACTTACCATCAATGCCTAAAGTTTCCTCATAATGGAGTCGAGGTGACTATTCCAACAGATACAACATATCCTTGTAACAATCTCAAACAAATATAAAGCATGGTTCCCCACAACAAAGAAAGCTCTAATAAGGTAGAGACATCCAAAGAAATGGTTTTGAGAAGCTTTGCTAAAAAGATCAACATTCAAGAGACAAACATGGGAGAATACAAAATATATCCTCCAATATCCTTAACGGATCTTCCCATATCTCCTAGAACACAAGGAAGACCTTCATCAAAATTTACACCATCCAATGGTAGTGATTTAACAATACATGACAGAATTGGAATGGTCAAAGAAAAAATATCTCTTGAAGAAGAAAATGAAGAAAAAGCAGTCTTACAGTGGCTTTATAAAGAAAATGAAGAAGATGGAAATATCAAACATGTTGAGATAGCTACAAAAAAATATGGAAAGGGGTATGAGATCATAAAACAAATGAGTTAAAAAGGAAAAGGACCCTTGGGACAAAAAAATAAGGACTTGTGGAACCCCTACACATGGATTTCAAAAATCCTAAAGACAAGAATGGATTAGGCTTTAAGGAAGAAACATATCATCTCGTAGCAGAAAGTGGTCCTGTATTTGATAGATCAGGGGACTCAGCTGATGAAGAAGAGGTAGAAGGACAACCTATTTCCTATGAAAGGTTTTTGCTCTTGCAAGGAGACCCATTATAAAAAATTAGCACAAATCTTGAACAAGAATCGAAAGAAAGACATGCAGAAGAACCTGAAGAAGGACAAGAACAAGAGATTCCTATCTTTGACATACCTCACTTTGATGAGGAACCAAAAGTGATAACTGAACAAGAAACATTGCAAGAACAAGATGTGAAGAAGATGAAGTGCCTGTGACTATTGCCCATTTCTTGGGAGTTTTAGATGATAGTCAAGTAGACTCACATGAATATGAATGGGATGCTCTTTCTGATGCTACTATGGACATAGAGGTGGATGTGATACACAAATTTTCTCCTAGAATCTTGATTGAAGAAGGAGAGAGTTCTAATGCTAGATCACTAGAGTTAGATTTGCATAACACTAACATGAACTCTAATAATAACGAAAAATGACTCTTATAATCCTAACACTTATTTAGAAGAAAACTTAATGGAAAACATCTTGCAAGTTAATAACGTTGCTAATAACATGATGCTATCTCTTGAACCTACTGAGTCCTTTTCCTTATTACATCCTGAATTGATAGACTGGAATGAACCTACAACTACAAGCTTGTTATCTTTTGACAATAACTATTCCATAGCTTGTTATCTAAATGCTTGCCAACCTTTCCTTTCTTTTGTCAGTGTAAAGAGAGAAACCATGACTGAGGAGGATATCAAGTTTCTCAGGCTCAAAATGAAAAAAAAAAGAACAAGAGATCTAATGGTGAAACCACCTAGTGGTAGTGTCAGATCCTAAAAGAGAAAAAGAAAAAGATGTATCCAATGGTAAAAACCTCCTAGAGGCAGCAAAGGATGGGATTCTTGATATCCTCCCATATCACTTTTAGGAAAGATCCCCAGTTCTGATTGAACCTACATAACCCATTAAGTTGGGAACAACAGAAGCTCCTAAACTAGTTCACATTGCTCAGTCATTAACAGAAGATGAAAAGATCCAATTCACCAACTTCTTAAAAGAAAAGAAGATCAATTTTGCTTGGTCTTATTTAGATATTCCTATATTGGATACAAATTTGATCATGCATCACTTGTCCATCTCACCTAATGTGAAACCAGTGAAACAAAAACTCAAAAAAATGAATCCACATGTGGCATTATTAGTAAAAGAAGAATTGGAAAAACTATTTAAAGTTGGATTCATTAGGGCCATTGATTATGCAGAATGGATTTCAAACATAGTTCATGTTTCTAAGGCAGACAAATCTATAAGAGTTTGCACAGACTTCAGGAATTTAAACAAGGCTTGTCCAAAGGATGACTTTCCACTTCCCAACATAGATATGATTGTAGATTTGACAACAAGCTATGAGATGTACTCATTGATAGATGGATTTTCTAAATATAATCAAATCAATATTGCCCTTAAAGATCAAGAAAAGATTGCATTCAGATGCGCATGGGGAACATATTATTGGAATGTGATGCCTTTTGGTATCAAAAAATGCAGGCGCAACTTATCAAAGAGCAATGACCACAATATTCCATAACATGATGCATAAAAACATGGAAGACTATGTAGATGACACATTGGAAAAATCAAAGATAAGGACTATACATATAGAAGACCTAAGGAAAATCTTTGATAGAATGGAACAGTTTCAATTAAGACTTAATCCTAAGAAGTGTGCATTTGGCGTGTCAACTGGAAAACTATTAGGATTCATAGTCTCAGCAAAAGGAATTGAGGTGGATCCAACAAAGGTGAAAGTTATTCTTGAAATGCAACCACTTAGAAACATTAGTCAAATGAGGACACTACAAGACAAGTTACAATCCATAAAAAGATCGATATCTCAATTAGCGGATAAGGCACAACCTTTCACAAAGTTGATGTGCAAATGAACTACATTCACTTGGGATGAGCAATGTGAAGAAAATTTTGCCCAAGTCAAGAAATATCTAATGAATCCTCCAATCCTAATGGCACCAATTTATGGAAAACCTCTATTTCTCTACATATCAGCTTTTGACACATCATTAGGAGTATTTCTTGCACAAGAAGATGAGGCTAAGAAAGAAAGATCTATATACTATATTAGGAGAACTTTGGTCACATATAAATTGAACTATTAAATGATTGAGAAAGCATGCTTAGCAGTGGTGTTCACATCCCAAAAGCTTAGGCATTACATGTAGGCAAACAAGGTGAAATTAGTGGCTAGGATTGATCCACTTAAGTATCTATTGAGTAAAGAAATGTTGACAGGAAGGCTAGCAAAGTGGGTCCTAATTATAAGTGGATTTGACATTGAATATGTTGACAAAAAAGCCATTAAAGGACAAGTGATTGTGGATCAACTAGAAGAAACACCATTAACAGATGATAATCCATTACATGTGGAGTTTCCAAATGAATCTATTATGCACTTAGTAGAGCGTCCCTGGAAGATGTATTTTGATGACTCCTTCACATAATAAGGGTTAGGAGCTAGATGCTTATTCATTACACCACAAGGATACAAGATCCCAAAAGCATATAAGATGATATTTCCATGTAAAAATAACATAGAAGAGTATGAAGCTCTTGTGAATGGACTCAAACTTGCAATAGAATGGAAATTTATTGAACTACACATCTATGGAGATTCATAGCTCATTATCAATCAAGTGAATGGTGAGTACCAAACAAAAGATGATAAGCTCATGCCTTACAAAAGAATGGTGGATGAATTGAATAAATACTTTGTCTTCATCACGTTTCAACAAATTCCAAGATCAGGGAATAGAGCAGCTGATGTGATGGATGATTTAGCATCCATGTTACAACTTGAAGAACATTAATTTCGCTATGATTTCCTAGTGGAAGAACTCCCATTTCTTGCCTATGACTCACCTGAATCCCAAATTGTTTGTGCCCTTGAAACCCAAGTGTTATCCTGATATGCCCATATCTATTCCTATCTTAAAGACCAAACAATCCCTGAAGGATATTCCAAAAATGAAAAGAGTTCCCTCATAAGAGTGACATTGTGTTATATAATCATCGCTAATGACTTGTTTAGACATAGTCTAGATGGTACGCTTCTTAGGCGTTTAGAACATGAAGAGTCTATTTGTGCATTAAAATTAAGTTCATGAAGGTATGTGTGGATCATGCTCGAATGGTTTTTCATTAGCCAAGAAAATTTTAAGAGTTCGATACTATTGGACCACAATGGAAAAAGATGCTATTCATTTTTCAAAAACATGCGATAAATGCTAGACCCATGGAAATTTGATACATGCTTTAGCTAGGGAGCTAATTCCTTTCATAACACATTGGCCATTTCAACAATGGGCCTTTGATTTAGTTGGTCAGATTTACCCTAATTCATCAAGTGGACATAAATACATCATTACCACAACTGAGTATTTCATAAAATGGGCGAAAGCTGTCCCACTGTCTAATGCAACTGGAAAACAAGTTTCCATGTTTATCTTGAATTATATCATCTGTCGTTATGACATACCCTCATTGATTGTGACTGAAAATCAGGGTCAATTCAAAAACAAACACATAGATGAGTTGTGTCTTCAATTTAAAATCACTCAACACTCTTCCTTGATCTATTACCCTCAAGGTAACGGATAGGCTGAAGCATCAAACATAACTATATTAAAAATCTTGCATAGGACAATGAACAAATTAGGAAGGGATTGACATTTTCAAATCAATCCACCATTGTGGGCTTACAGAACAAGCATTATAATACCAACTGGTAAAACTCCTTTTGCACTAGTTTATGGATAAGAGGTAGTCTTACCAGTTGAGGTAGAGATTCCATCACTAAGGGTATCATTGAAACATCTAGTCACTGATGAGGACTACAGATCTCTAGACTGCAAGAGTTAGAATTAAGTTAGATGAGCACAGATAATAGGTGTTTGATCATCTTAAAGCTTATCAAAAGAGAATGTCAAGAGGATACAATAAGAAAGTGAAACCAAGAAGTCTTCAAGTAGGAGATTTAGCTCTAATAGAAAATCCTAAAAATCAACAAAATTGAGAACAAAAGGGAAAATTTGAACCCAACTGGCTGGGTCCCTTTGTCATTACAACAACATTTGGATCAAGAGCCTATCATTTGGATATGCTTGAAGGAGATGTTTTACTAGATCCAATCAACACTCTACACCTGAAAAGGTTTTATGCCTGATATTCTTGAGAAAGCTTTTGTACAGTGAAAAGAGTCCTAAAAAAAGTACAAAAAAATCAGAAAAAGTTCATGAAGAAAATAAAAAACAAAAAATATGAATCCTGAAAAAAATAAAAAAAATAATGGAAAAAGTCCTAAAAAAATGACCATCTTGGTGAAAACCTAGCAAATAGATGCCTTGGTGAGTCCAAAAACAACATATAAGAGAAAAAGTACAAGCAAATTGGAAAAGATGAAAAGTGTCTTGGTGAAAACCTAGTAAACAGATGCCATGATAGCAAAAATAGAAAATTTTTGGCTAAGTGGTGAAAACCTGGTAAACAAGCGCTACTTGTAATCAATTATCTATCTATCAAGACAACACTTGTGCCTTTGGCCTATGTAAATCTCAGCTTGTACATATCTTTCAGTCACTTTTGTGACACACCAAAATCCTAAGACCCTATTATCAGATAATCATATCTTCCTAAGGTTGGAATCTATCCACATTAAGGTCCTAGGTAAATTGTTTTCCCTAGGGGGCAATGATCAAGATCACACATATCTTTAAGTCCCTATTAGGATCTTTTGCTAAGAATAGCATCTGCAATTGACAATAAACTACGAACAATGGTATTTTTCAATACCACCCTAGTCCGCAAATAGACAATAAACTATAAACAATAGTATTTATGAATACTTAGACCTCAAAGTGTTCCTAAACACTATGTCATGATGATAAGAGTGTTCCTAAATACTAAATAGGTAAACCACTTATTGATGAAAGATAAATTGATAATTGATAATAATTCCTATGCGTGTTTACAAAATTAATCAACAGTGTTCCTACACACTATAATCACAACTGTCTGTTTTAAAGCAAATACATTGATTATCTTAAAAGGAATAATGAATTTTTCTTATTATCAATTTTTTATTGTTATGACTCTTTGATTGACTCGATGATGTCTATGGACTAGAGGAACAAGGACTGGGGGCATAACATTTTATTTGTCTTCTGTTTGTGGTGATAAATTCGATGATCTAGGGTGATCATGGGGAATGGGTGTCTACTATAAGTGCCTCCATCATGATTGGAACGCCATGTATACCTCGACCTATTTCCTATAAAAACCTTAGTGAGGTTGGATTTATTTCCTTTCCTATTTAAACAACAATGAAAAACTACTTCCTAGTAAGGTACATAGTAAATTAGATTATACCCAAGGATATGAATATAAAATAAAAGGTCATTGCGGGTATATATTTACACATTATGCACCAGAAAAGAAAAGGGTTTACATCAAACATGAAGTAACTGATAGAATATTCTAGCCTATATGCTTTAATGTTTAGGTTATCTTTCAACATGTCGAATAAAATGAAGTATTCATATTTTCATGATTGCTAAATCTATCAGTGAAAATTGTACTATCCTAATGAGGCCCCATTACAAATTCTCTATGATGACAATTAATCCACCTTGAATAAACAATGACCATCCTAGGTGTCTTAGTCTACGTGCATTTCATTTGGTTAATTGCATTAAGGTTCATTTTTAGTTGCATATCATATTAATTTGCATTAGATTCATTTAGATGCATTTCATGTTTTTAGTTGCATTGAAGTTCATTTTAAATTGCATAAGCATGAATGTGTGAGTTCAATTATCTAAAGCATTAATGTGAGCTGAAAATCCTAAAAACATTAATCATTTTCCATGTTTGACCAAGTACATCATGAAATCATAAACAACTGAAATGAAATGATTGAGTATATATCACTGATATTCATTTGCATTCATAATCCATTCCATATCATAAACTATTTGCACAGTGCATCCATAATTATTCATACATAAATAAAAGTGAGATGTCTATACATCACATCACAATACATCTCAAACATCCATATCCATACATAAAATAAAGATTGCATACATTCACATGAGCTTGCATCCATACATACATAAAGCTTTGAAAACACAAAAACATAAGCATATATCAGTGAAGTATATCATGATGTCATTTTATCACCATCTAATCTAATTTTGACCAAGTATGAATATCACATCAATATCCTAAGCATGAGACATAAATTAGATATATCACATGTGCATAAATTAAAAGCATCAAATATTAGAGATGAGAAACATAAACCATCATATGAAACAAGATAAAGTACATAAGATATCCATAACAGAACTATCAACGAATCAGGAGCATCAGTAAATCATCAGTATGAATATCAAAATGTCAGAACAATATATCAAAGCATGAGTGAAACAAGTATCAAAGTACCAGAGTATTAGTAATAAACAGTCCTTAGGACATGAGAGAATGTATTGATAAAAAATGGTACAAATACAATATATGACAAGTGTATATTAGAGATACAAAATGAGAGTACATAAGATCAAGCCTCACTGGCTCCCTCATCCTCTCATGGGGGATCGAGAGGGGGTACATTCACTCTGCTAGGAATTGGTGGAGGCATAGCATCGTCTGACTGCTGAGCTATGACCAAATATAAAGGAGCTATCTAGGTAGCAGGTACAACAACACAATACAATGCAAAATAATATGTAGTGCTCTGACCTTGGTGGGTAGCCGTATAAGCATATATATCTCGCTCATATCACATCTAAGATAATTGGGTATCTCACTTTGATAATCATGCTTGGAGGGTGGCCACCTCTAATTGCAAGGCAACTCACTTCTGCTCACACTATGATAATGGATCTTCGTCACCACCTGCAGGAGGATCTCAACATGCCTACTACTGATCCCCATCCCCTCCTCCTTCGGTTGCTCTTTGTTGTTGTGCATGCTCATCTCTATTGAGAAGAGGCCCTGTGTCTCTCTGTGGTAGGGGGGGGGGATGACTCTCAATTGTTGTTGTCACTGCCGCTGCTTCTCTACATCCCCTCCAGAGGCCCATCATCTACTGCTATCACCTCCACCTCCTCCTCCACCCCTATCATCTCCTCCATCACCACCTCCCTGAGCTCCATCCCTCCCTCCATCTCACCCCCTATCCCTACCTCTCCCCCTATCTTTTTCGTGAGTAGCTCGACCTCGACCACCACCATCATTGAGAGGATCATAATCTAGTGCGTCCTCTAGGTGAGGAGCAACCTCATTGAGAGCTATAAAGAGAGGATATGGGTGCTGAGTATAATATATATGATATGTGTCATTGATCCCACCATCAAGAATCTTAGGATGATACTCCCATGCAATGGAAGCAATCTGAGAAATCTCATGCACAACTATCTTATATATCAATCAAGACCCCCACTGGGCCTCCTCATCTCTGATATGGGCATATGTTGCCATCTCATGAGAGATACCTTATACTTGGCCATACTATCAAGACACACAAGTAATCAGAAACCTCTCAATGATATATCTAATACAACCAATAAAGTACCTGCTCTGAATATGACATCTATCTGACATCTAAGGGCCATCCCTCACAATCTAAATATGGTCACCAAATAATGTTAGTGATGTCATTAATTACTCATCTCCAGTACTCTAACTTTCCTAGATGGGGCTATTATAATAATCTAGAATACATATAAATATAAGGTAGGTCAGCGTCATGGTGGCTATCAACTATCGGTCATGTGATAGGGATGTGCTCCCATGCCCAAACCTCAAGAACCAGAATGCCAATGGTCATAGTGCGAGAATTCTGGTAAACAATCTCATGAAGCTCTCTGTACATATGAGCTAATATGCAGCTCCCCCAAGAAAATCTATGTGGTGATTGGATCATATCCTCAATGACCCTGGACCAGCTACACATGAAACCATGTTGAACTTGATTAGGCATCATCAATCCTCTGATAAGGCCAGCCAAGTACATAGGAAGTGGTGCATAGTTGGCCACCATGTGGTACCAAATGAGGTAATGCCTAGCAATAGTATCATCTTGAAATAATCTCCTAGCATCTGCCATGGCTGTAGGACTAGAAGCCTCATACTCTACTTGGGAGCCCATAACTGGTACATGAAGAATCCACCAGATATCCTTAGGCATCATAGTCATCTCGCCAGTCAGAAGGTGAAAGTTGTTATGCTCTGAATGCCACCTCTCAGCTAGTGCGGTCAATAATCCTTGATTCACCTGAATGTTGGGTAAATTTGCTAAGCTCCATAATCCACATCGCACAACAGTGCACTGATCATCTGCTGAGAGCTATTGATGTAGCTCCAGGACCTAAGTAGGTCAAGGACATCTGAAAGAGATAACATTAAAGTGTGTCTGTACAATAGAAAATAGGGGCACTATGTCAGCATTAGATAAAGAAATTTGATGAAAAATTGCCTAAGGAATGCAAACCATACAAGAAACTTGGCTCAAAATTAGAAAAAAAAAGATCTTGAAATCCCATATACAATACAAGAAATATGAGATGAGATATTTCAACGAGATGTGAGCCAAGAAATCCTAGATATGACTCAAGAAATCTAGGACGCGATTTGGAATCCGAATGCGATCCTATTTTGACCAAAATGACACAAGGAAGAAATTGCTATGAATTTGTTTGAGTTTAACCAGATATGACCTGCTGGGGTGCGATCCAGGATATGCCAGATAGGATATAGAATTTGGTGAAAAATAGGATGTGACACAGGATTCACTGCATGTGATCCTACATTCGGGATGCGATTGAAAAGTAAATTGCCTAAAAAATGTCTAAAAATGCATAAATTTCAAAATTTCAAAATTGACAAGGTTCATTATCGGGTACTCACAAGTGCTGCATAGTGTGGAGGCCAGTTGTGTCATCTCGCTAGCTCGAATTGGTGCTTCTTCGCAGGGTAAACCATCTTTGCTCAGAGCTCAGTAAAAGTCAAAGGTAGAAAGTGTAAATGAATAGTAAAAATGGACTTTTTGACCAATTGAAGTCTCCTGGAGCCCCCAGAGCCTTAAGGGACATTAATAATAAGACATCATAGAGGCTTCATATCGGGACCAAAGTTGAAATAGGTAATCTATATCAATCAAATGCAGTTAAAAAAAGAGTTACAGAGTAGAGTCAACCTTCAGAATGCAGAAGTCAACTATGGTCAAATTATAGTCAAACAGGGGCAAACTGAGTAGAAATGATGATGTCAACATGGTAAATCATTACAGTAATGAATCTCACTCTGATCAAAGGTCAACTAAAGTCAAAGTTTAGTCAAAAGCACTTAATAAAGGCTGCAGAGAGTGCAACAAATGCACATAAATCTTGGTGAAAGCTATAAAAAGTGATTTCCTCACTAATGCAACAAATTTTTATGCCAAGATATTGCTTAAACACAAGTCAAACTTGGTCAACTCTCTCATTTTATTGGTCAAACTTGGTCAAACAATGTTCTGTTAACACTAAAATTGATTCTAATTTCTTATTAACACTTCCTAATTGATTTTCACTTGATCTAGATTCATTCTAATCACTGTAATTATTTATAAATGCTTAAATTTTTTTTTTATCTGAATTTGTTCTGATTATAGTCCTAAGGGGGCATAATCATACTAAATTTCAAAGTTTTGAATAAAATTCTTTCACGCCAGGGGCATGACAATTTTCTTCAATCAAGTTGATGTTGTTAATCTTTACGACATTGATCAATTTCACCACTTCAAATCAAATTGGTTATTTGTCAGCATGTTCAGTTATTGCAAATCAAATTTAACTAATTTTTTTTTTTAATCTCTTATCAGTTTTTGTTCAATTAAGTTCAGAATCGAAATGGTTAATTCTTGTTCAATCAAGTTTAGAATTGATGATTTGCTAATCAAGTAGGATTTCATTTGATCAAGTTTGGAATTCTCAAATTCAGAGTAGTTCTCTTTATTGCTCTCAAAATCTTTCAGAGTGGTCTTATTGCTCTCTAAATCACCTGAGCTCAAAGTAGTTCTCACTGCTCTCTAAATCTCCTGAATTTGTTAGTTTCATTGAATTACACTTTGAATCAGATTTTCTTTGAATCCCCATGTTGTTCATAAAGCAATTCAAAGAGGGGCAAATGTAATCACCTAAAATTGGGCTAATAGAAACTAAGGTCCTATTTGCCCTAATTCAGGATAAAATCCTAATTATGTTAATTTGATTCTTGATTATTGACATAATTCATTAAATTTAATAAAATCAGTTAAATATCCTAACATAAGCATTTATCATCAAAGCATCAAGCAAAATCAATTCAATTACCTCTATGCCTAATTAATTAAATCAATCCCATTAAATTCATGGCTAGAGTAATTAATTAAAGGAAATGAATTAAAACCTCTAAAAAGACATGTCACCTTAAAGGGGACAACAAACACATCTCCAACCAATGAGAGGTAATCACATGGATAACTCACATGGATCAAGCTTGGAAGCATCTCAACCACTCATCATGGATGCATCCTAACCATTCAAAATCTCAAGATTCTATAAAAGAGAATTTTCAAATCTTCACTTGGCCTTAGACTCTTAACTCCTTAATGCTTTTGAGTTTGATAATTGACTTCATGCTTTCATATGCTCATAGATAATTAAAAAACATTTCAATTTGGTTAATAGTAAATGAATCTCATGGCTTTTATGACTAATTTGGATGAATCTTGTCATTTTAGCTTCATTTTTGCATAATACTCTCGAATCTCTCATCTTAGCATTGCATTGTCACTATTTAGGATTAAATTTGAGAGAAATTATCAATCCTTTTCATACTTTTGCTAACTAGAGAGCAATAGGATGTCTTCACTTATTTTTTGCTTTTTCTTATTTCATCATTCTAACAATTGATATAATATCCTATTGAAGTGTTGTGTTGCAGATTTGCAGGTCAATAATTCACACACACACCCTATCTCCCTTGTTGGTGAGGAGGAGTTTGATGTGGGAGGGGAGAATTCCATGGAAGGTGTAAATTTCAATGAACTAGACAAAAACAATAGAGAGGTGTCTATTGGGGTTTTGTAAAATGTCAAAGATAGAGTTTTGGACTTCTATAGAATCATTAGATGGGTCTTCCATGAATTTAAATAAATTAAAATCAAGCAAAGGGATTTTATCAGTAAGATGGAGTTCTTGGAGGTGCTTGGTGTGGGAAAGGATAGTACATTTTCTGATAATGTGAAAGACCTTACTAAAGCTACAAGTGATGCTGAAGCTATGACTATTGATTTTGACAATGATTTAGGGGTCATTGAAACTATAGTCTCTAGCCTAGAATCCACCTTAAAGAAAATTGGAGAGAAGAACTATAAAACTCTCAAAGCCTCCGCAAAGCACTTGAAAATCCTTGTGGGAGAGCTTGAACATATCAATAAGGATAAAGCTACTATTGAAGTGGAATGTGACAAGAATATTAGCCTTGAAGAGGTTTATGGACCAGGGAAAAGGAGTCGTTCTAGTATGAGGAAGAAAGCACTCAAGGCTAATAATGACATTGAATAACTAAAGAGTGTGGATGCATATATGGATCAACTAGAATTGGAAGCCGCAAAGTTTCTCAAAAACTTTTCCTAGTTCTGTCTTGTGCTGGTTATTTGTTTGTGTCCATTTGTTGGTCTTTTGTTGGCTTTTGATTTTGTGTTGGTTTTTTCTCTGCTTGTGCAATTTTTTCTCTTTGGTTTATTTAGGTCACAGATTAGTTTTTGTTGATCTTTAATGCTTATCTGTATGTAATGTTGTTGTAAAGGGTTTCAAGTCCCTTGATTTTAAAAACATTTGCATCCTACATAAACATGTTAGTAGATATGGCATTAATTAGGCATCATAAATAGAAATCATAATGCATTCATCCATCATATAAAGTGCATTACATCTAGTCACATCATAGAAGGTACATAACCATGATAGTATAGAAAGCACAAACATACACAATACTAAAATCATATCATTATATTTTTGCATCTCATAACCATCACATCATATAGAAAATGCATACATCCATCACATAACATAGAAGCATATTAAAAAAAATTGCATCTCATAAACATCATAGATACCATCATCTTATTTTAAAGATATCATTCATGTCTTTTTTGCATAAACAGTCCCTCAAGGGGACATCATTTACCTCGCCATCACATTGTTCCCGCTAGGCATACTGTGACATAATTTTTATTATTCTTTGAAACAATGCCTTAAAAGCATTATATCAAAGAGGGAAAACATGTAGACACTTAAAAATGGTCTATTTCTCTAACGCAATGACATTACTAACATTCCTCTTTAATTTATTTAATAATCTTTATTATTTAAAAAATTGTATCGTTCAATCATATTCTAAAGTCACAATAATTATTTCTCCTTAATTCTATAATTAAGTGATTAAAATTAATTATCATACTTATTAATCGTACAATCAATATTTCATCAATTATTCATTTATAAAGTAATTAAATAATTAAATATTATTTAATTATTCCTTATGTCAATCAATTAATTAAATAACCACATTTATCTAATATTCTCTTTCTAATTATAACATTTATGTAATAATTAAATTAATATCCAAATCATAATTAAATAAATTATATTTATTTAATTAACTTAATTGTTCTTCTCTCATAAATAAATATTATTTATTTATTTATTAATTGTCAAATGTACAAGAAAATAATTCTTTTATTTATTTAATCATGATTTATTCCTCCAAAGCCAACTCATAGTGACTTTTAGTTCACTCCACAATTCCCTCTCCTAACTATTCAATCCACATTGTTAATTCCTTCCTCAACAATCACTTTTAGTCTTCAATCAATTCAGTCTTCTAAATCATGTAATCAATTGAATAATCCATGTAATTAGTTACTCATCCATGCAATCAATTAACTCACCAGTCTATTATGTTATCTTACTAGTCCATTAAAGTCATCTTTCCAATCTATTTGTTGATAGATCAACCAATAATGTTAAACCAAACAATTAATTGAGTTGAAATCCCACTCACTCTAAGTTCAAATCCTCAATCATAGTCAATCAACCCATCAATGATGAATCCTTGATTGAAACCCCTAAAATTCTTATAAATGGAGAGCTAAATCTCTGATTTTGGAAACCAATATTGCTTTGGATTTTGATGTTGGTACGATCTTGAGCTCAATTTGAGAGCCCACATTACATAAGAAGGAGACCAAAAAAGGAGGAATTTGGGTTTGCATATTCTTTTATGTTATTTTATTTCAATATCTTGATTTATGTATGTAATTTTCTCTTGTTTTGTTTCCTCTTTTGATATTGGGAATACTAATTGCACTAACAATCTCTTTGTGGTTATTATTTGGTAACCATTAGTATTGAGTTGTGATGGGTGAGCTAGGGTTTTTGGACAACAAAAATTGTGTTGCTAGTGTTCTTGCACTCGAGAGCACCAAAGAGCCAAAGGGGTGCCTGTTGCAGGGATCTTTTTCTGGTATCAGACAGTAGGGGACCATAAATAATGTGGTCAAGTTTGGTTTAAAAAACCAGGTACATGACATGTTGAGGAAAGAGTAGCGACATGGAGGGAAGATAGGGAGCAACACAGAGGGGATTTTGAGCAACTTAAAGGAGGATCAGACTGGAGATGCACCAGTCAACAATGGGCAGATTGGAAAGGGGGAAGCAAATGCCCCTAATCTACAGGAAGGGAAGATGCTTGGGGAGATTCGACCAATATATGTAGGTGAATATGTTGCGGGTGGAGGCACCTATAATGATGCTAACATGAGGGAGTATGGGCATAATGGGTATAAAGGGAAGGACGACGATGCCCATGAAGGCTCTCTAGGAGCACATAGGGGTTATCTTGGCTTTTCTTATGATAATGAAAGAAAGCGAAAGAATCTAGCTGGAAACTATATGAAATATGAATGGCCTCGAGGGCTATGAACAAGCCAATGAATGAGCCTCTTTTTGTGGAGCTAGAGGAGGAAATAGAAACATAAGTGAATAATAATTTTGTAATTTTCTCAGATCTCGGGTTGATAGGTAGATTCAAGATTTTTTGGCCCAGCCTGAAAGACCTGAATAAATGGATAACAGAGCAATGGGAACCAATTCTAGAAGGGTACGTCCAAATATACCCTGTAGTGATGAGATTTTTCATTGTTTTTTTTGAAAAAGCACAATATAGAAATAAGATTTTATGTAATTTTTTCTAGAACTGGGATGATAAGTTCCTTCTTATGCTTAAACCTTGGCACCCAAATTTCTGTCCTGCCTTGGAAGCTTTTAAAAAGGTCCCTATTTGGGTTTGTCTTCCAAATTTCCCTCTTCACTTCTGGTTTGACTCTTGTCTGGAGGCAATAGGAAACTGACTAGGAACTTTTTTAATGGTGGATGAGGGGTCTTCTAATCTTATGCATTCTACTTATGCTTGATTCCTGGTAGAAATGGATATTTTAGGGGATCTTCCTCAAGAGATTAAGATAAAAAATTCAATAGGGTTTTGGGTCTAGCCCGTAGACTATGAAGGGGTGCCCTTCTAGTGTAGGAAATATTTTCAAATAGGACACATGGTTGCCCAGTGTGCTAAACCTAGGATGATTAAGGAGGCTTCTTGGTGGAGGGAAGTCTCTTCCTCATTTTACACGGTGGAGAAGAAGGAAGAAAATCAAAAGAGCTATGCAGAGGTCGTCCATGGTGATTGTGTGTAATATCCAAATCTGATTGCACAACCTTCCTAGGAAAATTCTAAAGATAGGGGAATTGATAAGGTGGAGGCTTAAAATTTAAAAAAAGGTTTTGGCACATTGGAGGTCTGGGAGAAGATAAGGCATGTAGGTTCTTGAGAGAAGGAGAAGAGGGCAACCATAATAGGTCTTCAAGGACAGAATAGGGGGGATGGATTGGTAGATCCATTGCAAGATACTAAAGGTTCCCCAGAGGATTGGCGATGACTGGCGTCAAGGGTGGAAGATGGTTGGGAAGTGGTAAAGAAGAGAAATGATAAAAACATGAAGAAATCCTTTGAAATGATTCTTCGTTCACAGACTAAAAGAGATGCTAGGAGATAGTTTTATGTTTCTCTTTGACTCGATTCTACTATGGGGATTTCTAGTGCTTACTGTTCTATGTTTGTTTTCTGCTGCGGTAGATTGTTTCCTTGTGTGTAATCATCCTTGGTTCGGGCCAGGTGTTTTCTAGATTTATGAATAAAATAATCATTATTACTGATAGAAAAAAAAATCTCTTTGTGGTTGAGATTTTCTATGTCATTGCAGGTTTTTACAGATCATATTATACTCGATTATAAATGGTGCACCCAATGTGAAATTTGGTCATATCTTTCAAACCGCTTGGAAATTTTTTATATGAGTTTTTTTTGTAGGTTTGTGCTGATATAAGGAGGCTATAATACAATCAAATTTTTTGGAATTTTTTAATAGTTTTTTTATGATATTTCATAAAAAAATCATTTCTAGACACAGATTAGCATTTCTCTTTGGAAAAAAATACATTTTTAGAAAGGTCTTGAAATTGTACAAGGGGTCTATTCTCTATGAATTTAATTTTGATGAAAAATATTTGAAAAAATATCTTTTAAAACTTGTATGTTCTAATAAAATGGCCCCTAGGGCACAAATTAAGGAATTATGCTATGAAATTTTTTTGTAGGTTTGTTTTGACATAAGGAAGCTACAGTCCAAATTTCATATTTTTTTCTTTTTTTTTTCCCTTTTTTATAAATTTTTATGAGAATTCATAAAAAAATATTTTTGGACACAAATCAATGTTTCTTTTTTAAAAAGTTACATTTTTGGAAAGGTCCTGAAATTCTATAGGGGTTTTGTTCTCTATGATTTTAATTTTGATGAGATTTTTTTTTTATTAAAGATCTTTGAAAACTTTTCTTTTTGTGTGTAGGTGCATGTGATAATCATTTTGTCAAAAAATATTATTTTGAAACTACAAATGACATTTGCTTCTCTTATGTCTAAAATATCATTCTCTACTATAAAATGACACATTTTCATTGTTGAAAATACACACTTGATGTAATAAAAAAAATGTAGTGGGCCACTAAAACACAAGAAAGTCAAGTTTCAAGAGCCAATTGAACAACAAAGAAGAGAGACAAATAATATAAAATAAAGAACCAACTCGCATATTTGCACTTGATCAATTGGAAGCAAAAGTTGGATATGAAGGAGTCTATAATTCGTACATAGACCAACTAATCAAGCAATTAGATAAATATGGTTACTAGTGTGTTGATATGTGTACTAATTGTGCTTATGAGAACTAATTGTTAGATCTTTTTGGTAATAAATTTTCTCTTAGAGCGTGGCTCAGAAACAGGTTTTATTCTTTGTTAATCTAAAATCAATTCATCTTTCATTTTGGTGCTTTAAAATGAACAATATATGCATAAAAATCACACTTCATATCTCATTTTGGTGCTTAAAATTGACATGTGGTTAAAGAATTGAACAAGGCAAATAACATTTTAAGATTAGTGCACCTAAAATTGAACAAGGAAAATCTCATCTGCTTTGGTGCTCTAATATTAAACTCATGTGCACATGTGAATTATTTATATTAGCAAACACTTGGATTTTTGGTGCTTAATATGATTAACATTGTGCCTTGAGTTCTTGGTGCACTTGCACAATCTATTAGATTAGCAACCATTTTTTATTTTGTTTTTAGAGAGGCCTATCTGGGGGGTTTGCTTAATCTAAAAGAAGACAACCTCAAACTGACAAATCCTTCTGGTTGGTATATAGATAACACTCTGAGAAAACTCCAACCTTATCAACATGGTCAACTAGGCTCTTAAGTGAGTTACACACGTACAAACTGATTGGGGAGATGCCACAAAACTTACTACAACCTTTTTAACTAGAGTACACATGGTTCACCTTAAAACATTTTTCTTATTATAGTGCAAGGGGAGGCCAAAATATAATCCCCCCCCAAGATTCCCATCATATATGTCCTAGGGATATTGTGTTGCAAAAAAAAATCTTTGTTAAAACAAAAACAATAGCTATAAAATAAAAAATCACAGGCACCTTTAAGAGGGATTTTAAGCTCTATTTGTGTGGTATATATGTCATGTGAGCTAAAAGACACCCAAGAAATGGGCCTATAATATTTTAGATGTAGCCAAATTTGACCCTAGAATAAATTGCTTGTATATTGCTTTCATTGTGACAGACTTTGTGAAAACTTGCAACTTGAAAAAGTTGTTGAACATACAAAGATCATTTATTTTTGAGTCAGTCCTACAACTACACACTAATTTTGAGTTTGTTGAGTTTGTATCTCCAACATTTGTCCTATAAGCATTAGTCTTAGAACATTGGTCCTACAACATTTGTCCTACAAATATTGGTCCTGCAACATTTGTCCTACAACATTTATCCTACATCATTTGTCCTAGAACATTGGTTGTACAACATTTTTCCTAGAACATTGGTCCTACAACATTTGGTTCTACAACATGAGTCCTACAAACATTACATTGATAATTCATCTTAGTTCCTTGTGATCGACATACTTAGATAGGCATATCTTAGAATCTTTCTTTTTTGTCTAGTCATCATTTTTAGTCTCAAAATCCGAAACAATCTCAAAAACGTAGATTGCATATCTTAAGGTTAAAGTATTGCACTTCCTAGAGTTATTTTTAAAAATTAGAGGGTGCATTTTCCTAGTACGTTCCTATAGCAGTCTTGCGTTTTATCTTGACATCATCAGCACCAGCCTTATCTAATTACCTCAACACATGCACCTTATCATTTTGGTTAATATTTATTTTAGATAGACATTGTTGCTAGGATTGATCACTTTTGTCCTACCTCTTGGTGTCAAGATAGTCCTCAATATCATTTGGGTATTTTCTTAGAGGGTTTACCTTCAAAGTTTCTAGAATATCTCTTAGGGTAAGGTACTTACACCTTAGACATCATATTTGATTCCTAGTTTGCATCAACATTTATGAAAAAATCCAAAAAAATTGTTTCCTTTATCAACATTCCCTTTCCTATCTTTACAGTTTCCAAACATAAAAAAATCTTAAAAATTAGAGTTTGAATTCCCTAGTTATCTTGTACTTATCATAGACTTGCATATGTCAAACATACTATCCAAGAATAATAGAGACATGATGGAGTACAACAAGGTCCCTAACCATGATCCCCATCAGGACATTGAATTTTCTCCAAGAGAAAAGGAAGTTGTTCAAGTTGTTGAACAACATAGTTTCTCTTTTGAGAGGGGAGTTCTTGTTGTTTTTAGAGCTACGTCTTGTATCTTCTTAAGTTCTTTTAGGCATAAACATCAATGTAAATATGAAGTATTTACAAATACTTTTATGTAGTTGTAAGAAGTATCTTTTGATCAATAAACAAATCTTTAGCCTTCTCAAATTCTACATATTGTGTAAGCTTATGAGAATGATGGATGTATTTTTTGTGTTCTTTGATAAACCTCCTTAAGTTTTATATCTCATTTTAAATATAAATTTATGTAGAAATATGTAAATGTGCAAGTCATTATTTATTGATGAGGTTCTGATTTTTTTTAGTAGCGAAAAGGTATTTGATTTCCATTCTAAGACTTTTAGTCACTCCAAGTTAACTATAGAATTTCGAATGCACAAGTATGTGAAATTTGAGCTATGCATAGTATACATTGATCATTGAACATATTGTGTATGTAAAGGAGTCATACATGTCATAAAAATCATTGGTGCATCACCCCATAGTAGTCATAGGTTTCATTCAAACCATTTTTCTTTCCTTTTCCCAACAGAGAATAGTTTAGGTGAGTATCAAAAGGAGCCAACCTTCTCTAGAGGTTGACCTATATTATAGAAGTCCACACTTTGAGAGGACCTCCAATGTTCCACTGAATGGTTAAAATAGATCAAAATAAGGGCTCACATTGTAGTGATAATAGTATTTTTCATGTGGTGGGATTGAGAACTAATTTTTACTTGATTTTAGACCTTATGTTATTTTCATTTGGTATGTACAACAATAGTTTCAACCTTTTTGAGTTAATCAAATCACATACCTATTGACTCAAAGCTCAAGTCCATTAGTTTTGGCAATTCAAGTGCTCACATGTTCTAAAGAAAATATAATTTTTTTCTTATTTTCCAAATCATTGAGTGTTTCAATAAGAGTTTTTTTATACAAGCACATTTTGTCATCTTATGTTCCATGAAAGTTTTGTCCATTCATCTTCCTCCCAACCATATTAAAATAGATATATTATTGGTTTAACCTAGAAATAGACCAAATATGTTTACTACAACAAGTAGCTAATAGGATCCATATTTTTTCTTCCCACCCACCCCTGCTCAAACTTTCTAGCAGCTTATATATGCATTTTTGTAACAAACCAACATAGCTACTCTTATGTATAGCCTCAAAATATTGACAACATGGACAAAAATAATATTTCATTGCACTTTTAAGATAATTTTAAGGCTGTGAACCATCCTAAAAAGTTAGTACCCTTGATTTGATGCTCCATTTTGGTGATTTTTAGGTCTGATGCTCATTATGCTTGATCCTAACAACCTGATTCCTCTTTTCCTGCTTCTTTTCCACCATCTTGGCACACAATTCAAATTTGGGATCAAAATCCTAGGTATAGAATAAATCAGTCATTCTATACCCAGGTATATATTGAGTCAACCATTTTGTACCCAGGTATAGATTAGCTCAATCATTCTGTACCCAAGGATTTAGGCCCAAATTTAACCTGGAGCCCTATGTTGGGGTGTCAATGAAACAAAGATCTTGTGGTTGGCCTAGATTATCTTTGAATCCTAAAATTGTGTATGAGGTATATAACCACCCCATCTCTCCTAATTTTGAGATCAATGGACATCCTTAAGAATTCACGGTCAAGTTTTCAAGAAATCAAGAGCAAATGAGAAATTGCATTCAAGATTTGAAGGAAAGCATCCAAGATCTAGTTTCTCCATATCCATTTGAGTCAATTTCAAGGAAATATTATCCATTGAAGTAATTTTATCTCCCATGATGGCCGAGTAGATGAATTATCAATCAAGAAAAGAAGATCCTTCCTTCCATTTGCATTCATCTCTCCTTCATTGCAAGCGATTATCAAGCATATCTACATTGACGATATGGGAGCTACATTCACAAATCCATGAATTTGTGAGGGAATCCTTGATTCCTATTATATAAATCAAGATAAACTCCTTGATTCCATGAATATTCAAGAATCTTCGTGGGTATGAGAAATTCAAACATCTATCCATGACGGTTTATGCAAGATAAATATGTACAATTGAAAATGGGGAGAGGAATGGAACATATAATGTACTAAGTGAATTTCTTCCCCATTTCATTGATTGCACATTAGGATAGAAGAATACCCCTAATAGGCTCAAGAGGTGACTCAAGAAATAATTGGGAATAAGATCTATCCTTCCTTAAGAGATGTAATGAATGAAATGGTAATGATTAAGTAATATAATTGATCTATAAGGAAAGACACCAAAAGCTATTAAAAATATAATGTAACCAATAGAGAATGAGCTTAAATTGATAGAAATGGAAATCAGATGATAAAATAGACTTGTGATAGAAATATGAGTAGAAAATGGTTGGGAAAGATCAAGTTTTGTTATGTGTTCCCAAGATAGATTGAGTTTGGCAATGTGTCCCTAGTGTTTTCACTTGAAACTTTCACAAAACCTATAACTGTTCTTGTACTTCCCAGATCTAAATTCATGGCTTTGTAACGTATTCCTACATAATAAAAAATGAGAAAAAAGGTTGTGTAAAGGTGTTTTCCTTGGTCAAACCCATGTTTAGTAATCAACCTTGAAATATGAAATAAATTACATAAATGAAAGTATGTTTAAAGGAAAATTGCATAAACCCTAATGAACGGATGTATAAATTGCTCAAACCCATGAAGAGGCTTGAATGTTATTTTAATCCAAATATTTGACCTTTTAATGCAATTTAGAATCAATTATTCCCTCACAAATTCATGGATCTATGATTTACACTCCTAGATCTCGAATGTAGATAAACTTGCAAAGAGAAGAGAGAAGGATATATGAATGAGTTGATCTTCTTTCTTGATTTTATAATTCCCATACTTGTCCATCATGTGAGATACACTTGAATTTAATGAAGAATATTTCTTTGGATTTGAATGATCTTAAATAATTGGAGGCTTTGATATCTTGATCTTGGATGCTTGCCTTCAAATCTTGAGTCCAATTTCTTGCTTTCTTGAAATATTGATAATTTGATTGCCAAAATTATTGCATATGTTTGTGTGTGTCAAAATGAGGAGTGATAAGGGGTTATTATACTAAATCCATCATTTTAGGATTCGAATTGGATCTAGGTCAACCATAGATCAAAATCTAGAAATAGGAGCCCAATTTCAGGCAACAGTGAAAGTTTGGGCCCCAAAACCTGGGGATAGGTTATCATTGGAAATATGTCCCAATAAAACTGGTCTCAAATTTGAGGGGGGGCTTAGAAAGAGATAAAAGGAGTTGGAAAATAAAAGGCATCTTTCCAGGATCAAGCATAATAGGCATTTTGACCTTGAAATTGCAAAAATGGGGCCTAATAGGTCCTAAAGAATATGGGTGCTAAGCATTTAGGACTATACATTTAACCCTCACTTTAGCAGGATTATGAGACAAGATCATGCTCATGGTAAATTATATCAATTCATAAGAATGATTTAATCAAGGTGAAGGAGACAAAGAAACATCAAGTCTCTAAGTAACTCAAGTCTTTGTCAAATCCTAAACCAAGATAAGAGAGGCATTGATCGAAAGAAAGAGAAGGAAAAGAAGAGATAAATGTGATCACTATCCTAGTAAGGGATTTCCTTACTATGGATCACACACAAAAAAGGGAAACATTGTAAAATATGGCATTGAAAGTCTAGCAAGATGTGTTATGCTAGTCAATCCATTGACAATGATTAGTCCTTAAGGAAAGTATTATTTTTATTAAGGAATTTGACAAGAGTGATTCGTCCTAAGGAAATAATTGTCTCCATAGAGATCAAGAAAAGAGATCATGCCTAAGGAAATATTTGTCTCCTTAGGGATCAAAGAAAGAGGATCAATCCTTAAGGAATACCTTGTCTCTATTAAGGGATCTAATGAAAGGATAAACAAAGAAACTCATTGTCTCCTTCACAAGAGAGGTTACTTTGAATCATTGTGTACATGTGTGATAAATGTGAAACAAAGAGTGGAGTGTATCCCCCCACATTAAAGTGATTACAAATGCCTTAACAAGAGTAGTGGCTTTAACAAAGTATACATGCACCCATAAGAAATATTTTCATTATGAGATTGCCCCAAGAAAGGAAAAATCTAGGTAAATGAACAAATGATAAAGGATATCACATACTAACTCTGGGGTTAGTATGATCATAAGTTAATACATGAGATATTATATCAAAATGAACTATCATCATCCCCCAAAGATAGTATAAAAATAAGCATAATGCAGGAATGTCACATAAGAGTTACAAAGAAGAGTCTTTTTGGGTCGGCATCATGGAGACCAAAAAGAATAGGTAGATACCATTTTGAATCATCTCCAATTAGACAAAACAAAAAATTTTTTATGAATAGTGGCACATGTAGAACATAACATGCAACAATATATAGAAGAAGTGAAATACTAATAAATGAATGTTTGTGACATTTTGATTCCATTATCACTTTGTGTCAATAGAGCAATGAGGGTCATATAAAAAAACCTAAACAAAACATATAACATGCACCACATCATGGGGGAAGGATATTACAACAAGAAAACACACAAAATCTACCACACTATAGGAGCTAGTCAAGCATATTGCCTGCACCCCACCCCCCATATCAGTCTGTAGTGTTTAGGGTAGGTGGGAAACACACAAGAGAAACAAAATCAAGCATGATAGATGGAATAATAGCTAGTTACAAATAATGACCATGCTATGAAAATGGGTCACTTTGCTTGTCACTAGGATTAAGAGATAACTTTTGTGAAAACATCACTAGTAAATCATGATTAACATCAATAAGCTCAAACATAATATTAGAAACACTTGTATCAATATCATCATTAGTTGCATTATGATCATCAAAAGAATCATCATCAAGAGTATATTCTTCATCAAAATTAATTGTAATAGAATCAAAGATATGAATTGAATGATCATGTTTATTTAATTTTATCCTTTACAAGTTAACTTCCTCCTTTAGGTCAAGCATAGGTTTATCAAAGGGAATCAATGAATCTGTAGGTGTTTTAGGTGAAGCAATATTTTTGGAAGCATGTTCTAATTACTAGAAAAAATAGGTTTTGAAGGGACCCGAAACCCTTTACAATCTAAGAAGCAAAAGATTAGCAGAAGAGATCATAACACCAAAAAAGAGGCATACAACATCGAGCTGCCCATAAAAGGGTCTATATAGATATTGAAAAAAATGATAGAAAACCAAATCAAAAGATAGTAGAGAACACAAAAAACTAGCAAAGCATCCAGCTTAAACATCCATGTACTTAACCCCAGTTTTCTTATCCAGCGTCTTCTCCATCTTGGCCTAGATGCTATCCATTCGACTAATGACACTTTTCAGGTCATTAATGTTCTTCTTCATTAGAGGGGACTTTTTCTTGTTGCTCCCATGGGTTTAAGAGCTAGGGCCACCACTATCCACCAGAGGAGCATTCCTGGTTTCATTATCATCCTTCGAAGCCTTATCCAGCAGATTGACCAAAGCCTTGAGGTTGGTGCTAGATGCCTTCATACTGTCCATGCTATTTTGGAGAATATTTATCAGAGTATTATCCTCTTTATCCATCCTTTCATTAATATCAGTAGTAGGGGAAATATAAGTACCATCTTTGAGAAAGGATTCAAGTTTCTCATTAAGGTAAGCATTTTTAGCTTCTAGCTTCCTACACTTTAAATGAAGCATTTTTGGAAGCATGTTGATGGGATCTAATATGAAATTTATGGTCATGGTCATGAGAATGATGGTTAGATTTGTTTTTTTTAGAAATTGGATTTAGTTCAGGATCAATCAACATCAAGTCCTTTTCTTTTGTAGGGGGGAGAATGGAAGGAACCACACTAGGTTGAGTGATGACATTGACACAATGTATAAGATATAGGAGGTGGAACTGAAGCATACATATGAGGTGTAAGAATATGAACACCTATAGAACAAGGAGATGAAATATATTTAGGTTTTCTAATCTTACAAATCTTTTGGATTTTGTAGGCTTGATATGATCGAAAAAAAATCTCTATAGGGTTAAGTTGGTTGAGGTATGGAAGGCCAAAAGAAGTCAAGGCCAATAGAATCTTGAGGCACTAAAGGATGATAGAGGCTATTGTTAATAGTCACAATTTGTCCATTATGAGTAAGTTTCAAACACTTATGAATAGGAGAGGCCACCACTTTCATAGAGGTAAGCCAAGGAAGAACAAGTTGACTCGAAATTGACTGGAAGTTGGAATCGCAAGAAAGGTAACATCTAAATTTTTACCACCAAATTTAATAGGAAATGAAATGGAACCATGGGAAGGAACCATTTCAAGTTTGGATCATAACATTAGATTTATCTTAAAAATCACATTGTAATTGTTTATTTAAATGATGTTATCCAGTTATCAAATTCACCATGCAAGTAGGATCAATAAGGACACCACAAGAAAAGGTCATTGACCTTTGCCACAATATTAAGAGGACCATTAGGTGATTTAATCATCTCAATAGGGTCAAAGGTAATGCAAAGTTTATGTTCATGTTTAGGTTTAAGTTCATTTTGATCAATGAAGTTGACAACACTATTGGATTCATTACATTTATCATCGTAGTCAACAACATGAGTGGAAGAAGAAGGAAAAGGTTGAGTAGAATCAATGATATTGGTAGAATGAGATGGCAAAGAGTTGGTATAGATTTAAAAGTGTTGGTTGTGAGGTGCTACAGATTTGTTTCCTTGATCATTCATGCCCCCAACATATGTAACATTAGAATAAATGAGATCTTGAATAACATATATCAAATAGAAACATTTTTTAGTATCATGGCCAAGTTGATGATGACATTAATAGAAATCTTCATGATCAAAGTGTTTGGGTAAGAGTTTCTATGTGTAATTTAGCTTAAAAGGAATAAGAGTTAACACTTGAGCATTAATCAAATCCAACATCACATTATACAAAGACTTAGATAGTTGAGTAGAGTTACGAGCAGGTTAAAAAATAGATAACAAATGAGCCACACCTTTGGATGTTGCTACCACTTTCTCTTCAACATTGTTGGCTGAATTATTGACCTTAAAAAAATTCTTTGGTTTATGAAAATTTTTAAATTTTTGGATGCAACATCATTCTTATCAACTAGAGCCATTGGAGTGGTGATCTCAAAATGACTCACCTAAAGCTGATAATTATGAAGCACTACACATAATTGAGGAAAAGAAAAGAATTCATAGAGTATAATCTTATATCAAATGTGTTTCTATAAATTCATGATGAAAATACATTACAAGTCAAAATAAGGCATAGGATAAGAAAGCACGCAAATGCTCAAATCTACCAATGAAATAAGTCACTTTTTCTCTATCACCTTTTTTTTGCAATGCATTAAATTAGTCAAAGAAATCTTAGGACCAATGTTGTTTTTAAAAGAATCAATAGAATAAGGAGGCAAAGAATGATACCATTGAAAGGATTTATCTTGAAAGGTTCTAGTAAGTAGTTTAGCCATGTGTGTGTGTTAAATGCGGTTAGTCTAACTAACAACACTTCAATATATCTTTACTCTAATTAATCGAAGAACTACTTAGAAATGATCTATTGCTTCCTATATGAAGGGAGTATGATCTATGTAGAGATGATTTCAATTAGCATTCTAAGATCAGTGACTAGACAACTCCATACAAGAAGATTCACAAGAGATTGAAATCCAAATCTATTTATGAGTAGACTCATTAATCTAAGAAAACAATGAATCTAACAATGAAACTAGCATGATTATATTATTAATCTAGAAATTAAAAGATATTATCTAAGCATGCAAGTTGATTTTAAGAATTGAAATATAATATTTAATGAGTATATAATCTAGCATAAAAATGACATAATGCATTTAACAAAGAAAACTAGATCATTTGAATGAGCTAAAAGGCTAGTTTATATAGAAATCCCAAAATGAACGTGCAGTTGAGATTAATCTTATTGAGTGGCTAAGATTCTCTCATGTTTTTAGAAACTTCATGTGGTTGGATGAGACTGAGGGAGAAATTAACAATTTCCATTCTTTTAAATCTTCTTGTTAATAAAAAAGAAATTAATTTAGAAATTAGAAATTTGAATTTAAAGTTCAAATTAGAAATTTGAAATAAAAAAAAATTTAGAAATTTGAATTAGAAATTTGTGAACATGAAATTGAATGGGTTATTTTATTGATTAAAAGTATTTAGAAACCTTTTAATTAATAAATCAATTTAAAGTAACCTTTATGCTCTATCAATTAATTAAATTGATTAATTGATTATTTGATGATTGATTTAATTATGCAAGCTAATTATTTTAATTACTTACATAATTATGTCTAGCATATTGTTTGATTTAATTAATTGAAATTAGGGGCACTTAGTTAGCTAGGCCATTTTAAGGTGACTACATTTGCCCCTCTTTGAATTGATGTGCAAGCAGCATATCGATTCAAAGAACTTTTGATGTCAAAACAACAAATAGCTTGATGTGGATTGTTGAAACTAATCTTGATTGTAAAAGATCAAATTTGAACTCGATTGAACAAAAATTGATAGAGATTCCAAGCTATGAGTTCTGATCAACAGAGACTAACTAAAGACCCAAAAGGTGTTGATTTTTAACTTGATTGAACAAGAACCAAGCATGCTGACTTTCAACTTGATTAAACAAAGATAGATAAAATAAACCAAGACATTGATTCTGAATGTGATTGAACAAGAACCGATCATACCGACTCCGAGCTTGATTGAATGAAGATCAATAGAAAGATGAGAGTATTCAACTTGATGTGATGCGATGAAGCTGAACACCTATTTTATTTCGTGGTGACAACTAACCAATTTGATGTGAAGCGATGAAATTGATTAATGTCAAAAAGACTTAAATCAACAAATTGATTTGAATGAATGACCAACTTGATGAAGTGTGATGAAACTGATTACCATTAAGAGACTGATATCAAAGACACTATTAGATTGATGCAGTTCGATGAAATTGATATGCCCCTTAGAGTTTTTCTTGATTTAGATATCTACCCCAAGTAACTTGATGTGGTGTGATGAAATCACTCGTGCAGAAAGATTAGAGAGTCTCAACTTGATGTGGGTCATGATGAAGTTGTGATGCCCCTATAAATGAGGTCTTTCTTGAATTTGTAGTTTTAAAATTAGTTGATTTGATTGATGATATAGTATTTATACCCCCTTGGGATTGAGATCAAAATACAACAAGGAATACAAGTGATTTGAGTTGATTCAATTGATGAAAATATTGAATTTGAAGCAGAATTGATGTCAGATTAACTCAATTTGATTCAGATAGGATTACAGATAATTGAGAGCAAATTGTAAGTAATTCTGAGGTTATTTTGACCATGTTTTGACTGCATTTTTGACTTTACAATTGATGTTGGATTTTGATTTTGATCCTCAAAATAGATTGAGGATAATCTGATGATTTGATTGGGTCAAGGATGATGTCCACAGTTGACTGTTGAGGTGATGAATAATTGCAAACTCTAGGATTTCAAATTAGAATTATTTTAGCTTATTCAAAGTTGCTATGAAAACTACATGCAAGCCTAATATGAATGCAAAACTAGGACTTTAGTTACTGATCTCTTTAGCCAATTTATCATCATCAAGCATTGTGGGACATCATGGTCAATATAATCCTTACTAGTGACCCTTCGACCATGAGAATATGGATATGACCTGTATCAGATGAAATGTGGAAAATAGATGCAAGCATTGAGGCATTAGAGCTGAGAGGACCTGAGCTTCATTTCCAATTGATATTACAAGTTTACAATAGCATCAAGGCATTTATAGATGAGATAACCATGAGTGAAATCTTGCATAAACAAACAAAATAATAGATAAGGAGATAGTTCTGACCTCACCTTAGTGTCCATATAAAGAAAGTTGAGTTATGTGTGATATTCCAATCAACATGGAGGCTCTTACCATAGAAACCCAATTTATTGGATAGCTTAGGATCATCTAAACTACATCGACAAGCATAAGTCAAAGAAAAAATGATTATGCCCCTAGTCCATGTTCCTTTTGTCATTTAGAGATCCTTGAGTTACGTAAAAAGGGATAATTAGTAAATCAAATGATAATAGACAACATACCAGAGAAAATTCACAACCTTTATTGCTTCTCTAGTCGTTTAGACACCGTCAAGTTACAATAGAGATGTGATCAACATCAATTCAAGAAGTTTTTGGGTGTTGTTTGCATTTGTCTATGTATGTTCTTCCTGTTTATTTAAGTGTGTAGTGTTAAGAAACACTAGTAAACATTCAAGTTTGTCATTAGTTTGTTTGGATTGATTTAAGTTTATCCGATAAGTGTTGATAAACTTTGTTTGTTGATGTCCTCACGTTGTGGGGTGTTGAGAGGGTAAAAGCACAAAGTTGTGTCACGTTTCATGATAACTTATTAGCACAATTGAATTTGAGAATTTCTAACTAAAATTATTTTTGGTCAAACATATGGTCTAGCTAGATTCATTCTAGCTAAGTTAGATAAGTTCTTAAACTTTTCCAATTGGAAATATCTATTAAATGCATGTTTTATACCGATTACTAAAGAAATAAAATTATTTTAGAAAAATGATGTTTCAATAACTCCTACTCTTTTTAATGATATTTTTTTACAAATATAAAAATACCCTTTTTTTTAGAGAACAGAGTCAAGATTATTATCATATAATTTGTATAGTATTTTAATTAGATCTAATATATTATAATTTCAAAATACTGCAAGTAGGTATTTTAAAATTAGAGAACAAGCTCCTTCAAAAATAAAAAAAATAGTAAAGCTTATCAAAAAAATTGAAATTTTTTATTTAACACTAGAGGAGAGAGTTCTCTTCAAGAATATGTAATTTTTGTTCTGAATGGTGTAGATTTGATAGGGGAAATTTGGTGGGAGATGAAAATTGTCAATTTCAAGTATGTTCGACTTTGAGTAGTTATAATAGAGAAAATATACAATGAAAACTAATTTTTCTTCTTTTTTGCACTAGCTATACATTTCATCTATAACATATTTTGAAATCAAAGGAAAAAATATTATTTACATATACTTTTTTGGTGGGAACAAGACGATCATTTTTCAACATTTTTTCAGCAAGTAATAAGTGGACTTCAAAAATTAAAAAACTATATGAATTCTTGTTAAATTTTTTTATAAAAAATGATAGGTATAAACTTCATCCACTTTTACACATTTCATTAGTTTACATCATCTCCAAATTCAAAACATAAATGCCATTTTTATGTCGTTAAAGTTAAAAATTTTGTGTGATGTTGACCTTTTCCTTTATAAAAGTGTGACATAGCTTTGTACTTTTACTGGAGAAATATTGTTGTGTGTCAGTGATGAACCTTTCAGTAGTTTTTGGAAAACTAACTCTGATTCATTTTGGATGTTGATCTGATTGATTGTCATGATAGGAAAATGCCCCCTAGTAAGACCTGAATGTCCTAGAATTGTACACACAAAAGTAGTGCACTTCTCTAAGTCATTACATCAAAAGAAATCCATGAAAGGGAAACCTTCAATAGCGACCTAGAGCTCTCTATGTATGGAGTTGCAAGATTGTGAAATTGCTCTCAGCTAGAGCTAATAAACTTGTGACCTTGCTAGTCAACCACACAATGAGAGATTCCAAAATTGAAGACAAGGGCAAGAGTGCCAATATCCTCAAAGAATCATATGGAAATGCAATGCAATGCAAGATACTTTAAGAATGAGGATGCAAGCTAGTCTATGGAAATGGAAAGAACAATGCAACTAATCTATGAAAGGAAAGAACAAGTGTTACAAATCTTTCCTATTTAGACTATGTGAGATTAATCTATTGCATAAAAGAAATCTATACTAAGAATGTCATGATTATGCAACTATGAAAGCAAGCTAAATGAGATGCAACAACAATATCTTCAAAGCTTGGATGTAAGAAAGTCTTCAAAGAGCTCCAAATGACCTAGAAAACCTGTAGCATAACATTAGCATAAAACATGATGTGCAAATGAGGAAGAGAGCTCTCCTTTTATAAGAAATGAAAAGGAATGGACCATGGAGATTAAGAGGCAAAAGACTTAATCAACAGTGGAGTTTGAAAGAAGAGCAATCCACGTGCACAAGTATCCTCCAATGAGAGAATAAGAGTTGACTTTTATGTCCATATGAGACAAAAAGTATTTTTTCCCTTTTTATAAAATAAGAATAATGCTTTATTTGTGCAACTTAGGATAAGAAGAAAAGTGGGGGATTTTTATTTAATAAAAGGGGAGGCAATATTCCTTTTAATTAAATAAAGACTTAGGATAAAATGGTTAGCCCAAAGAAAATAATTGAAAATGATGAAATAGGATTTGATCAAGGAAATTGATATAATTGAAAATGTTGATTTTTGAAAATATTGATTCAGGGATTTGATAAATTGCTGAATGGGGGCCCAAAGTCTAGGCGACCATTTTAGGGTGCATACATTTGCCCCTCTTTGACTAATGTGTGATCATTTTAGGAACACATGCAGTCAAAGAAGAATTGAAATGTGAGTTCATTTTGGGATCACAAAACAACTTAGACATGTGTTCATTTTGGGAACACACCCGAACAAAAATAAACAATAGATTATGGACATGAGTTCATTTTGGGATCACATCCAAAATAAGAGATAACAATCTCAAGCTGAGTGAAAGCTCATAAAAAGGTAGCTGAATCAAGAAAATCAAGGATTAAATCCAATAGGTACTGCCCCCTCGGAATCGAAATCGAAATCGGGTAGAGGAGAACATCAGATTTGTAAAAGATGATCAAATCATAATGAAATCATGATCCAAGATAAATGATAAAAGGATAACCATTAGGTAGTGAAAACATGCCCCAGTGATGAATTAAAAGAAAAGAAACGTGGTGAATGGAAGACTAGAAGTTTGAAAGACATGAAGAGGAATAAATTTCATCAAAGATCGAAGAATTATGCCTCAAAAGATTAGTCAACTGCGCAGAAAGAGGGGAAATTTTGAAATGCAATTTTGACCATCAAGATGAACTCAAATTTCAATTTTGAGTCCGAAAATGGATCCAAGACGTCGAAATTAGCCAGGGGTGCAATTTTCACACAATTCTGAGGTGTTTTGAAATTTGGTCAAAAAAAGTCAAAATGCTATAAAAGAGGTAAAAAGTGTCATTTTCAAAATCATGACTTTTATTGATTTAAGAATTTCAAGAGCTTAGAGAGAGAAGATGGCCTAGCAAGTAGCAGTTCCCATCCATAGACACCGATTTGAGCACGCCCAGTTGTACAACCGGCCACCACACTACGCTGCCTCGGTATGTTTTCAGAAAAACTTACTTTTTTTTTTGGGTCATTAATGAGTATTTAATATATTTAAACACTTTTTTAATAGTTTTTTAAATTTCAAATTTTAGTTTAGGTGAAAATTCGCGCGACACTTTACAAGTGTTGCACCCTTTGAGGAGAAATGTTGCGTGACACTTCGTGGGTCAAAATAGTGTTGCATGAGCATAGAATCCACTGTCCCACGACACGGGATGAAATGTCGCATGACACTATGCAAAGTGTCACCCAAATAAAAACTATCGCACTGCTATAAAACAAAGTGTCGCATGACACTTTATCAAAAAATTGTGTCGCCTAGTATAAAAAGTTGACATGTTTGAATGTTTTTGAGCAAAATGACATGGATCCTGACAATGTTTGATTTTAAAATGTTGTGCACTGATATTATACATTCTTCATGATATGTTTTGACATCTGGTATGGTTTCATGACTTGCAGGAGAACTTCCCTGCGCTCCGAATCAGAGCGCCCCATGTGACAGGATTACGATTTGTCTAAGATCTGGATGATCTAGGCAAGGCCGATTTGAGGACGATGGGGTTTGGATATTTACTACAGTTGCCCCACATCTGAGTTGATCATGGGTTGTTGACTGCTCTTGCCAAGAGATGGCATAGTGAGCACAACACCTTTCATCTACCTACTGGAGAGGCATCTATCAGTCTGGAGGACATTTATCAGATCCTATAGGTTTCGTGCCATGGAGAGCCTATAAGTATAATCATGTTTATAGATAAGAATAGTTTTAAAGTTTACATATGATAGAAACTGACATGATTGTTTGTTGGCACAGGTATACTATGATCAGGATTCGATGGTGGGTTGATAGATTATCCAAGGGATGTTCCAGGATGTCACCATCCTAGACCGACACGCCAGCTGGGATAGGCTGATGGATGATTTTGGTAGAGACTTCCCGGTGCCATGTATTATGGCATCTTTGATTGGACAGACCCTTATCCCTGACAAGAGTCAGAAGGGTTTCCCACTGGGATGGGGGAGATTATTAGTAGATCTGGTGGCACGGCCACGATGAATGGCATGGGGTCCAGCTATTCTAGCCGATATGTATTATGAGCTACATGAGATCATCTATCAAGATGGTAGGATGTGGGCATGCGGGGCTATACTCACTCAGATATGGGCGTGGGAGCATATTACAGTAGTGCATCTAGGAGTTCAACCTAGGGAGCACAAATATCCCTACATATATAGGTATACAGGTTTCATCCCTCATACACATATCGAGGATGTCACTTACTATCGTCGGGTGCTGGATGAGCTCACCTCATTCATATGGAGACCTTACAGGTCATGTGAGCAGTGGAGTGATAGGTGGGAGTTGGATTACATGCTATGCAGTCAGCCACTGGTAGGCTGTCACCTAGACATTATGGAGAGATTTGCTATTACTCGGGTTTGGAGGCAGTTCAGACACCAACAGAGGGTGTCCACAGAGACCACTACACATGCACAATTCTAGGACGAGGATGGTCATGGTTGGCTACCTATGCTGGACTACTAACAGGTAGTATAGGAGACAGCTGCAGTATGATAGGAGCCATGGTAGTACCTTCAAGACATGGTGGATGTAGGTGCAGATGCAGCTTACAGGGCAGAGAGGTGCAGGGCTCCATTTCCTAGATTCACAGTGCCAGATGCACAACCACCAGCTCAGGGTGGTGATGGTGATGACGGGGGAGACAAAGGAGACAAAGGGGATAGAGGAGATAGAGGAGATGGAGGGAGAGGGAGAGGGAGAGGGAGAGGGATGGAGAGAGGGGAGGGATCTATATTAGGTGGCTAGAAATGGTCACGGGGATGGAGATTGGCTACTCCTGAGGATGAGATGAGACCAGCTCGTCAACAGGTAGAGGCCAGGCAGGATCCACTTGCAGGAGGAGAGGATTTGAGAGCCAAGATGCAGGCTCTCGAGGTGGAGATGTAGCAGTTACGCATCACCATAGTAGTGAGGGATCAGTAGCTAGTGCATTTGAGGGCGGAGAGAGATCAACAGATAGCCAATCTCAGGGTAGAGATAGCACATCATGAGATGGAAGCATAGGCAGACGCACTAGAGATATGATGGGAGGCAACAAGAGCTACATATTATCATGGACTCTATCTCCAGGAAGTTCCAGAGGGTTAGAGAGCACCGTCATACTCTCAGAGGGCAGGGGCGTCAGATATGGTACTTGTGTGTGCTTGAATGTGACCTCTAAATCAACCACATACGCAACATAGTCATTACTCCTATGGTCAAATTACGAAGAGAATATGAATTATTCAATCCGAAATTCGTGAGGAAGTGACCTGTTGCCTCCTATGCAGGCGGGGTGTATAATCGCTCTCAGATTGGAGAACCAACAACCATCAGACCGCTACTACAACGGAGGATTTTTCAAGAAATCCATAAAGATGATATGCAAAGCTTAGAATCAAACTAAGATGAATGCAATTAATCTAAGAATACTTTGAGAGAAATATGCAATTAATCTAAAGTACTTGAAAGGAAATATGAAATGCAGATTTTTATTTGATTTTGAAATAAAGATGATATTAGACTAAGAACAAGTAAGCAAATTTAGTCTAAAATGTGATGCAAAGATTATACTAATAATGAGATATTAATGTAATAAATGCAATAAAAAGCTTTGAAAACAATGAGATATGAGACTAAAAAAAGCTATAGTAAGGATGCTCTCAAAAATTTGCTCTCTGAATGAGAAAAAGAGGTTCATTAAATAGACCAAGCAAGAAGAGGAATGAAGAGTTTCTTGATTCGAAACGGTGGACTCTTCATTCCTAATTGAGACAAAAATACAATGAATTACTTAATAAAAAGAATGGAAAATGCCACACAGGTGACCTTTCGAATATCAAGAATTATCAATTCAAAAAAGTGTGTCCATTCGAATATCAAGTAATTATTAATTCCTTTTTGATGTGTAATTAGCTAAAGGGGGTAGATTTAATTCAATTAGAAAGCACATAAGACTTTAGAATTAAATTAATTTATCATAGGGATAATTTAGCTAATATAAGTCTAGGACTTAGGAATTAATTTAGCGTTTGATTATTTGCAATTTAGGGTCTTTGCAACTGACATCAATTCAAATTAAGTCAGGTAGGAGAGAGAAAATTGCCTAGGGAACTAGGACTTTGGTGATGTAAAATTGAGATAATGCACCAAAATTGATGAAATTAAATAGGTGCCAATTTTGGGGTATTACATTTGCCCCTCTTTGAATTGATGTGCAAATAGTGCGTTGATTCAAAGAATAGTCTGAAGTGACTGATGATGAGAATTTTTGAAGTCTAAGTTAGATTGCGAAGACAACGGTCTTAAAAGAGAACCGGAATCGGGGTTAGATTGCCCCAATACCAATTGATGAAGATGCAGATTTAGGACTATCTCCGAATCAGGGTTAGATTGCCCCAATACCTAAAAGATAGATGACGAGATAACAAGATGCGAGGCACCGAGATGCCCCAAGCAATGAAAACTGATGATTCAGATCAGACTGATTCAAGAATTGATTCAACAAGATTCAATGATGCAATCATCCTGCCCCCTCGGGAGTGAAATTGAAAGATGACATGTCAGAAGGATGATAAACAACAAGAGATTGCAGAGAAAAAGCAATTAGACTAGATTTGCGAAGCTGCAAAAGTGAATCGGAGCAAAGCAGAGGTCTTGTTGACCAAGTTTGACCATAGTTGACTAAATTTTGACTAGGGTTGACTTGATGAAAAGAAGAAAAGATTTGAGAACATGATGCAAAGATGAGGATCTGGCAAGAAGATGATGCCAGAAGGTTGACTGCACAAGCATCCAATCCAAAAGGAGTTCAATATTTAAAACATGATTTTGAGCCACTTAGAGATGTCAGATTTTGATTTCGATCCCGAAAAAGGATGCAGCCAAGATGAGACTGGGACAAAAGATGAGAACCTTTGATGAGAAGATCCAAAAGAAAGCAATCAAGAGAGCAACAAGAAAGCACTCCAAATGCAAGCCTAGAATGAAAGATGCAAGTCTAAATGCAGGCCTAGGATGAACAAATGCAATCCTCCGGACTCAGCTGTTGGACTCATCATATTTATCATCATTGAGTTCTTTTAAGCACGGGACAATCACAAGATGCCATACAATTCTCCCCAACATGAGAATATGAATATGACATAAGTCTTAAATTTGTCGGAATGAGGTGTAAACATTAAGGCACAAGAAGCTAGAATGACCTGAACACCTATTTCTTTTAATCTAGCAAGTTAACATAAGCATTAGAGCATAAATGCTAGAATGACCTGAATGTCTCTTGCGAACAAACACACCAAGCACGCAGGAGTTCCTTCTTTTGCCAAAGATTGCTCGCAGTGACCCTTATGTTCACTTAACAGGAGGAGCGTTTACAATTTCATCAATAGCAGAAAGAAGTCACTCAAAAGACAAGGAGAAGAACCAACCTCACCAAAGCATCCATATAAAAAGAGTCAAGGTACGCATGGCCATCCAATATGAGATAGAGGCTCTTACAGATGGACACCCCTCTTAAATGAATTCTTTGGATCATTGGAACTAAACCAACAAACAGAAAGCAAAAAAAGCAAAGTAAACAAACAAGCACTCAAAGAAAACAAAGCTCAACATGTCTCAAAGGAAAACACATTTAGTTTGAGTTTGAGTTTAAGTTCATGTTCAAGTGGATTGAAGACAATTCAGAAAGATAACGTTCAAAGTCTCAATGAGATAATGACAGTAGGCAGACGTAATGAGAATCACTGGTGATTGATATAAGGGAGAAATCCCAAAGAAGAGAGATTGAATGAAAGCTAGGTATCTGTAGGCAGGCATAGTGGGAACCACTGGTGACCAATGCTCAAAAGAGTTTTTGAAAGCGATAGGACAATGCCCCCTAGACCAGGCAGGTGCCCCCAAGTGTGAACCAGTTCCAATCCATGAAGAGTCAAGGAAAACTCAAAGACAAGTGCATGAGCTAGCAAACCAAAGCAGGAAACAGACTAAAGCAGGAAACAAAGGAAGCAACTAAAGTAGGAAAGCAAACTAAGGTAGGAAAGCAAGCAGACTAAAGTGGGAAACTAAGAGCCAAGCGATGCCGAGAGAAGATGCAACTTTAGGAAACAAGAGGCGCTTGTTTACCAGGTTTTCACCATCTTGGCAGAGATTCTATTTTTGCTACCATGACGCCTGTTTACCAGGTTTTCATCAATGGCACATTTTTCTCTTTTTCAATTTTTTTGTATTTTTCTCTTTTTTTTGTATTTTTTTGTCTTTTTTTGAATATTTCATTTTTTTTTGTATTTTTGATATTTTCTATTTTTTTGGTATTATCAAGGTGCCTGTTTACTAGGTTTTCACCAGGATAATAGATACATCAAAGTGCCTGTTTGCCAGGTTTTCACTAAGATGATCATTTTTTCAGGACATTTTGCAATTTTTAGGATTTTTGAGCATATATCAATTTTTAGGATTTTTTCAGGATCAATAAGTATGTACATGAGCATACTAAGAATGTCAGCTATAGAACTTTTTCAAATGAAGAGCGTTGATGGGCTCTTTGAGTTTCTCTCCTTCAGTGGTGATCTCTGGAAACATAGTCATTTGTAGTAGTAGCTAGCTGAGAAGTTGCAGAATTAGAACCAGATGTTGTAGCAGTAACATGAGAGCCAACTAGTAGTGTCCAACAGTTAAGAGATCCATAGTCAAGGAAAGATCACTTAAGTGAAACCCACAAATATCCTCATGGACACACCTTAACTCTTTGTCAGATTTCCCACGCTCTAAATGCTTAGGAAGAGTACGTTCTAGATTTTTCTTAATCATGTCATTAGTAATAAGGAGATACTGATATGCACTTTGGGAAAAGGCAAGATGGAGTGAATAGGGTAAAGTATGAGAGGCAAGGGTGATGAAATGGAGGGAAGCATGAGAATTTTGGAAGCTCGAATGACAACTTTGATTTTTTCTTTCTTTGGAATCCACATAGCTTTTGAATTTTTTCTTCTTTACTTTGAGGTGCTTTTGATGACAATGCCTATAGAATGGATTTCGAGATCCATTTTTTATTTTATTTTTTGGCTTTTGATTGTCTTCTTCTTTTTGAGGACCTTTGTGGTCTTTTGAACACCTTTGTTTCTTTCCTTTCTTCATAGTCACATGTCGATTAGATGGGACATGGTGACCTTGAGATATAAGTGGATTCTCATTATTTTTATTTTTATGTTTCACATCCAAGTTACTTCCAAAAGACTCAGGAATGGTAGATGAAAGAGGCTTATATGACTGGTTTAGGTGGAGAGGTGGAAATGGAAGTGGACAAGCCACTTTTCTGGGAGATGAAGGGGGAAGAGAAGTCGATGGGATGGGCTCAAGTGCAAATATATCAGTATCATCCTCATCATTCATGGATGCATTAGATAGATCAAGAAAGTAATATTCCATAGAGTGTTGTCGATTGTGAGTCATCTTAGAAGAGTTAGATAAGTTTGGAGGAATATTATGTGAGCCTAACCAAGATGGTCTATTCCAAGAGTTAGGTCCCCTTTCAGGTGGTAAGAGTGCACGAATAGGAACCATTTCAATTCTGGATCTACCAATATTCCATGAAGCTGTAATAGAATGGGTTCTTACATACCCATGATTTGCAGGAGCAGTAGGAGTGTAGCTTGGAGTAGATGGCCTAGAAGCCATAGGAATGATCTCCACAGGAGGGTGGAAAGGATCATCATCAATAGCTTGATCTGGAGGATCATAACTTTCTCCTCCCTTTGAGTTGTTAAGACTAGCATATAAGTGCATAGCATCAAATGGTATTTCTATAGTAGCATCTGATATGGAGTCTGATTTAGCTAGAGACATAGTCGGAGGCAGAATATTTTCATCACTCTCATCTGTCAAAGGAAATGTTTCTTCAACAGCAGGATCTTGTTCAGTAGTAGAAGTAGTAGAGTAATCTGGAATAGGCATACCCAAGAGGAGGGAAGCATCCAACAGTTGCTCCCAATCAGTATGTGTGCCATTGGAGTTGGCATCAGTAGGAATCTGTTCAATAGTAGAAGTAGTGGAACAATCTAGAATAGGCATACCTTGAGGCATACCCAAGATAAGGGAAGCATCCAATAGTTTCTCCCAGTCAGTATGTGTATCATTGGAATCGGCAGTAGTAGGATTTTGTTCAACAGTAGAAGTGGTAGAGCAATCTAGAATAGGCATACCCAAGACAAGTGAAGCATCCAACAGTTGCTCCCAATTAGTATGTGTGCCATTAGAGGCAGTGACATATTCAGTAGTAGCTACAGTAGTAGAAATCTGTTCAGTAGAGTGTATAAAATCCTCCTGGTGAGGACCAAAATCATGTTCTTGAAGCACTTGAGAAGGTAGATAAGACTCTTTCTGGTAGTCTGAATCATAATTTTGAACATTCAAAGATCTTTCATGTGTCATAGACTGAATCTATGTTTCTTCATTATCTAAATCTGCATGTGAGTGCAAGCTGCAGCTAGGTTGGTCAAGCTCATAGCTCTGATAGCTAATACCAAATCCATCTTCAAAAGGTTCCTCATAGGAATGTGGAGATGGAGGGAGAGTTGTCAATGACAAGACAGACTCAATCTGATATTCCCCCATGCCAATATCTTTGATCTTCAGGGTCTTTTCTATTTCTTTTAGCTTGGCCTCATAGAACTCAGTGGATTCTCTATTGGCGGGAACAAAACTATCTGTCACTTGGGTAAGCATCTTAGCAGAGCAAGTATTTTGGCTAGCACTATTGTCAATGAGGACACGAGGGATACTCTTGGGGCCTATCATAACTTCAGTGTGCAGGAGAGGATTATGTGGGTGGCTCAGCAAGTGATCATCTTCCTCAGAGAATGGTAAATAATGAGGCGAGGTCAAATGACCCACCATAGATTGGAACTGATTGAGATCGAGATCTTTGGGGACATTTTCCTCAGTGAGGGCTTTATCCATAGATATTTTTGGTTTGGATGTTGAAGGTTTAGGACCTTTGAGCATGATCTTTGCATGAGATTGAGTGATAGTGTTCGCACAAGCTAGAGATTGTGTGGATTTATAAGAGGGAGGTGCAGGGCCTTGCAAGATAAAGGGAGTTTTGGGTTTAGGAGTATCCTCACTCCCTGGAGCAATGATCATGTCATAGTGAGAGATCCAAGGTTTTTTTCTAGCAAATCTGGAAGGTGGTTGAGCTTCTATTGTAGCCTTCTCAGTGGCATTGACTGTTTGCATGCTAGAGCTAAGATTAAAGACAGACTTTGAGGGTTTTGGCATGTTAGAGCTGAGATTGAAAACCAACTTTGAAGGTTTTGGCATTGTAGAGCTGAGATTGAAAACCAACTTTGAAGGTTTTGGATCTCCCATCTTGTTGGTAGTATTATGAGAGATCGTGAAAGAGTTGATAGGTTCAAAAGGATCAATAGGTTTAATTTTAGAAAGTGACCTTTCAGAGTCTTGTTGGTCTTAAAATAATGGGTTATAATACTCTTGAAATAGTAAGTCAGACTATATCTAAAATAATGGATTGTAATACTTTTGGAATGAGGAGGAATGTGAGGATCCCTCAGATTTCATAATAGATTTGGGATGACCTATGTCTTGATTACGAGGTTTACTTTGATCTTGATCAGCATTTTGAATGGGATAAGTCTTGCCACTTCGAGTCGTGATAGTCATAAATGAAGATGTAATGAGTAAAGATTCAGGATAAAGCTAGGCTCTGTCTCTAAGATAACGAAAAAGAGATAAATGGCTAGAACAGCCAAGATGCAAGATGGACCTGGTACAAATTGTCAAAAAGAGATGGCTAGAACAGCTGAGATAAGACAATCACAATGCGAGGTACAAAAGGCATAAAGATATAAGATGAATAGATGAGAAACAACATGAACCAAAGCAAAGTTCGATTGATTCATAACTCAACACAACCAGTTTCTAACGGTAAACAACAGGGAAGCAGAAAAATAGACCCCAGACAAAAAGCAGACCAGATAAAAAGTCAAACAGTGAACTGCAAATAGGTCTCTATTTTGGAAAATTGCACTACAGGTTCGTGCGAGAAAATGCCTGACTGCGCGAGGAAATGACAGCTCACGTGAGAGAACATAGAACTTCGCGTGAGAAAATACAATCTCACGTGAGGAAGTACTCTAAAGCTAAAAGCTCGCGCGGGAAACAGGCAAAATCTGACAGTTTTGATGCAATTTTCAAAGTTTGAGTTGAATTTTGAGGTACAGTCTGAACTGATGTCTGACAGAAAATCCAATTTCCTAATAGGTTGATAGAATTGTTTAATCAACACACTCATTTTAGGATTCCAAGCATTCGTTTAAAGACACAATGGTTTAGATCAAGCACTTGTAAAGCAAGAAGTAGTCATTAACAGACCTATCAAGGACAAAGCAACTTGATAGCATTAGGGGAGTCTTTGTTTGATAATGTATGGACAATGTTTAAGACTCAATAACAAGCACATAGCCTAGTCCTACAAAAAAAAATGGTGAGAAGCCAAAACCTTTGCCCCATTGCTTGAATGCATACGTGCACCTCAAACAACCGTGTCACCCCCTAGAGGGCACCCGTGTTTTCAGTGTTTCCAAGGACTCAACAGTGTACGTTCAAAGGTTACCCTTGTAGTAGGGGCCAGTGTCGCAACTGCCTCCAAACGTCCAGGTGTATGCCTATGATGGGAATCTGTGTATGATAAACATACAGAGAGATTCTTCCCCCTCCTTGCGCAAAGATAATGACTCCTTTCGGAGATGAACCGGGTAGGCCACTAGCTAAGAAGGTTTTTTACTAGGCTTCCATTCACAATAACCTTTGGTGCCCCTGATACAGGGTTGAGGCCTCGTAGCCACACCAACACCTGAAAATCACACACCCCCGCAAGCAGGGCTTGGAGCGGCGCCGCTCAGTGTAATAGACAGGGCCTTTCCATGATGATCGTCAAAGTCATGAAAAGGAAGTTACCATGGTTTTGGAGTCTTTAGACTCAACAAAACTTTCTTTATTATAGTGAGGTGGAATCACCGGCAATAGGTGTGTACTCACTTGGGTCGTTCTCGGAGGTTCAATACCGGCAGGCCCTCTAAAGGTGACACTAGACTTGGTTTAGATTTGGGAGTCTGATTTTTTGATTCTCCCAAAGGGAGAAGAGCATACTTCTCTATCCCGTTTCCTCACCCAAACACATCAAGAAATTTTATCACCGAGTTAGTTTCACCTCACCAAATCTATACGCTTTTGGGTTTCTGATTCTCTCTCAAGGAGAGAAGAGCATAATTCCCTGACGAATAAAAATGTTAAAGATTCACTAACTTTCTCCGCTTCCCTAAGAATTTGTCATATTAGTAAGATCATTAGAATTCTGGATTCATTCATGGTCATCACCTCCATGTAATGAAGAGCCAAAATTCCTACTCACTATCGAAATTCTCAAGAAATTTTAACGGAGCCCTATTTATACTATGTGAATAAAAGCAAGAAAAAAACACAACGTTTTAGCAATCTTCAACTATTCGTCTTGCAATCAAACCATTAGTATGTTTTCAAATTCTTTGACAAGCGTCCTGCAGAAACTGTTAATGCTGTAAAATATCAGAGAGATAAAAATCAACAGTTAGCAGAAGTTATCAGAAATTAAGAGCAGAAAGAACAAGAAAACTGGAAACTGGAAAAAATTGTAATATAACTTCGCGTGAGAAAGTACAAATATGCATGAGAAAGTGCAGTATCTGGCGCGAGATAACTAAAATCTCACGCGAGGAAGTACTCCAGTGTGCGTGAGAAAGTGCAAACTCTGGGGCGAGACAGTAAAATATCGCGCGAAAGAGTGCTACAGAAGCAAAACTTCACACGGGATGCTCTGGATTCTCGCGTGAAGATCTGTACACATACAGTACGGACGCACGACAGAGCTTAAATTTTTATCAGAAAAAAAAAATGATAATGAGGCCAGAAATCAGATTTTCTGCCCCACGGTGGGCGCCAAAATGTGTGTGCTTGAATGTGACCTCTAAATCAACCACATACGCAACATAGTCATTACTCCTATGGTCAAATTACGAAGAGAATATGAATTATTCAATCCGAAATTTATGAGGAAGCGACCTGTTGCCTCCTATGCAGGTGGGGTGTATAATCGCTCTCAGATTGGAGAACCAACAACCATCAGACCGCCACTACAACGGAGGATTTTCCAAGAAAGCCATAAAGATGATATGCAAAGCTTAGAATCAAACTAAGATGAATGCAATTAATCTAAGAATACTTTGAGAGAAATATGCAATTAATCTAAAGTACTTGAAAGGAAATATGAAATGCAGATTTTTATTTGATTTTGAAATAAAGATGATATTATACTAAGAACAAGTAAGCAAATTTAGTCTAAAATGTGATGCAAAGATTATACTAATAATGAGATATTAATGTAATAAATGCAATAAAAAGCTTTGAAAACAATGAGATATGAGACTAAAAAAAGCTATAGTAAGGATGCTCTCAAAAATTTGCTCTCTGAATGAGAAAAAGAGGTTCATTAAATAGACCAAGCCAGAAGAGGAATGAAGAGTTTCTTGATTCGAAATGGTGGACTCTTCATTCCTAATTGAGACAAAAATACAATGAATTACTTAATAAAAAGAATGGAAAATGCCACACAGGTGACCTTTCGAATATCAAGAATTATCAATTCAAAAAAGTGTGTCCATTCGAATATCAAGTAATTATTAATTCCTTTTTGATGTGTAATTAGCTAAAGGGGGTAGATTTAATTCAATTAGAAAGCACATAAGACTTTAGAATTAAATTAATTTATCATAGGGATAATTTAGCTAATATAAGTCTAGGACTTAGGAATTAATTTAGTGTTTGATTATTTGCAATTTAGGGTCTTTGCAACTGACATCAAGTCAAATTAAGTCAGGTAGGAGAGAGAAAATTTCCTAGGGAACTAGGACTTTGGTGATGTAAAATCGAGATAATGCACCAAAATTGATGAAATTAAATAGGTGCCAGTTTTGGGGTATTACAGTACTTGACAGGACAACAGTGCCTCCCCCACCACCACGAGCTCCACATGATGGGGCCAGTGAGTCCTAGGTTTAGGGCTTAGGTTGTTAGATGTTTTTGGACATATCCTGAGCCTTTGATCCAGATTTTGGGATCTCATGTTGTATATTGTATCATGACATTGATTTTATATATGAGATGACTAGATGTTTTATATATCATGTGTTTATGGCTCACTTATGATGGATGTATCAGTTTATATATTGTCTTGTCATTTTTCTCAAAAATGTTTATGTAAATGCTCATGTATGTTCTTTCTCATAGATGTATGTTTGATTCTCATGTATATGATATAGACTCATGTTTCTGAAAATGACATTTTTTAGGATATAGATATGATGATATGATTAACCCCTTTTGATGATAGGAACAAGTTGTGATGTGAAAGACAAGGAGTGAAAGACATGATCGAGAAAAAGATGAGCACAGTTGACCAATAGGTCCATGTAAGATGAAAAGGAGAGCTCTCTCCATATGCAAAGTGCAAAACTAACATGAACTTAAAAAATGCAAGCTAGTATGAAAAGTGGTTAACTTGCAAGGTCACAACGCTTATAGACATCTAATTATCATCATCGAGCATTATTGGTAGTGTCATAAGATCATACAATGCACACTAGTATAACTATGTGGATCTGAATATGATCTATATCAGATAGGAATATGGAAATCCCACCTAGGCATCAAAGACATGTAGGTCAAGATGACTAATGCAGTGAGATCACCTAAGTTTGATATGGCAAGATTATACTCGCATCGAGACACAAGTTGGTCAAGATAGCCATAAGTATGCACTTGCAAAATAGTCAAGGATAATACTTTGTCAATCCCAAGTGTCAAGTAAGACCAGCATAAATTCTCATGACAGTTAGGATCAATGAAATATACCCACAAGTAGATAAAGAAATAAAACATGTTCTCATTCCCTCAGTCTTCTAGCTATGCATCATCAAAAAATTCACAGGGAGAGACCACTTATCAAAGAAATCCTCATAGACAACACACAAAGAAAAATAAAGTCAACATAGCTCAACCGAGTTGATTGTGTAAGTGCGTGTGTGTTGGTCATAGAATCAAACTTGGAGCATCATATCTACCCATGAGAGATATCGCATCATACTAGACTGGGGGTAGGATATCTGATAAGTGTTGAGAAACACTCAATGCAAGGGTAGTGTTGAAAAACATTGTTTTAGGTGGTGTTGAAAAACACCTGTTGTGAAATGCCTGAATAGACTAACGCACCTAAAGGACCTATGCTGACAGTTATGCCCCCTAGACAAAAATAAAGACCAATTCTAGACCAAGTCAAATAAGGGCAAGGCATGGTGGAGAAAGGCTCAGTGTCGAGGATGCATGCTAAGAAATAGGGGTGCAAAGGCCTCAAGTAGCACATGTTTCCAGGTTTTCACCACTTGGATTTTCTTGCAATTTTTCTCTTTTTTCATTTTTTTGGATTTTTTCTACCAAGGCACCTATTTCCAGGTTTTCACCAAGGCACTTTTTCTATTTTAAATTTTTTTTTTGACTTTTTTATTATTTTTGTATTTTTTTAGGACTTTATATGCTTTTTAGGATTTTCTCAGCATCATATAGGAATTTTTTTTGGTATTTTTTTAGGATCATAAAATATGTACAAAGGATGCCCCTAGGCATCATGGATAGAACTTCTTGAGGTGCAAAACATTGATGGGATCGGGGAGCTACTCTTCCTCCTCATTAGTTAACAAATAAGCACCTATCCCAAAAGTTGTAGTAATAACGTATGGTCCAAGCCAATTAGGTTCAAATTTGCCCTTTTGTTCTCTGTTCTATTGATTCTTAGGATTCTCACGCAAGACAAGATCTCCTACTTGAAATTCCCTAGGGTGAACCTTCTTGTTGAATGCCTTGGACATATGCTTTTGATACACTCTCATATGATCAAAGGAAGCCTTGCACTTCTCATCTAGAAGTTCTAATTCTTGTAACCTCATGGCACGATAATCGTCATCTGTTACTAAACCTTTGAGAGAGACTCTGAGTGAAGGGATCTCTACTTCTAAAGGTAATACTACTTTAGCGCCATAGGTGAGGGAAAAAGGAGTAGCCCCTGTGGGAGTACGTATACTCATTCTATAAGCCCATAAGGCTGGATTGATTTGCAAGTGCCAATCCCTACCATTCTTGTGCACTATCCTATGAAGAATCTTAAGAATGGTTTTATTAGAGGCTTCTGCTTGTCCATTTCCTTGTGGAAAGTAAATGGAGGACCAATGTTGTTTGATTTTAAACTTTTTGCAAAGGTGTTTAAGGTCCTTGTTCTTAAATTGACTCCATTTTTAGTGATAATCTTAGAAGGCACTCCAAATCAACAAATGATATGATTCAAAATAAACAATGAAACTATTTTGCCAGAGGCAACAGAAAGTGGGACAACTTCTACCCATTTTGTGAAATAATCAGTAGTAGTAATAATGAACTTGTGTCCACCTGATGAGTTGGGATGAATCTGCCCAACAAGGTCAAAGGCCCATCGCTAAAATGGCCAATGAGAAATAGAAGGAATAAGCTCCCTACCTGGAGCATGAATCAGGTTGCCATGTTTCTGGCATTTTTCACAAGACTTACCAAAGGCTACTGTATTTGTCTGCATTATGGGCCAATAGTATCCTACCTTAAGCAACCTTTGGGCTATGGCAAGACCGTTGGAATGTACACCAAAAATGCCCTTGTGGATGTCAGCTAATGCTTAGTCAGATTCCTCCTTTTCCAAGCACCTAAGAAGTGTCCCATCTAAACCCCTCCTATATAGATCACCAAAGATAAGGGTGTGGCGAGAGGTGTTACAGACAAGGTTTCTTCATTCAGATTGGTTAAATGATTCAGGAATGATACCATCACAAAGATATGAATAGATAGCACCATAATGGGAAGACTCATGGGTGACCAAGGTACAAATGACATGGCTTTCAAAGGAGTCAAAGATGGGATGGTGTAGCTCTTCCACCAGGAATTAAAATCTTGATTCATGTTGTTCCAACTGAAGGAGTGAAGCTAGTGTAGCCATAACATCTGCAGCCTTGTTTTCTGCTCTAGGGATCTATTGAAATGTCACAAATGTGAAGTAACGTCGCAATGAATCAATCATCTTTTTGTAAGGTATCAACTTATCATCTTTAGTTTGGTACTCTTCATTGACTTGGTTGATAATTAATTGTGAATCCCCAAAGACATGTAACTCTATTATATTCCACTCTATAGCCATCTTAAGTCCATTATTGAGAGCCTCATATTCGGCAATATTATTTGTGCATGGGAACAAAAGTTTGTAAGACTTAGGTATGTTGTACCCATGAGGAGAGATAAACAAGACTCCAGCTTCTGATCCATTTTGCATATTTGAACCATCAAAGAACATTTTCCAAGTACACATGGTCATGTACATTATATGCTCATCTGGGAATTCTACTTGAATAGGCATGCTATCCTTAACTGAGAAATCAGCAAGTTGATCTACAATAGCCTGCCCTTTTATAGCCTTACGCTCAATGTACTCAATATTAAATTCTGACAAAACCATCATCCACTTAGCAAGTCTACCCGTGAGAGTAGCCTTACCAAGAAAATACTTAAGAGGATCAATTTTTGCAACAAGATGTATAGTATGGGCAAGCATGTAGTGTCACAAATTTTGAGAGGCAAACACTACCACAAGACAAGACTTTTCACTACTATTATAATTGATCTCATAAGATACTAGAGTATGACTAATGTAGTAGATGGCTCTTTCCTTCCCAGTATCATCAAGTTGAGCCAATAGTGCCCCCAAGGAAGATTCTATCACTGAGATGTACAAAATTAATGGTTTTCTTGGGATAGGAGGCATTAAAATTGGAGGATTAGCCAAGTATTTCTTTATTTGATCTAGGCTCTTTTGGAAATCCTCATTCTAGGTACATGTGGCTCCCTTATGCAATGTCTTGTTGAATGATTGTGCTCTCTGCAAGCTATGAAATAAACCTTCGTATGGATTGGAGTCATCCTTGAAGACTTCTCATTTGACTAATGTTCTTAGGAGGTGGCATATCTAATATAGCTTGAACCTTTTTGGGATCCACCTCTATTCCTTTGGCTGAAATTATAAATCCTAAAAGTTTACCTAAGGAAACTCCAAAGGCACATTTTTTCGGATTCAATCTTAACTGAAACTGCTCCATTCGATCTAGAATTACTTCCAAATCATCTAGGCATGTATCCCTTTTCTTAGACTTAGCCAAGGTATCATCCACATAATCTTCCATGTTTCTATGCATCATATCATGAAATATTGTGGTCATAGCTCTTTGGTATGTGGCTCCTGCATTTTTTAATCCAAATGGCATGACGTTCCAACAATAGGTTCCCCATGCACATGTGAAGGCTATTTTTTCTTGGTCCTCAAGAGCGATCTTTATTTGGTTATAACAGGAAAAACCATCCATTAAAGAGTATATCTCATAGCCCGCAGTCATATCCACTATCATGTCTATGTTAGGAAGTGGAAAGTCATCCTTTGGGCAAGCTTTGTTAATATCTCTGAAGTCTGTGCATACAAGAATGGACCCATCATGCTTTGAAACTGGAACAATATTTGAGATCCACTCGGCATAGTCGATAGCTCTAATAAATCTTGCTCCTAAGAGCTTTTCTAATTCAACCTTAACAAGGAGAGCTATGTGAGGATGCATTTTCCTCAACTTCTATTTTATTGGTTTAATTCCTGGAGCTATAGATAAGTGATGCATAATGAGATTAGTGTCAAGCCTTGGCATGTCTAAATATGTCCAAGCAAAATTGATTTTCTTCCTTTGTAAGAACTTTGTGTATGCCTCTTTTTCTTGCACTGACAGAGACTGAGCTAGATGTATCACTTGTGGAGCCTTTTCCATATTCAAATTTACTAGTTGTGTAGGCTCAATAAGAACTGATGACCTGTCTTGGAAATAACTTAGTAGGTTATTAAGTACCCCATCCTTAGGTGCCTCAAAGAGGTTTTCACCTTCGGATACGTCATTTATTTTTACTATTTTGGGTTTTGATACCGCCACAAAGTGGTTTTCACCATCAGAACCATTTTTCTTATTTTTCTTTTCTTTTATTTTTTGACTGAGGTACTTAATATCCAGCTCCGTCATACTCATTGTAGGTTCATTGGTGGAAGAGACTATGGGTTCAAGAGCATTCAGGTAGTAGGCTATCTCGTAGTCATTGTGAAAAGTGAGGAGTTGAGCCTCTTGATGAAGTTGTGACCAATCAATCAAATGATGGTTTACAAGGGGTAGGTCAATGACTGGTTCAACATTATTGATACGAAAGGCATTATCTTTGGTGATCACACAGTTAGGATCTGTCAAGTCTCCCTCTGAGATACTTGAATTAGGGCTCATCCTACCAAATGAAGCATCATCCACTAAGGAAATTCGAGGAGTCCAATTCTCTAGTCCTTCACTAGGCTTGTTGGTCACATCAGGTTGAGTACTACAAGTATGGAAAACATCCATGTCCAAATCAATTGTTGCATCTGAAAGAGAGTCCCACTTGAACTCATGTGAATCTATTTCTAAATCTTTATTGGGGCATCTTGATGTAGAAGCCTCAAGGTTGTGAAGGGTATCCCCTTCTATAGCATTTGTGTTTGTGCTTATAGTTGTCAAATCATCTAAATCCCCCCAAAGGAGATTTTTAGAAGGCACCCAATCATCAATCATGTCTTGCTAGTTTTGAAGATTAGGGATATAATTTGAGTCACTATCACTATTCATCACAGCTAGGATAGGGACACTTTTCTACTTTCCATTATCAAAGCCTAGGCCAACTGTTGACTTAGTCCTATGACCAAAATGAGCATGGTTGAGTGGTTCAACCTTAGCATCCAACCTATGACTAAGAGGGCCATGACCTGGGTAGCCCATGTTTTTAATCAAAGTATACCCTCTCTCGTAAGTTTGAGGAGATGGTGCAAAATTCTCATTGTGTTGATACTTTTCTTCTTGATAAATCCAATCTCTAATGGATACCTCCTCTTTCTCCTCATGAATAGGTACTAAGGATTCTACAAACTTTCCAAACAAGGTCATAGTTGAGGATGAAGGTTTTCTCCCAGGTGAAGGTTTTCCATAAGACCTAGGTGAGATTGGCATTTTTGTGAAGGAATCCATTTGGTAGTCTCCCATGCCAAGGTCTATGGATTTAAACTTAATCTTACACTACTGAAGAGCAGCATCAAAATTATCAGCCTCTCTATTCAAAGGAACATGGGAGCCGACTGAAATCGCATTAACATATAATGTGCTATCCCCTGGTATGCATACTTTGACTCCATTGTGAGGGAATTTAACAAATTGGTGGTAGGTAGATGGCACCACTTGCATTTCATGAATCCATGGCCTACCCAACAAGATATTATATGCCAAAAGTCTAGCATCAACAATCTAGAACAAAATGTCCTTTTCCACAGGACCAATCCTGACAGGAAGAACAACCGATCCCTTAGAGCTTCGCTCTGCTTCATCATAGGCTTTAATTGTGATCTTCTTCCTAGTGTCAATTACTTGCTTAGAATATCCCAAAGCTTTCAATAGAATCAAAGAGAAAATATTAAGCCCAACACCCCCATCTATTAACATGTGCCTAACACGGGTTTTGTGGATCATGACCTCGATATGAATGGCCAAATTGTGCGGATGGCTTAATGCTTTATCATCCTCTTCTGAAAATGTGAGGTAGTGAGGGATAGCAAGGTGATTGACCATGTTCTAGAATTGATCGATAGCTATGTCATTAGGAACATTGGCTGCTCGCAAGGCATCCTCAAGGACACGCCTGTGTCTAGGAGATAATTCTAGGAGCTCAAAAAAGGAAATCTGCGCTGGCGTTCATTGTAACTGATCAACAAGGTTGTAATTCACATTAGGACCAACTGCAGACTTGGGAGGAACACTTTTGGACATTAGTTTCTTGGATTTTCTAGAATTAGGACCTCTAATGATAATAGGACCTTGGGATTGACTCCTAGTAACAACATTGAGAGGCTGAGATGACCTTTGGGATTGAGGACCTCTAAGCACAACAACAAGTCCTTCATCAAATATGGGAGGTGAGTTAACATCATAACCATAGGGATCTTTCCCCCTCATCATGTTGACATCATTGTCCATGACTTCAAGCATATTGATGACATTTTCTGCAGCTGTATAGGTATAATTAACTGCGGCCTTGCCATTCTTGTTTTTAGAATTCTCCCCCTTCTCATACTTAGGCAAGGGCTCCTTAAAGGCCTTATGGTCTACATTTGTGGTCAACCCATCAACTTGTAATTTCCCAGTCTCAATAAGGTCTTGAACAAGATGTTTAAGTTTAAAACAATTTTCAATGTCATGTCCAATCCCATTGTGATATACACAGTAAGCTTTCTCATTCCACCAATAAGGTTTAGGATCTGGTATGTGAAACTTTGTAGGATCCTGAGGTTGTGCCAAATTATGAGCAATCAAGGTCTTAAAAATATCTACATAAGAGTCTCCAAGCTTAGTGAATTGCCTCTTCCCTGACTTAGGTTTATCTTGGTATTTGGGCTTGTGCTCTTGTTGATCTTGCAGCTTCATAGCTTGAACTACATTAGATAGATTAAGAACTCCTTGTTCCTTAGGTTGTGGAGAGTCAACAACTCCATCATTGACTACTTGCTTATTTTTGTTCCAATAGGAGTTCTTTTTATCCTTATTGAAGTTGTTATTGTTTTGGCCATTGTTGTTATTACTTTGCTTGGCCAAAATACCTTGATGCGACATGCAGTTTCTACCCTAGTGTCAAAAGAATTAAAGACCATTTTTCTAACTTCATATCTTAATTCTGGCACTAGATTGCTCACAATTATATCAATCCTTTCTTCCTCAGGGATGGTCCTACAATATTTGGAGCATAAGCATCTCCACCTTTGTAAAAATGTCACAAAGGGTTCCCCTTGATTTTGTTTTAGCTTGCACAAATCAAGCATGGTGATCGAACTTGATAGATTATATGCAAAGTGCTACACAAACCTTTGGACAAGTTCTTTGAATGTTTTAACAGGAGGGGTAAGGTTAGTAAACCACTCCATAGCTTTGCCTTTAAGGCTCCTTGGGAATAACCTCATAAGGTAGGAGTCCTTGTGATGAAATTTGAAGCTCATGATGTAAAACTATCGTACATGGTCATGGGGGTTACCACTATCATCATATTTGTCATATGTGGGGATTTCAACCTTTCTAGGAAAATCTACCATCACCACACTTTTGTTAATGGGATTGGGACATATTGAGTCCAAGTTGAAGGTATTCTTTGGAGCCATCATTTTTTCCATAGTCTTTTGTATCTGCTTAATCACCTCATCAGTTGAAGGGTTTTGCTTCTTGATCTTTTGGTCCACATCAAAGTTGTATGGGACTTTTTCACCCTTATTGATTAGACTTTCCAAAAATTGATCCTTATTTTGCTCCACGTACTTTTCCACATATTGTTGGAAGGATGGTTCTTGCTGCATTGTCATGAAATCAATAGTGTTAAAGTTGGCATTACTTCCTCCATGTTGAGAGTTGTGATGAGCTCGTTGGGAGGGTTGTCTTGAAATTCTAGGAGGTGATTGTCTCCTATGATGGTTATACCGAGAAGTCCTTCTTCCTCTAGGACTAGGTGATCTTGATGGGGTCCTTCACATTCTTCTTGGAATTGGTGAGGGAGTAGATGGGGGTGAGTTGGTCCCACTATTGGTACCCCTCTAGTTGTATTGATTATGGAGTTGTTGTGCTAAGAGCCTATCTTGTTCTTCTTGGGTGGCTCTTCTCTTGATTTCCAACAAAGCTCGTTCCTCATCTTCCAATTGTTTTAACTTTGCTTTCTTAGCAGCTTTCTCATCCAAGAAAGCTTGTTTTTCCTTCTCAATGCTTTTTAACCTCCTACTTGTGTATCATGAGGTGTCTCTAAGTGGAGAAGATTATCTTGAATGTCTGAATACGTTGGCTGCATTGATATGAGCATCACCCGATTTGTTGTTTTGGTCTTTGTGTTGTGACCATGCATCGAGGTGAGCTTTCCTATAGTGTCTCTCAGCTCATTGGTGAGCATCTAGATACCTTGTGTCAATAGGAGGTGATCCAGGTGGACTATTAGAAGAAGACCCAGCAGACATTGTGTTACCCTCATGTCGTTGGAAAATGTCAGCAAGAGTTTGATTCATTGCTTCTTTTTGTTGTCTAGTGAAGGTGTAACTCATGTCCATATTTGATGAAAAAGGTGCTAAAGAGGTACTCAATTCATTAGGATTACTCTTTGGGTTGAAACAAACCTTAGATTCACTCTTAGGGGATTGATAAAAAATGTGTTCTTTTCCCTTTTGCTGTTGACGAGTCTTAACTAAGGGTAACTGATTGAAGACAACTGGGGGTCATTTTCCTTGATTCACTTGGTACCTCGTTGTAACTGACATGAAAGAAAATCATTCTTGGTGATAAGGTGACCTCTCAAAGTGTCAACACCAAACTAGGATAATTAAAGTTCTCTAATGTCCAAAAAGAGATGGTAAGATAGAAATTGCAAAAGGCGTTACCAACACTATCAAAGAGGTGCTTAAATCAAAGGATCAATATCCTTGCACTTTTGAACTAGGAGGATGGACTTAGCTGAATTGTATAATAATTGAATTTGAATGGAAATGATTTGGACAAACAAGAGCACTAAAATTCTCCAAGAATGTTATCAACAAATTTAGAGATATACTTTTTCAACAAGGATAATTTTTTAACTTGGCAATTTTTCACAAGATGACTTTGTAAAATCAGAGGATACTAATCCAAGAGGCCCAAAAATAGGAACTCAAGGTATAGACAAGTTTCCAGTAGCAGAGAAAAATTACTTACTTAAAAATCTAGCCAACTAAGCAAAGTCTGAAAATGACTGAAATCAGGTATACTGCAAAAAATTCCCAGGCAAGCGAGGTGCCACTTTACGACCAGGTGACACTTTGCACTATTCAGGGTGACACTTTCCAGGCTAACAGTGCACCACTTTTTGCCAAGCGGGGTGACAATCATGCAAGGATGAACTATCGTGTGACAATTCTCAGAATAGGGTGTGAAACTGTTCAGTGTCGTACGACTCTATGACCAGTGAAGTGTAAAATCTCAATTTTAAGGCCTGTTTGTTCAAAATTTTCAATTTGAGGGTCAATTTTTTGAATTTAATCACAATGACAGCAGTAAATTGACAGGTTTGCAAATAGTATGGGATCAAATGTGTCTTCAAGCACTTGAAACAAGGGAAAAAGCAACCTTGCCAAGACAAACAATTGTCATATCAAAATGGAAAAACACCCTATGAATTCTACCGATTGTTTGAATGTTCAAGAATGTTAACACTAGTATTACACAATCGAAGAAACTTCAAGCAATATCTATCCTAGAAAGTCAAATCTCATTATGTATCAATGTGGCCCACAACTTGATGTCCCCTCACCTCACACAAAGTGGTTACCCACAATAGATGTTGGCTTTGTCATGGAATTGTCAAAAACACAACCAAAGGAACACATATGGTGAGTGTCTTGGGGTGATCCAGGGTGTTCCACTTGGATCAATCCTTGCACCAAGAAGCTAAGTGGATAAAATGAGGTGGATTCTATCTAATGGTTCTTAATAAGGGCTTCCATTCACAACACCCCTCTTGTTCCCCAAAGGGGACTCCTTACCTTGCGGCAAGTAAGGGACCTCGCAGCCTCAAGAGTACCTTAAGCATTCTTGCTCAATGTTTTCCCCATGGTCACAATCCCATGAGCTACTCACATCAAGAGAAGACAAGTGTTATGTCTACCAAGGTTTTGTGTCCTTGATAGCCTTGAGTTTATAGTGGGTCAGAATAGTCAGCAAAAGGCTTGTCCCCACTTGGGTCATTCCTCTTCATTGCTCAAGAGCAGACCCGCTAAAGGATTCTAACAACTAAACAAAAATGGATCAACTTATGAGGTTCAAGGTTTTTGTTTCACCACAAGGGTGAAGAGCATACTCCCCTATCTCAAAGTTTCTCCCAAACACACTAAGAAGAGGTTCAATTACTCTCTTGTTTCCAAAATTCTAAGATGGGTCAAGATTTTTTGGTTCACCTCAAGGGTGAAGAGCATACTTCTCCTACCACCTCAAAATATCTTCCACAAGATATTAATGTTCCTAAGAAAAGAAACAACTAGTAATTGCCACACTTGAAATGAAATAAACAAACAAGCAATTTTTTTTGTTGTATTTTTATGCTTTTTTGGGCAGCCCTACAAAAACTGTTAGTAGCCCTTTAGCATGCAATTTTGGCAAAGTTTCAAGCAAGTGCACCTACAACCATAACTTGTTAGGTCCATGAGGTTAGTAAAATCCAAAATCCAAATGAAATATGCAAGATTCTAAGTGAAATATGCAAGTTAATTCTATCTAATTGCAATGAATAAAAACAACAAACTAATTAAGTCTAGATTCGGCCAAAAAAGGTCACTATCAGGTATAGGTGACACTGTAATCAGCAGAATTGTCATGCGACACTTCTCTGCATAACTGTACAATAGTTTTAACCTGGGGTGACAGTGCACCTTATATGCAGGCGACATATCTCATCAAACAGTGTGACACTTTCTGTCAAACGGGGTGACACTTTTAACTGGTCAAGTGTCACGCCTCTATACAAAGAACTGTCGCACGACACTAGTAAAATGTCACGTGACACTCTGAGACAAAAAAACTAGAGACTGAAAATGAAGCTAAAAAAAAATGATGAAAAATTGACAGAAATGTAGAATTAAAAGGATGAAACACTAATGTTCTGCCCCACGGTGGGTGCCAAAAATGTACACACAAAAGTAGTGCACTTCTCTAAGTCATTACATCAAAGGAAATCCATGAAAGGGAAACCTTCAATAGCGACCTAGAGCTCTCTATGTATGGAGTTGCAAGATTGTGAAATTGCTCTCAGCTAGAGCTAATAAACTTGTGACCTTGCTAGTCAACCACACAATGAGAGATTCCAAAATTGAAGACAAGGGCAAGAGTGCCAATATCCTCAAAGAATCAAATGGAAATGCAATGCAATGCAAGATAATATAAGAATGAGGATGCAAGCTAGTCTATGGAAATGGAAAGAACAATGCAACTAATCTATGAAAGGAAAGAACAAGTGTTACAAATCTTTCCTATTTAGACTATGTGAGATTAATCTATTGCATAAAGGAAATCTATACTAAGAATGTCATGATTATGCAACTATGAAAGCAAGCTAAATGAGATGCAACAACAATGTCTTCAAAGCTTGGATGTAAGAAAGTCTTCAAAGAGCTCCAAATGACCTAGAAAACCTGCAGCATAACATTAGCATAAAACATGATGTGCAAATGAGGAAGAGAGCTCTCCTTTTATAAGAAATGAAAAGGAATGGACCATGGAGATTAAGAGGCAAAAGACTTAATCAATGGTGGAGCTTGAAAAAAGAGCAATCCATGTGCACAAGTATCCTCCAATGAGAGAATACGAGTTGACTTTTGTGTCCATATGAGACAAAAAATACTTTTTCCCTTTTTATAAAATAAGAATAATGCTTTATTTGTGCAACTTAGGATAAAAAGAAAAGTGGGAGCTTTTTATTTAATAAAAGGGGAGGAAATATTCCTTTTAATTAAATAAAGACTTAGGATAAAATGGTTAGGCCAAGGCAAATAATCGAAAATGATGAAATAGGATTTGATCAAGGAAATTGATATAATTGAAAATGTTGATTTTTGAAAATATTGATTCAGGGATTTGATAAATTGTTGAATGGGGGCCCAAAGTCTAGGCGACCATTTTAGGGTGCATACAAGAATAAATATAAAGATCGATTCCAATCCATTGCAATTTTGCATGGAATAACTAATTTGTTATGAAAGTGACTTAAGATATATACAAGTTGAAAAAGAAAGACTAAAGCTATTGCAAGAAAGATAGCCAAGTTAGGCATTGATAGATGGAGTGTTCATTTTACAAGTGACGCCTATTTACCAAATTTTCACCTCTTGGCAGATATTCTATTTTTGCTATCAAGGTGCCTATTTTACCAAGTTTTCATAAAGGCACTTTTTTTTTGGGGGGGGGGGGGGGTTGATGCATCAAACTGCCTGTTTACCAAGTTTTTGCCAAGATGATCATTTTTTAGGACTTTTTTTCATATTTTTATGATTTTTTCTAGACTCTTTCAAAATTTTATGACTTTTTTCAGGACCTTTTCTAAGTTTTATGACTTTTTAAAGGACTTTTTCAAATTTTTATAATTTTTTCAGAACCTTTTTCAATTTTTTAGGATTTTTTGAGATTACTCATTCTCGAGAAAGATCACATTGGTTTTCCCCCAATGTCTAGCAAGGTATATGATGTGATGAATGCATTAGAAAGCTGATGGATGAAGCAGGAAGATAATGAGGGATGAAGCGAGTGAATGCAACCCCCAGGATCAATCTCCTCAAGATTACCCAAGCAAGGGAAAGGGAATATAGTAATGTAGGTCATGAAAGGGTGTTATATAGCATATAGGACAATGACCTAGTGTCATGAAAGAATGTGGTCCAAAAGGGTGGACATGTCAAGAGACTCCTGTTAAAAAAATTTGCATTTTCTTGATCTTCATTTTGATCAAGACCAAGGGGTTGATTTAGATAAGCCATGTATATGATCACAAAACATAGATAAGAGGTGATGGAGATTATGAGTGGAGGGTTTGAGATAATGACAAGGATTCTTAGGAATAGTGATGGCTGATTTTGGATAAGCAAGATCATGATAGGGTATCATGAATGGAAGAAAGTGAGTAAGATGATGGAAAGGATAACATATGGTAGGATATATGATGCTTATAAATAAGTTCAACATTTTCAAGATCAAAGGTGAAAAGAGAAATTATGGATGCACATGAAATAACTAGTGTGGATGAATCTTTCCCCAAGTGTAGAGTGAAAGAGGGAGGAATTACACATGATGCATGTTTGCCAATTTTTCATCATGGTACTTGTCCAAGGTGCCACAAGAAGTAGTTTTCACCATAGGATGGATTTATTTCTCTTTACTTTTGCTACTGAGGTGCCTATTTACTAGGTTTTCACCAAGGCATTTTTTTCAAAAACATTATTTTTGGTAATATTTGATTTTTTTGGAAGGATTTAAAACATGTTGCTCTTTGGATAATTCTCCTTTGAAGTCTATTCTATGATGAGGCAAGGCCATTGAAAAGATATGCTCAAAGACACTGATGAGGTGTAGGGGAATGATATGGAGGATAAGGAGATGGTGGATAAGAATTTATGCATAAGATAAGATAAGGGGAATGAAAGGATATGGAATGGGAGGATAAGGAGTATATATAGGGGTTGTATAGTGGATAGGGTATTGAAAGGCTTGTGTAGGGCTAGATGGAAATGATAATAAGATCAACATTGACACACACCTTGAAGGGTAGTGGATGAATAGAGGAAAAATGGATGGAAGAGAACAAGGTTTTGATGTATAAGGTGATGAAACTTGTTTGGAAGGAGATGGAGTGGAAGCCTTTGGAAGCTTGGATGTCAACTCTGATTTTCTTTTGTGTTCAAGTCTACTAAGAGAGACTTGAGAATCCACATAAATTTTTATTTTTATTTACTTTTAGGTGCTTTAGATCGCAATTCTTCCATGATGGATTTAAGAATCCATATTTTTTTAAATTTTCCTCTTTTATTAGTGGACCTTTGTGGTCTCTTAAATATTTCCTTTTTCTTTGTAGTCACATGTCAATTATAAAGGACATGGTGATCTTCATATGTAAGTGGATTCTTGTATTTATGATTTTTATGTTGTACATCCAAATTTCTTCCAAAAGACTTGGGAATGGTGGATGAATGAGGCTGATATGATAGGTTTATATGGATGGATGGATGCAAATTTCTCAAGGATGCATGTATTTTTTTATCTTGAGGTATGATGGGAGAAGTGAATGACAAGCTAGGCATGATAGGTTTAGTGGATGGGGGATATAAGGTCCTAATATGAATGGAAGATATGAAGGTGTCAAATTTGGGACATAAGGATCGAGGATGGATTTGGATGATGAAAATGAATAATGGATAGGGATAGCAACATCTATAGAGTGAGAAGCATCTCCAAGGATCTGATCTATGTGCTCTATCTTTATGTCAATATTCTTATGAGTATATTTGATAGGAGCAAGTTTCATATGAGAAAATTTAACTTGGGGAGATTTATTCTTATGCAAAAGAATAGGAAAGGATATTTTTGAGATGGATATGGAGGAGTATGACAAAGAGTTGTTGGGGTATTTCGATCTTGACAAGGATCTTTGGATAATGTAAGAAGAGTAATTTGCTCTTGATTTTCAATAAGCTCATTAGGGATGGTGGAATGAATATATTGATCTTGCTTGGGAGATGGATAAGATATAGGAGGTGGAGGGATATAATTTTGGAAGAAGTGAATGGATATGAGGGGATCATCATAGGAATCTTGAAATATAGGATCTTGGTAAAAAATTGGATAGGATTGGATAATGTCTTGATCCTAATCTTCATTGATATTTTTTTCTTTCATACTTTGGATAATCCTCTTGACATGGATCCACTCCTAAGGATAAGGTAGGAGTTAGGATATGCATGGGATATTCTTGAAGGGTTGATGGGGGATCATTTGGAGCAGATATTGAAGCACATACAAGTTTGGGATCTATGGTATTTGAAGCATGGAAAAGACTTACAACAAGATTTGGATTAGCTTGTACTTCTTTTAGAGGTAACCCTTGAGGGTATACCTAGTTAACATGAAAAGGATTAGGTTATTTGTTTAGTGGAGGAACTTTGGATAACTTAGTTTCTTTAGGAGGTGAAAGAATGGTCGAAGAAGTAGAGTCTGCATGAGAACCATTACTAGACATGGGTTCATGATTTTAATCAAGCTTGAGAGTGGGATCTTCATTATATGATTCATTAGGATTTTTAATTTTGATTAAGTCATCATCAATGAGATCCTGGATCTTGTGTTTCAACTTCATACAATCAAAACTTTTATGATCATTATGTCTATGGTATGCAGAATAGGTACTCAAGAATGAAAGTCCACATGAAGTGACCTAAGGCAACATGATGAGATTTTTTTTGAGGAAATCTTCTAAAGATGATTTAATGGATTATCCCAAAGGAGTAAATGATCTATCCAACACACATTTAGATGCACTTGTGTTCACCAAAGAGTTATGAGATTCAAGATTGTTCTGATTTTATGTTGTCATGTGATGATGATTGTTGAGATAGGACTGATTACTCTTGATTTATTTCATCATAGATCATATTATCTTAAGGTTGTGAGATGAACTCTTGATCAAAAATTTGATGGTTATGAATGTGTTCTTCATCAAAGATAGGATTTTCATGAATTTGATCTTGATCAAAGATGAGATTGATGTGAGATTGTTCTTGATCATAGATAGGATTGATGTGAAGTTGTGAAGTAGTTGTTTTATTTGAAAAAGATAAAGATATAGATTAATCATGATCATAGAGAAAAGGAAAGATTAATCTTAATGAGGATTTGTTGGATGATGTATCATTTTATTCCTTTAAGTCTTGAATTTTAGATTTCAAAGGTTGAATTTGTTTTGATAGGGATACAATAAGAATCTTTTATTCCTTGTTGTTAAGACTGTAAGGTTTAGCCCATTTATTTTTAGCCATTTTAAGATTGTATTGATGCATTTGTTTAGAAGATTAGAGAGAAGGCATGATGTGAGAATTGTTATTGATAATCAACTTTCTATTTTTGAATCCTGGTTTGCATAGGTATGAAAGTTTTTATGTGACCAACTGTCAAGAGTGATTGGGTTATCAATGTCAATATCCGATACACTTGGTGTTGAATTCATCTCAGAAAGATTGATGAGGTTTAAAGATTGATGAAAATATTGAAATCAAACTTGCTAAAAAGTGTCATAGTCAAGACTTGAATTCCAAAGTTTTGGACACTTGTGAACAAGTTAGTTTGAGTTTGATGAAAAAAATATTGAGACTATTCAAACCTTTGGAAAACTGAGATATATGACAAAAAAAAACCATGGTCACTTTTAGTGTTTCTTGTAAATTTATATTTGTCTTCAATAGGTTTGTATATTTCAAGTGATTAACAAACACATCAAACACGAGTGTAGAATCAAACATGCTTTATCCCTAAGTGATTTGGTAAAGATTGAAAATCCTCGCTCATAGACTTAGGAACACACTCAAAGACACATCAAAATATGATAGGCCAATAACACACAATGGATATTGATGACCATATTATCCAAGTGGTAATGCCAATGGGGGTTTGATATGGTGAGTGTCTTGGGTCAATTACTATTTTCCTTGTACTTAGATATCCAACCTTTTGGGGGTGATTCGAGAGTTTTCTACACTAAAGCTCATAGTTAAGGCATATTTTCATAACTATTCCCTATAGTCACGCAAGAGAGATTGATGCCTATATCCCTACAAGTACTCCATACAATGTAGTCCCACAAGCAGGATTTAGGACACTCGTCCCTACGACTATCTAAAGCATATTCTGTCATAGTCTTGTAAATAGGATTGAGACATAAAAATGTCCTACAAGTACCAATATAACACAGTCTCATAAACAGGATTTAAGCTATCAAGCATTGTGCATATTGAAGTAATCAAAATAGATCTAGTTAAGTCCCCTAAGATATTAATCTCAAAGAGGCATTTATTTATAGTGGGTGGAAGAGCTGGTTTCTTCTTGTTCCCACTTGGGTCGTTCGCAAGAAATTTTTTCCTCAAATGGCAGGCCCTCTAAAGGTTAAAGAAATGAAAATGAATTGGATTCAAGGGTATGAGGTTTTGATTATTCCAATGGAAGAAGAGCACACTTCTCTACCTTTTCACCTTTCCCAAACACACCAAACAAGGTTCATTTACCAAAACTTAAACTCAAACTTAATCTGACTTTTGAGTTTCTAATTTTTCCAATGGGAAAAGAGCACAATCCTCTTATCATATTACGAATCAAATTTAAATTTCAATTAAGTGCTTAGAAATATTATGAAAACATTATATTGAGTTGATATCTAAGGCAACCTGCATTACAATCATTAGTAGTTTTCATTATTTCAATTCATAGCGTTTGACAAGCGTCCTGTAGACAATAGTTAGGTGGATGCACAAATTTGTCCTGCAAAACAAAATGTCAAAGCATGCAAATAACTCAATATTGAAAGAACCAATATTATATCATGCAGACATATTTCCTGACTTTTTTGTATTTTGTTAGCTGTAAAAATAGAAGTTCATCATCAATAGTTATTCTAATTTTAAAAATTGTATAAAGATTCATATGCACTATAGAAATTGTCATATACGCTATTGTTTTCTTTAAATGCACTACATAAAGCATTGTAAGCATTATTTAACATCTACAATGCGCTAAAATAATTTTAAAAACATCGTGAAAACCCCCCTTAAAGGTGTCATCAAACTATTAGATACACGCTAAAAGAATGTTAGACAAAAGATAGAAGGTTATTTGTACGCGTTGAAACTCTGTGTAGAAGCATCATAAGGTTGGTTATATGCACTATTTCATTCTTCAAAAGCATTATTTATCCTAGAAAAGATCAAAATATTCAAAACAAAAGCATGGATATCTGGATATTTAACACATTTTTAAAAGCTTGAGGCCTAAGCCCCATGGTGGGCGCCAATAATATGTGTGTTAAATGTGGCCAATCTAACTAACACTTTAATACATATTTACTCTAGCTAATCAAATAAATACTTAGAAATGATCTATTGCTTCCTATATGAAACGAGTAGGATCTATGTAGAGATGCTCTTAGTTAGCATTGTGAGGTCAGTGACTAGACAACTCCATAGTAGAAGATTCATGAGAGATTAAGATGCAATGATTGCATTCAATAATCATAATCTAGTTATGAATATACTCATTAATCTAAGAAAAAAATGAAACTAGCATGATTATACAATTATCTAAGCATACAAGCTGATTTTAAGAATTGAAATCTAATATTTAATGAGTATATAATCTAGCATAAAAACAACATAATGCATTTAACAAAGAAAACTAGATCCTTTGAATGAGCTAAAAGGCTAATTTATATAGAAATCCCATAATGGACGTGCGATTGAGATTCATCCTATTGAGTGGCTGAGATTCTCTCACGTTTTTAGAAACTTCACGTGGTTGGATGAGACTAAGAGAGCAATTAGCAGTTTCTACTCTTTTAAATCTTCTTTTTAATTAGAAAGAAATCAATTTAGAAATTATAATTTTGAATTAAAAATCCAAATTAGAAATTTGAATTAAAAGTTCAAATTAGAAATTTGAAATAGAAATTCAAATTAAAAATTTCTTATTCTTTTAAATCTTTCTTTTAATTAAAAAATCAATTTAGAAATTAGAAATTTGAATTAAAAATCCAAATTAAAAATTTGAATTAGAAATTTCTTATTCTTTTAATTAAAAGATCAATTTAGAAATTAGAAATTAGAATTAGAAGTCCAAATTGGAAATTTGAATTAGAATCCAAATTAGAAATTTGTGCACATGAAACTGAATGAGTTATTTTATTAATTAAAAGTATTTAGAAACCTTTTAATTAAGAGATTGATTTAAAATAATCTTTATGCTCTATCTATTGATTAGATTGATTATTTGATGATTGATTTAATTATGCAATCCAATTGATTTAATTACTTACATAATTATGTCTAGCATATTGTTTGATTTAATTAATTGAAATTAGGGGCACTTAGTTAGCTAGACCATTTTTAGGTAATTACACCATGAAACTATGATCATGAGAGAAATCACTACATGATGTTTGAAAGTTTTTTACATGAGTCAAAGGATCACTTTTACCATTATAAGTCTCAAGATGAGGCATCTCCATGTATTATGGAATAACGACACATATGATATCCAAAGATAAAGGAATGGAAATATCACAAGTAGGAATGTTAAACTTGGATTGAGTCATTGAAGGAATTTGTTTTTGCAAGGAAGACATAGTTTGAGCCAAGCTATTAATGGTAGAATTGGTAAAAAAATGGCAAGAGGAGATATGTTTGAGATGTTTCGAGCATTGTGATAAATGGAAGGAATAGTTGAATATCAAAAGGGCACACTATTGTAAGTGGGTATTGATAAATGAAAAGAAATACATGGTACACTTGAAGGGATAGTGGAAATAATAGAGTTAGGAATTCTACCATGTGTAGGATTGAGATTTTGGATTGAAGTTTTTATGATAGGTGGAGTATAAGTGGACACACTAGGAATTGAGGTAGAAATAGGCATAGAGGTCTCAATACTGGTGGCAACTGGAATGAAACCTAGCTCTTGATCACAATCTCTAATAGGATTAAGATTATTATAAATGAGATGAGAAATACTATGCAATATGTTAACACCAGGTTCATCATTATGAATTGATTTCCTTAAGACCTCTACAATAGAAATCACTTCAGGATTAGATTTTTCTTGACCTAACCATTGTTCAAATTTCTCAAAGTCATTGGAAAGTTTTTGGACTTGCATATGAGGGACTCTTAAAGCCTTGTTTCCATCATGAGAAGAATGGGAAGAGTTATTCTTCATAATAGGATTGATTTCACTAGTGTGCATGTTGGTCTCAGCAAGATTCTTAGGAAAGATCAAAGGCTCAGGATCAAAGGAACCCATAAGTATATGATTTCTCATAACCAGAATGTTATAAGTAGAAATTAAAGTAATAAAAATCATGCACAAGGGAATGAGAGAAAGAATTATTGCAAGGTGTGTGCCTTGATAGAAATAAGGCATCAAACACAACTAAGGGGGGGGGGGGGGGGGGGGGAGGGGGTGAATCAGTTGTGTCCAAAACAATTATGTCCAAAATAGTTATGTCAAAACCAAAACTTAACAATTCTTAACTTTCTTAGTTAGATGTTTAAAGATGATCATGAAATAATTGAACCAACATCACAACAATATATAACACCATGATTTTTTTTGTGGACACCCGGTTAAGGGAAAAACCACAGTGGGGATCAAACCCACAAGATGATGTGCTTGCACATATAACTTTATTAAAGGTACAAAGGGGAATGCACATGCATTTAGGCACACTAATCAAATACAAATGAGGAAAATAATACAAAATACAACTAAGGCTACAACCCCAAAATGGATTACAATCCATTAATTTTGTGAATTGAATGATAACATCTCAGACAGACCAATACAACTCCATTGAAGTAGATCTCTATTTCAAATTTATTTTAGATTTTACTCATACCTCTTCATACATCCACTAATATTCCATTAGCATCACTATCATCTCTCCTTTCCATACATCCACAATTATAAATGATTTCATGTTTAAATACATAACATTAACTCATTACAACAAGGCCATCTAGTGACCTAATTAGAAAATATGACAAAGAGTAATGTACAATCCTAAATTCCATCCAAGAATAGTCAGATAAGACTTGGCTAGGACCAAAATATCTATTCATGAACACACCACGATCCAAAGATCACCCTTCAAATCTTTGCAACACGCTAACTCACCAAGTCGGCCAAGATCACCAACACACCATAGCTAAATCACCGAATCCAGTCACATAACAGAATGTGATCCACCAACACAAACAAAACATGATCCAAAAAAATCAACAAGAAAAATAAATTACCACAACAACAACAAAAACATCTTTGTCTTCAAGATTCACAACTATCTTTGCATTGTTCATTAGGAACACTCAACACCAACCACTGTCATTGAAGAAGAATAGATTGAAAGAATCTAAATCATGAACCATGTGAGATGAGAACACACATCCACTTTTTGAACTTACCACCAAGTTAGAAACCAAAGATATTGCATAACTAATCATCACCGATACAAAAACTACAACATTGTCTCCACTAAAACAACTAGAAAACTGTCCTCTAATAAATCAAACATAACTTTTTCAAATCATACAATGAACCTCTACAACTTGAAAAATATCAAGTACATAAATTATTTGACCACTCTACAATTTAGCAACAACTAAACTGAAATACATTGTCCACACTGAACCATAACTTCCAACTAAAGAAACTAGGAAACTATTAGGAATAAAAGCTATGCTGACATCATTGAAAAAACATTAATGAAACACGAATATGCATGAAATCTCCAAAACACCTTTGGTCTCCTTGTGAAACACAACACTTGGAGGTTTATGACATGGCTTAACCACCTCTTGTGGATTCTATAAGTCTAGTTATTGTATCGGGTATTGATAGGTCAATCTTTTGGTGCAACGACAATCGCACTTGTAATAAGTGGTATCAGAGATTGGTCACAAGTTCAAACCCCTTGCTTGCACTAGGGGTGATTATTGCAATGTATTACCTTGCTCCCCTTGTGCAGTGAAATTCTCAGGTTTGTGACATAGCTTAACTACCTCCTATGGATTCTATAAGTCTAGTGGTTGTATCAGACATTGACAAGTTTATCTTTTGGTGCAACAACAATCACACTTGTAACAAGAATGAATGTAATGCAATTTCAATATTTGAAAGAGATATATATTCCAAGCAAAGAAAGTCTTGTTATGAAAGACACATCTAATTATCAAATTCCTAGATATAGTGTAAAGCATTCTCAAGGATAGTCTATATCTAATTATGAAAATAAGAAGCATGTAATTTGTACAATAAGGATAATAAGAATGGGATGTAATGCAATATCAATAATAAATGAGATTTATAAAAAGATCTAGATGCATACAATGTAGGAAAGATTTAATGTAAATAGTGATAAACACAATGCATACAAAGTAGATCCAGAAGCACAGTATGCATATAAAGGATATCTAACCACCAAAATCAAAAGAGGAAATTCTATACGTCATGTTCACCAAAATGTTTAATTGGAAATGGGGAGATCAATACAACATATAATGTACTAAGTAAATTACTTCCCTATTTCATTGATTGCACATTAGGAAGGAAGAATACCCCCAATAGGCTAAAGAGGTGACTCAAGAACTAATTGGGAACAAGATATGTCATTCCTTAAGAGATGCAATGAATGAAATGGTAATGATTAAGTGATATAATTTATCTATTAGGAAAGACACTATAAGCGGCTAAAAATAAACTGTAACAAACAAAGAATAATTTGAAATTCACAAAAATGGAAATTAGATGATTTAAGTAGAAAATGGCTAGGAAAGATTGAGTTTTGTGATGTGTCCCTAGGACAGATTAAGTTTGGCAATATGTCCCTGATGTTTTCAGTTGAAACTTTCACATAACCTGTAACTATTCTTGTACTTCCCAAATTTGAATCTGTGCCTCTGTAACTTGTTTCTACACACAATAAAATGGGAAAAAGGTTTTGGAAAGGGGATTTCCTTGGTAAAATCCATGTTTATAAATTAACCTTGAAATATGAAAAAAAATTGCATAAAGAAATGTATGTAAAAAGATAAATTACTGATTTACCTTACATAAACCCTCATGAACAGATGTAGAAATTGCTCAAATCGATGAAGAGGATTGAATGTGCTTGGAATAAAAATAATTGAATTTGGAATTCAATATAGAATCAAGGATCCCCTAAAAAATGCATGGATCTATGATTTTTACTCCTAGATCTTGAATGTAGACATGCTTGATAACACTTGCAAAGACAAGAGAGAAGGATGGATGAATGAATTGATCTTCTTGCTTGATTTGATAATTATTAAACTAGTCCATCATAGGAGATAAACTTGCATCAAATGGAGAATATTTCCTTGTATTTTAATGATCTTGAAAAATTGGAGACTTGGGGATCTTGATCTTGGATACTTGCCTTCAAATCTTGAATCCAATTGCTCTTGTTTTCTTAAAATCTTGATAATTTGATTGCCAAAATGCTTGCATATGATTGCGTATGTCAAAATGATGAGTAATAATGGGTTCTTATACTAAATCCATAATTTCAGGATTAAAATTTAATCCAGGCTAACCATAGATCAAAATTTGGAAATAGGACCCTAGCATTGGGCCTCGGGGAAAGTTTGAGCCCCAAAACCTAGGGATAGGTCACCATTAGCAATCTTTCCTAGGAAAAATGGGCTTAAATTTTAGGGGGAGATTAGGGAGAGATAAAAGGACCGTGAAAAGAAAATGTAGCCTTCTAGGATCAAGCATAACAGACATTCCAACCTTGAAATCACCAAAATGGGACCTCATAGGTCCTAAAGCATTAAATTATGGATGCTAAATTTTTAGGACTAGAATCAATCATTTATATTTTTACATAATTTCATTTCTAGAACTTCCTTTCATTATCAAGGTTGATTCCTACACAAAGGCTTGACCAAGACACACCCATTTTATCCAACATTTTCCCTATATTTTTTTGTGTGCAGGAATAGACTATAGAGTTTTTAGAACATTTCTATGCAGATTAGGAAAAACCAAAGCATCGCTAAAATTTTTAGGTAGAAACTCATGGTATAGAATGACTCATCCATTTTATACCTGGGTACATATTGGCTCAACTATTGTATACTCTATAGAACATACTTAGATTTGACTGGCAGTCAGGTTACAACGTTAGGGTCTCAGAGAAGCCGTTATAGGTACTTTCATGACTCTATCTATTAGTTATTTAGATCTAAATTGGCATAGTTCCTATTTCATTTTAAGATGCATTTAAATATTTTCTAATTTTTTTCTATCCTTATTATCATTTTCCATTTCAAAATTACATATTTAGTGAAGGATCACTACCCTATTCAACACTTAAGTCACCTCTTGAGCATAGTGGGACATCTTCCTTCCAAATGTGTAATCTCAAAAAGGAGAGGTGATATCCCTATTTTCATTGCTTCCTTTTTCATATTAAAAATCTTGGCAATCAACTCATAACATTTTCATTCTGATTTGGTGTTATATTCCCTTTGTGTGCTTATAGGTTCACCTATTGCACATCTTGGTGAATCTGAATCTTCTTACATAATTTTAATTTTGGTGTTTGCTTTTGTATTCTTTTAGGTTCACCTATTACACATATTGATGAACCTGACTCATAACATTTCCTCTTTTGATTTTGGTAGTTAGATTGCATTTACTCTATTGTATGTATTAATCTTCATGTTTGATTTGATAGTTAGATGTATTTTTCATTCATTGTACCTAGTTTTGCATATCTCTATCAAAGTTCATATTTACATTATATATATATATATATATATATATATATATATATATATATATATATATATATATATATATATATATATATATATATATATATATATATATATATATATATATATATATATATATATATATAATGTAAATATGAACTTTGATAGAGATATTTTCATTGAGTTCTACCTTATATCATTCTGGTTAGGAGAAGTCATAGAATTACGAGTTCCTTTGATCTTGAGTTCTCTTTGTTTCTTAGGAATATTGATGAGACCAACTAATTATATTCCTCTTATTATTTATAAAAACTATTCCCACTCTTCTCATGATTAATATGATACCTTAAGAGTTTCTCCTATGTAAGTTCAAAATCTTTTCGATGACTTTGAAATATTTGAGCAATGGTTAGGACAAGGAAACTCTAATCCCAAGGTCATCTCCATAGTAGAGGGTTTGAGGAAGATAATTCATAACGATGAACATGGTGTTAACATCTTACATAGTATCTCCCATCTCATTGATAAAAATGTCAAGTTTATTAGAGATTGTGTGCAAGAGTTAGGTTTCTTTATGCCTACCACTAACATTGAGACCTCTATTCCTATTCCTACCTCAACGCCTATCATAACAAATTCCATTTAAAATGCTAATTCTACACATGTTAGTATTCCTAATCCTATTTTTCCTCCTTCTTCAAGTGTTCCACATGCATGTCCTTACCTTCATCCATGTCCACTAATAATAATGTTCCTATTTCATGTTCTACCATTCCTTCCATTTCCCATAATGGTCCAAACCTTTCACACACATTTACCACAACTCTTTCTACCAAATCCAATATTAAGATTTTGGCTCAAATAGTTTCATCTTTGCAACAAAAAATTGCATCTATGACTCAATCCAAGTTTAACATTCCTACCTGTGATTTTGCTAGTCCTTTGTCTCTAGACATCATTTGTGTCATCATTCCTTTATACATGGAAATTCCTCATTTAGAGACTTACAATGGTAAGGGTGATAGTTTGACTCATGTTAAAATCATTCAAACATTGTACAATGATTTCTCTCATGATCATAGGTTCATGGATAAACTATTTACTAGAACCTTTCTTGATAAAGCCTTATAATGGTATTTTTCTTTGTCTCCTTATTCATTTATTCCTTTCAAACACCTGCTAATGTTTTCATTCAACAATTTACAAATAATATTGGTCCCAATATTTCTTTGACTGATTTGATGCATTGTAAACAAGGTGTTAAAAAAAGTGACTGCTTTTGTTGGTATATTTAAGCATTTTCATGCTCAAATTACTTATCATATGCCCGATGTTGATATTTAATGTATTTTAATTTCTAATTTTCAAAAAATACATTAGGGATAAGATAATGTTGTCTGAATTCTTCTTTTTTACTTAATTGTGTGGAGTGCTTCATAATTATTAGCTTCAAGTGAGTCAATTTGAGAGCATTCTCCCATAGCTCCAATTGATAAAGCGATGTCATATTTTAGTCTTATCCAACATTTTAGAAACTTCAGAGCTTTATCAAAATAAGTAATTCACCAAACCATGTTGATGAATAAGTGGCAACAACATCCAAAGGTGTGACTCCTTTATCATCTACTTTTAGACCTTCTTATAAGTTTATATTTCTTTACGAATATTTTCATAATGTGATGTTGAATTTTATTAATACTAATATGATACAACTTCCTCCCATTAAATCAATTGAAACATCCAAACCTTTGCATAAATCCTTTGATGACAAATCTTTTTATCAATAGCACTGTCAACCTGGCCATGATACTACCAACCTAGCCTTTATTTTGATGGGTTGATTTGCTAACATAGCTTGGTATACTATCAACATCATCTTTTTTAACAACACTATCACTTTGCATGATCTATAATAAGGCAATACCTCTCTCTCTCTCTCATGATGCTTCTTTCATCTTGGGTTTTGGATTTGAACAATACTTAAGTCACTTAGGGGATTAATGTAAATCTTTATCTCCTTAACCTTGAAAAGATCATTTTTATGCATTGGTCTACTTTACGTTGAGCATGATTTTGTCTCATACTCTTGATAAAGTGGGGACCAAATGTACTATCCTAAAAAGTTAGCTTTATTAAGCCCCATTTTGGTGATTTTAAGGTCTGATGTCCATTATGTTTGATCCTAGAAACCTGATTCCTCTTTTCCTACTTCTTTTCCACCATATTGGCACCTAGTTCAAATATGGGATCAAAATCCTAGGTATGGAATGACTCAACTTAGTCATTCTATACCCAAGGATTTAGGCCCAAATTTGGCTTAGAGCCATATGTCTAGGTGTTCATTAAAAAAAGATCTTGTGGTTAGCCTCAATTATTTTTGAATCCTAAAATGAAGGATGAGGTATATAAATACCCTATCCCTCCTCATTTTGAGATCAATGACTATCCTCAACTATTTGTGATAAAGTTTTCAAGCAATCAAGACAAATTGAGCAATTTGATTCAAGATTTGAAGGCAAGCATCTAAGATCTAGTTACTCCAAATCAATTTGAGTCAATTCAAATGAAATATTATCCATTAAAGAAAGTTTATCTCCCATGATGGAAAAGTAGAGTAATTCTCAATCAATAAAAAAAGATCCACATTCATCTCTCCTTCATTGCAAGTGATTATCAAGCAATCTACATTGACGATCTAGGAGTGGAATTTATAGATTCATGCATTTGTGAGGGAATATTATAATAATATTCTACAAATAAATGTTAACTCCCCGATTCCAAGCATATTCAAGTATCTTCATGGGTATGAGTGATTCCAACATCCATCCATGTGAGTTTATGGAAGGTTAATCAAACTTTTACCTTTTTTACATAATTTCCTAAATGCAATTTCCTTTCATTTTAAGGGTTGATTCCTAAATAGGGGTTTGACCAAGGAAAAACCATATTACCTAACTTTTTCCCAATTTTTTTATGTGTAGGAACAAGCTACAGAGTTTTCAGAACTTTTTCAAGTAGATCGGGAAAAATCAAAGCATCTCTATAAGTTTTGGGTATAAACCCAGGGTATAGAACGAATCATCTATTCTATACCTTGGTATAGATTGGGTCAACCATTGTATGCCCTCTAGAGCAGGATAGAATTTGACTAGCATATAGGTAGCTATGTCAGGATCACATAAAAGTTGTTACATGTACTTTCAGGACTCTGTCTGTCAATTATTCAAATTTGAAGTAGCATAGTTCTTATTTCATTTCTAAATAAATTTAAATATTTCCTAATATGAATTTATATCCTTATTATCAGTTCCCATTTCAAATTTACATATTTAGTGAAGGATCATTGCCTCATTCAATGCTTAAGTCACCTCTTAAGCCTAGTGGGACATCTTCCTTTCAAATGTGCAATCTTGAAAAGGAGAGGCGATCCCCCTATTTGCATTGCTTCTGCCCCTATTTTCATTGCTTCCCTTTCCATATTACATGGGTTGTTAAAAGAGAGTAAGATTTTGAGTTTCAACATGAATAGTTTTCTTATCAAGCTCATCTCCATGAGGATTTGAAGACACAAAGGAGGTAATACAAGGAGGACCTTGTAAGGGAGGTGGTTGTGAAAGAAGACAAAATAAGGTTATTACTTGCTTGATCTCAAAAGATAGAAGCTCAGTAAACTCCTTACATTCCTATTTTAAGACAATAATCATTTGAAGCTATGAGTAAACCTACGAAGGAAGAGGTTCCCAAGTACAAATTTCTAGGTTTCAAGAAAAGTGGGCTTGTTCAATCTCCAAGTCTTCTACATTTGAAATTACAAGTTTTGGGAGTCTTTATTCTTGGCAAGAACCTTTACTTGAGAAAAAGTCAATAAACCATTCTCCAAGAAGAATCTTCTCAAAATATTTTCTTGCCTTAGGAAACTCCTTAATCTCAAATAAATCCTCTACCAAGTCATATTTCTAGGCCTACCATCACTCATATTTACCCAAGGATCCCAATTATTTTTACCAAGAAAGTTGCTTTAATAATCAAAACAAGGAGATTTCTAGGTTAAAAGAGGAACATGTTATAAGAGAATACTCTTCATTCAAGGATGAGAAAGAAAGAATAGGCTTGCTGAAATTGAGTAATAAGTATAGCCACTGGGAGAAGCACAATACAGAGAAAGAAAAAGACACCCAGTTTGAAGATTTGGTTGATGTGTTTAATGACCTTCCATCTTTTGTTGAAGATGATGAAGAAATTTTTATACTTGTGCTGACAAATTAGTTGAAACAATACAACCACAATCAAGGAAGAGCTAATGATAATGAAAATTTCCCCCTTTTTTGACGAGCTCCCTTTTTTAGTTGAACAAGATGAATAAGCTATGGAAGATTTGTAGTAGCAAGAGGATGTTAAACAATGTGAGGGGTTGTTAGTTAATGTAAATTAACATTAGAATGAAGCTTTGAATCATTAAAAAAACCCTTAAAGATTGTTTTTATTAAAGTTCAAAGGGCTTGCAAAAAGTTTCTATGAAGTTAAAAATACTCCTTTCATGCAAAAACCAAGGAAGGCTACAAACATGACATGTTTTGGGATGATTTAGAGGCATTTTTTTTTCAAATTCAGATGTTAAAACAACACTTTTTGAATAAAATAATCATGAGTAGTGGGGGAAAAATGTAGGATTAGCCATGTTTCAACTTGAGCCACCTAAACAACCTTATTTCAATCAGCAAGATGATGTCAAACAAGAAGCTTATAGGCATGAAATTAGAAAAGAGAGTTCAAGGTTTTATTTTTCAAAGGGAAATCCCTATAAGGAATATATATAGGATGTAAATCAACAAATCATAAAAAGTAAAGCTTGCACCCAAGCATGAAGTTTCAAGAAAAAGGACAACAATCTCAATTTTCCCACTCACTCTGAAATAGAAAAATGTATGATCAAAATGAAAAGGTGGCTAACTTTTCCTTAACTCTTGAAGTAATATTGAAAATTATAAATCACATCATCATTCTCTATCTCTTTTCTATTGTCCTTGGCCATGAAAATCATTGCTAAATAGGAAAGAAGGGAATGTACTTTAAGGTACTAGCTATGGTTGTGCTTAAGTTATTTTTGTCCTTGATTAGGTTAAGGTAGGGTAGATTTTTATTTTCATTTTGTGTTTCCTCCAAGTTCTAATGCGTAGATTAGTTTTCAATTTTAGTTGGTAGGATATTTATGTTCAATGCCTCTTGTAGTTGTGTCAAGATCTAAACATGAGTTTTCCAAGTCATATGTTTTGAATCTATACCCAATGGATGATAATTCTACCATTCCTTCATGTTTATCAAGAAAACATCCCCGAGACTTTGTCAAAATATTGTCTATTTCCCCACCTCTAGGTCAAACTAACATAACACTAAGTTTTAAGTCCAATATATAAAAGAGATGGCATACAACCGTAAGAGGCTAGGGTTTGTCAGTGGTAGGTGTAATGCTGACATCTAGGTGCACTAAGGTGATCGAAGAGATTAGAATTAAGAATTGGTGCTCTCTAGGTCAGGCAAGGGAGGCTCTACAAAGGAGACTAGATCATGTGTTTCGAGAGGAGTTTAAGCCAAAAAAAGGATTAGAAAAATCCTGACAAGAATAGATGGGGTTATTTAGGGATCTTTCTAGGAAACAAGGGTGGACTTAAATTTGTGGCTAATATAGAGTGGATGTCAAAGAAATCATTCAAACAAGCTAAACCAACCAAGGAGAAACCAACAACAATAGATAATGGATTGGTTACAATGAGAATTGAAAAATTTAGTAAACATGTATAAGGAGTGAGAATTTTTTTATGAAATGGGGTGGAGGATGGTTGGATTTTCAAAGGATTAAAAAATGGTGAGATGAGAAATGAGGTAAGTATTTTGTTTTGAAAACCCTACCAAATGGTTTCTTTTTGGTAATCAATAGATGCGCAAGAGAGAAGCATTGGGTGATGTATAACGATCCTTTTTTATGGATGTATTGGAATGTACATTAATAACTGGTCTCCAAATTTTAATCCAAAGCAAGCTACAATTGAGGAGGTCCCTATCCAGGTAAGATTGTACAATCTTTTCCATGAATACTAGAATGAAGAAACCTTGAAAATAATAGGAAATGAATAAAGGAAGTTCCTAAAAGTTGACAAAGCCATCGAGAAAAAAGATTATCGTATTTATGTGAGAATATGTATTGCTTGGAAACCCCATCCTCCCCTACCCCATGCAGTGGAAATATGGACCAATGCTAAGATCTTATGGCATGAAATATAAGTATAAGAGATTATAGAACAATGTAAGAAGTGAAATTCTTGGGGGCATTCATCAAAATATTGTTTGATTTACAAGAAGGGGAAGGGTTTGGAACATAAAATTATGGAATTGAAGTTGGATGATTTGGATAAAAAAATAAGGGATACTTAAATGGCATAGCTTTAGGTGCATATATGGAGGCTCATTTGGAAACAAAGGTGGAAAATCTAATCCATATAACTCACACAGTTGTGGTATCATATGGAGGCAGGGAAAGGCATAAAGATTTCCAGCTTGGGTTAGGAACAATGTTGCCCACAAAGAAGAAATTAGTGAATCAAAATTCAAGAGAGAAGGATGGAGGGAAAAATGAGAAGGATGAGGTATCTAAAAATGGATTGATAGTTAAGAGGTTGAGGATGTAGTAAAGGGGAGCTTCAACCAGGTTGAACAAATTGGAGAAGTCTGAGAGGATTTGGGAGAGAATCTAATAGGAGAAGAATTTATGAAAATTAAGACTAATCTTGTGGATGGTCTTGGTCTTCAAGTTGAAGCATTGGAAGATGTAAGTAAACTGGTGTAGTTTAAATACATACACTTCTTTGATTAGAGAAGTGCTTTTTGGGTAGGAACAAGAAGGTGTAGAGGGAGAAGGGTTGTCCCATCCTTATAAAGAAGAGGTATTTTGGGTGTCACTGGTGGCGAAGGAATTTTAGAAAAAGGAAAATCTCTCAATCTAAATAAAATTCTCAAAATATTAATACAGGGGGAAAGAAATCAAGAGGCATAAAGTCAGTTCAGGAGTTGTTGGAGATGGCTGACAACATGAATGACCAAAGAAATTTGAGATCTAGGAAAGACCTGTTATCCCCTGGGAAAAATGAAGGTCCTATCATAGAGTGTTAGGGGATGCAATGCATTTGACAAGCATTGTTTCATCAAACAATATTTTGATCAAGAGAAATGTGATGTGATTTGCTTGCAAGAGACTAATCTTAAAGAGGAAGATGTGAAGGTTCTTTTAGGAGTTAGAAGGTTATGGTATGGTACTTTTATTAGTTTGGTGGGGGATTCTAGTGGATTAGGTATTATTTGGAACCTATGAATGGTCAAGGTTGAAGTGATTTCAAATGAAAAGTCTTGGTAGTTAATCAAAGTAGACATGTTGTACCTACAAAATAATCTCTTTCTTTCTAGTGTATATGGGCCAACTAGCAAAGAGTAGAACAATGAACTATGAAATGAAAATTATTATATCATTAATATCATGGATAAGGGGCATGTTCATGGGCCTTTGAGGGTTCAACATCAAGTTGCTAAATGAAAAAAGGAAGTTTGGGGACCTCCAAAAAAGGGGTGGATTAAGGTCAACTTTGATAGGGCCTCAAAGGGCAACCTGGGCCTATCTGGGGAAGGCTATGTGGCAAGGGATGAGGGAGGAAATATATAGATGATAGGAGTGAAGAGAATTTTGATAGGAATGAACAACGAAGTCGAATGCTTTGGTGTAGTGAATGTGATTTTAATGACAAAAAAGTTGGGAGTAAGGAAACTTCACCTTGAAGGGGATTCACAGATAATAATCAATGGTATTATTAAAAGGGAATTAGATACATAGTATTTAAATGAGAACATTCAAAGGATGAAGATTTTGTTAGAGACTTTTGATGAGTTTAAAGTCACTCATGTTTTATGGGAGGCAAATGAGGTAATAGACATATTATGAAACTTGGGAGTGCATCTTTTAGATAAGAATGAACATGAATTCTTATAAAATTATAGGGACATTCAACTTGAGGTATCGATATAAGATTTGGTGACTTAGCATTAAGCTTACTAAACACTTTTCTAAGTGTCCGAGACTTTACTTAGTTTTGGTGGGGGTTGAAAGGGTCTTGGAATTAATTAAAAAATTTAATAGTATGGAATCGATAACATGTGCCTTTGGTTGTCAATCGCCTAATGAAGGGAAAATCAATATATTATCATCCTCATGTCATTTTTGGCTAAGGTCAACATCGAGAGAGTTCTAGATTGTTCAAGGTTGCTTCTTGCATATATGAATTGGGTGATGGACAATCTTTTCAAATGAGACTATTGGTGTGGAGTGTTGGTGATAGAGATGAGTGTGGAGGATAACTTCTCTTTGAACTCACCAAACCAATTGTTTGTGTTCAGAGGGGAGATAATGGTTAGGAGATACACGGTATTTTAAAGTTTGATTATGATAGGTTTTGGGGATGCATTTGGAAGATATTGGGGGATAGATAAATCAAAATTGATATAATGCCAAGGATAAATTTGGATATTTCCTCGCTTTTTGTAGCATGGGAACTCCAACTTGGCAGTCACGAGGAGGATTTGAATGTAATGCACTTATGTGCCAAACCTGAATGGGATAGAGGAACAATTCTAGCGATGGGGCATGCAGAGAACATGTTAGGGACAATGACAGGTTGTGGAGGGTACTTCCAGTGAGTTTCAACCATTCATTATTTGGAGTTCGTTGAAGCTAAAGGATTTCCAAATTGAAGCTACATGAATGGTTGGAACAAGTTTCTACTATATGTTCAAGCTATAGAGGAGGAGATGGAAAGGCTTGAGTTGGGAAGTCGAAGGAAGATGAAGTCGACTCCAAAGAAATCCATTACAAAATTGAGGCCAAATGGGGTCGAAGGTTTTGAGAAGTAGGTGAAGAAAAAGAAGAAACAAAAGGTGGAAAATTGTGGTGGGGCTTTCATTCCCAATGTCTCGAGGGAAGAAATGATGTAAAAATGGATCTAGTAAGCAAGTCTATGACTATTTTTATCTCTTTTTGCATGTTGATGTTGTATCTCGTTAGACTGATTTTTCTTCTAAGGGCATAATGTAGTTTGTTGGTTATATGTAATGGTAGAAAGTCTGTCCAAGTGGGGATTATGTTGAAATAGTATATATATTTGTATGTAGACAATGATTTGTAAGCCAAGTGGCCTATAAATGGGGAGATTTTTTATAGAATATGAATAGATGCTAGGTAGTTAGAGTTCTATTTTCCAAATCATGTGGCTCAAGATGTAAAAACTATTTTGATATCAATAAAATATATTAAATCATTGATTAAAAAAATAGCAAGGATAAGGATTTTTCTTTCATTGGGGGGGATTTTAATACCACTCTTGAGCTGGGAGATAAGAAAGGAGGCAAAGGAAGGCTAGGCAGAACACACAGAGATTTTTAGAATTTTGTAAAGGATAATGGTTTACAGGAAGTTTGTGCTCAAAATGGTCAATATAATTGGACCAATAGAAGGCATGGGTTTTCTAACATTGCAAATAATTTAGATAGTTTCTTATTGGATAAAAGTTGTGGATTCTCTCTCTTTGGTATTTGAATCATCTATCTTTCCATAAATAGGACTAGACTATTTCCTAGTGGCTTAGATAGTGTAGAAGGATGTGGTTCCATTGAGATGCCCTTTCAAGTTTTAAAGTATGTGGTTTCAGGATGAGGGGTTCTTAGAGCTGGTGACCACAGGGTGGAGAAATGCTCATTTTTTCCATGGGAAAAAGAGTTTTCATTCTTTAAGAAGTTGCAATATATTAAGAGTTTCTTAAAAGAATGGAACATAACACACTTCAAAGACATTTTAACAAAGAAGTAGACTCTTGAAGGATAATTTGAAGCATTGAACAATAAGGTGATTTCAGAGGGAATGGACCAAGTGGATTTCATGATAAAAAAAAGGACCTAAAGGCTCAATATAGTGAAATTCTATCTCATGAAGAAATTTATTTGAGGCATAAATCAAGGGAGAATTGGTTGAAAGAAGGCGATCACAATACAAAGTTCTTTTAAACCTTAGTCAAAACAAGGAGGTATATCAACAAGATATTGTCAATTATTAATGGAGTAGGGAAAAGGTGTTTTTAGGTTGTAGAGATCAACATAGAGGATTTTTCCTTATTTTATTCTTTATGATCGATTCGTGACTTAGCTCTTGAAGAGGATTTGGATTTTTTGTTTGGATTTATCTCTTGGTTGGTCACTGAAGATGAGAATGCAATGTTAATGGAATCAGTACAACTTAATGAGGTAAAAGTGGTTTTATTTGATCTAGAAGGTGAAAAATCACCTGTACTAGATGGATTCCAAGTAATCTTTTATCAACAATTTTAGGAGACTCTGAATCAAGAATTATGGGAAGTGGTAGAGGAATCTCGACAACATGGATTTGTTTCGAGGGATTTTAAAAATACTTTGGTGGATTTTATTCCAAAGATGGAGGTTGTGGATTCTCTTAAGATATCTGTGTATAATGTTATTATAAGATCATTTTGAAGGTTCATCTTAATCTTTTTATAAGATAATGTGACAACAAATAGACTTAATCTTTTTTGGAGTTCATTGATCTCTAAGGAGAAAAGTAGATTCAACCCAAATAGATCTATATTGGAGAGAATAATTATTTCTCATGAGGATATTCATATGATCATGCTGAAAAATCAAAAGAAAATGTTTGTGAAACTTGACATTCAGAAAGCTTATATTTTTTAGATTCCCAAAAAAATGATATTTTTTTGGAACCGTGGACGAACACCTGTGACTAGAGTTCAGTTTTCCATGTTTGTGCCTTCATTTCCATGGATAATCCATTGGATTTTCCATCTTCTTTCCCTCATACTTTTCCCTCTGTGATATCATCATCTTTTGTTGGGCTTTTTTGGGAATCCTCACAAGTTGCGGTTAAGTTTCCAAGTTTCTTAGTGGCCAGGCCTTCATTTGTGGATTTATTTCCTCTTGCTCTACAACATAAATTAAATGGATTCCTTCCTCAAGTGGAGACAAGGCCAAAATTGGTGATCGAACAAGACATTATTGAAGACTATATTGTCTACTAATAAAACCATGACCTCATCCACAAGTTCTCTAGCATTTGCCCATCTATACCCTTTCTCCATTCTTGGGTTCAAAACAATTGGGAGCCCTTTGGTGAGTATTATTTGTGGTTTATCATCAATGGACACTTCATTGTTAGTTTTTCCTCTCTTGTAGATTATTCTAAGGTCTTTGAGTTTGAGAAGAGCCACCATGTCCCTACTGGTCTTTTTATCCAACCCTAGAAAGTTAATTTTTAACCACGTGTAGATTTCACTAATATACTATAATCACCTGAAAATGGACAAGATCAATTTATTGAATCAAATCAAACATTTAGCCAATCAAAATTAAAATCAAGTCTTAATTCAAGATAAATCAAAATCAAGAGCATTTTAATCAAGTTAAATCAAATCAATGTGCAATTAATTCTATTAATTGTATAGTTTTGAATTAAATCAAATTCAACCCATTCAAGGGGTACATGGCTAAATAAATGGATTAAAATCAATTAATAAATCCTATTTTCTCTCAACAACCCAAAAGGGGAGGAAATTCAATCAACCAATAGGATTTGAGAAAATGCATTCACATGGATCAAGCCAAATTCAATCTCAATCACTCAAAGTGAAAGAGCATCTTGTTCACTCATCTTGTATTCTCGTCTCAAGCTTTGAGGACACAATATTTAAATTATCTTCAAAGGGTGGAACCAAAGACTCAACTCAAGCTTAATCATGATCAACACAACTACACCCCCTACCATTGTATAAATCTATAAAAGGAAGACCAAAATCAATCATAATTCATAACCACACATCTGAGAATTGCATAGAACCTCTTGCATTTTATAAATAGAAAGGCATTTTAGGAGAAATTTAGAATTTCAATTGGAATTAATTGTTAGCATTTGCTTTATCATAATCATTTCTCATTCTAGGACTGTCATTAATGGTAGCTTGTTGAGAGCTTCACATTAACACTCTTAGATAGAGAGCCATAGGATGCTTAATTATGCTTTATTTGCTAAATAGATTATTAATTATGGTTTATTTAGTTTCTATTTGATTTATTGTATGATACTAATTCTATGAAGGTACATAATCTTGTACACATACTTTTCTAGATCTAAATGTATGCCCTCCCTATGAAGTTTTTGGTGTGAATTTTTTTCTCTATCATTGGTAACTCCATCAATAGACACATAGGAGTTTCTCATGATACTCTAGAAGGTAATTCAGTTGTTTATGCTCGTATCTACTTGGAAATGAACCTTAGTCAAACTCTTATTGCTGATTTAGAAATTTCAATTAATGATTCTTCATGGATTCAACAAATGGATTATGAGGCCCCCCCTTTTAGATGTGGAGCCTACCATCAACAAGGCCACCTTGCTAGGTTATGCCCTTCTTTTCATTCTGCTATACTAGAAGGTCTAGATTTGAACACTCCTTCCTTGCAAAAGCTAAGAAACTCTAATAATCACTCTCTATACAAGTCTCATGTTCCTAGGGATACCCCCACTAATAGTTTTTTAAGACAAAAGAAGAAAAAGAAACCCAAGAAAAATGAGGGTCCTGATTTACCTCTCCTTAAGTCTACAAATAGATATGAAATGTTTAACTCCCTAGATGACCTTGAGGAAGAGAAAAATATGTAAACTATAGACTCTGATTTACTTGATTGTCCTATCAAGGATTCTCTACCCCCTTCAGCCTCTCTAACTCTTGAGATTATTTTGACTTTGATCAATTAAGTGCAAATGCTATTTGAAACTGCTTCAAGAGATCTCAACATGGGAATCCTTGAGAAGAACAGGGATAAACCCCAACTTGACATAATCAAATACAAAAAATGTCCAAAAACTAATTGCTCTCCCAGGGCTTGTAGAAAGTCTAACAATGATTTTTTAGCTTCTCAAGGTGAGAAGATGATAAGTGAGGGAATAGTGAAAATGCTTGACTCTTATCTTTCGAAAGGTAATTAATGATTATTAAAACTTTGAACATAAGGAGACTTAACAATAGATCCCATGAATATGTTGTTTGTAGACTTGTAGAAAGTTTGAAAACTGATTTTCTTCTTCTCCAAGAAACCAAAATGACATTGGATTCCATAGACCAAGCTCTCAACACAATATGGAAGGGCATTGATCGCATTGGTGTGGTTTCTAGTGGTGCTTTTGGGGGTGTGGTAACTCTTTGGAACTCCATTGTTTGGATTGATGTGGACCATGTTTTTGGGAAAGATGTTATGACCTCTCTCTTTAGGTACAATGAAAGTTATGAGAAAATTTTAATCACCAACTTCTATGGCACTCTTTCCTCAGAAGGATTGAAATTTCAATGGTCTTGTGTTCACTATATGCATCTTTCTTGGGTTGATTGTGACTAGGTGGTTGCTAGATATTTTAATGCTAAAATTTCTCTTCTTGACCAAGAAGGTAGCATCCCCTCTGTTGATTTTGAAGATGGGTTCCTGATCACTCAAATTCATGACTTGAACCTTGTTGATATTATTGACTTAGGATATAAGTTTACTTGGACCAACAAGAGAATTAAGCCTCACACTATTAAGGTCAAGCTCGGCAAGTGTCTTGTCTCTAAAGAGGCTTTTATTAAATGGAGTTTGTCTCTTCAAATTCTTGATGGACTTATCTTCGATCACTCTCCTCTTCTCCTCGAAGGTAGCATTGATTCTTTCTCTCCTCATAGACCCTTCAAGTTTGAGAACTATTGGCTCCAAAAGGAAAATCTTTTGCAGATCATCTTATTTTGTGGACTCAAGGTTTCCCTCCCCGTGGAACCACCATGTTCAAGTTCCAAAAGAAAATTCACTATGTTAAGGATCAACTTAAGCAATGGAAGAGATATAATAAATTTGATTAACAAAACCACTGTGCTCCTCTATTTTCCAAATGTGATGAGGTTTATTACTAATTTTTTAATGGCACCATAAAGATGAAGATGAATCTATCTGTAAAGTTGTTAAAAATATTGATCTTAAAGATGAAATCTATTGGAAGCAACACACTACAACTCTTAGGCTTCAGATAGGAGATAAAAACACCACTTTCTTCCATAGAATAACATGTAATAGAAGACAAAAGAACAACTTGAATATTCTTCATAATGATAATGGATAATCCTTTTCTTCTACTATTGAGATGCAAGCTCACTCCTATGATTATTTCTCCAAACTATTTCCTCTATCCTCGGGAAAGATGTGGAATCCCATCAAGCGATCCTTGAGGTTATTCCTCCTTTGATTTTTGATGCTGATAACCTTTCTCTTTTAAGGTTTATTGACTTAGTTGAAGTTAAGAAAGCTTTTTTTATAATGAGCACCAACAAATCTCCTAGTCCTGACAGTTTTCCTATGGAATTCTTCCCGACTTTTTGGAATGATCTCTAGTTTAGCATCTTTAAGGTGGTCAAGGAGTCCTTAAGAAATAAAAGCATGCTAAAAGCTTTGAATCACACCTTGTTTACTCTCATTCCAAAGGCTAATGGTTCTAATATTTCCAATTTTAGACCCATATCTCTTTGTAATGTGATATATAAAATTATTACATCGGTGATTGCTACCCACGTTAAACCTATGCTCTGTAAGATCATTTCCCTAGAACAATGTGTTTTTGTTGAAGGCAGAAAAATTCTTGATGGCATTGTGATTTTCCAAGAGGTTATTCACTCTTTACAATAACATAATAATTCTGGATTGTTTATCAAACTAGACCTATCTAAAGCCTTTGATAGAGTTGAATGGAGTTTTTTTTGGCTAAAATGTTGATAGCTTTTAGTTTCTCCCAGATTTGGATTGATTGGATCTTATGATGTGTTAGTACTCCTTCCTATTTGATTTTTCACTAATGGTCTCCTTTGTCTTCCTTTCTCCGCTTCTCGAGTTTTATGACAAGGGGACCCTTGTTCCCCTTTTCTTTTTATCATCCTCACTAAGGGCCCATTTGGCACTTGGAATTAACCTGGAATAGGAATTATTTAATGCGAGAATAAAATAATTCATTGTTTGTGGTAGTTTTTGAATTCTCAAATTAGAAACTAATTCCCATTTTCAGCCCAATGCTTGCATTAATTAATTCCAAAAAAAACTTGAAATTTATTTCTTATTCCAGAATAAACTTTTCATGGATTCAAAATTACAACAAAATGTATAAGTTTTTCGGGTCCGTGTGTGAACGGTTAAGGGATTATAATCTTTTTTATTAATAATTTTTTAGTTTTAGAATTTAGTTTTAGAATTTTTTTAAATTATTTTTTTATAAATAATTTTTTTAATAATCTTATTTTTTAAAAGTTAATAATACATATTTTAATTTAAAAATATATAAGTTAAAAATACATATATATTTTAATTAAAAAACTAGCAACAAAAATGATAAGTTCAAAAATTAAAATTTGTAAGATTTTTTTTTATAATTATAATATTTTAATAAGTTAAAAATACATATTGTTCAAATTAATTTTAAAAATGAAAAATAATCCTTATTCCAATTTCACATTATGAGATCCAAACACAGAATAGATAATTCCAGCTTTCATTTTGAGGATTAATTAATCCGAGACTAGGTCCTTATTGTAGAATAGGGCTATTTTGGATAAGTTAATCCCATGCACCAAACAGACCCTAAAGGATTGGGTAGACTCTTGCTTCAAAAAAGATGTTGACATCTACTTGCTAGTGTTAATGTTGGGAATGATTCTTTCTCTCATCTTCAACCTATTGATGACATTGGGGTAATGGAAGCTACCTCTTGTCAGGAAGCTCATGTGATATCTCAAATCCTTAACACCTACCTTTTTCTTTCCCACTCTTCTCAAGTCATCAATGCTCGTAAATATAATGTGGTGTTCTTAAAAATTGATCAATGCCTTCAACAACATATGCTTGCTATCTAGGTCTTCTCGGTGTCTACTTTGTCTCTTGATTATTTGGGCATTCCCCTTCATTTCAAGAAGCTTCCTAGGGCTATTTATAAAAGACTCTTGGAGTGTATTCAACTTAAGATCAATAACTAGTCCAACAAATGATCAATTATGGTGGTAGGCTTATCTTTATCTCATATTTTATTTAAGCTATGCCTAATTACTTATTCTCCATCTTGGCTTCCCCTCACTCAATTTGGAAGGATCTTGACAAGACAACATGCAAATTTCTTTGAAATGGTGCTAAGGACTCTAGGAAATGGGCTTTGGTGAAATGGGAAAATGTTACTTAATCCAAACTTCATGGAGGCCTTAACCTTTGGTGGGATGACTTGAACAACAAATTTTTTGCTGGTAAGCTATACTGAAGATGGATTTCCAATCCCTCATCTCTTTTTGGAAAAATGAGGATAGGTAAATATATGGGTCAAATTAATCCAAATGATGTTAGTAGATATCCCCTAGATGGGAATGTATCTCTTGCTTGGTAGATGTTGAAACGTGGTTCTCTATTGGTTAAAAATGGTCTTTCTTAGATTGTTGGGAAAGGGGATAAAGCCTATTGTTGGTTTGATTCTTGGAATAAAAAACCCTCCATCATCTAATAGTTCCTTGCTTTGATTCCCATAAAAAAATGATATTGAATCTAGAGGCTGGATTAAAATTGATAATTATCTAGAGACTCTGCAAATTTATAACTATAGATATAATCAGCTCAAAAAGTTGCATGAATGACCCATTCTCCTTCCTCTTGACATGGCTATTCTCATGAAAAAGATTTTGTTGGCTCGTTCTTTCACTAGCTTTGATTTTGAGGATGAGATTGCTTGGGGTTGGAGTAATCTTGGTAAATATAATGTCAAAGCCTATTATGAGACTCTTCTTCCCTCTTCTCAACCCCTTCTACCTGCTATGGACTGGTTGAAAATATGGCATCCAAAAGGATGGCCAAAAGTAATTTTTTTGGCTTGGTTATTTATGCACAATGGCATTCTCACTTCTAAAAATTTTAAACACAGAGGGTTCATTGACCACTCTTAATGTGTTTTATGTAATTCTCAAGAAGAATCTTTAGATCACTTGATGTTTAAATGGCCTTTTAATTCTATTATTTGGGAAAGATGGTTTTTTGCCTTTAAGATAAAAAAAAACTATTACTCTGAGTAGAAATTACATTCTCAATAAATGGAAGAGAAGAAAATTAACTCTAAAGCTATGCATATTGGATGGTAGCTGGGCCTAAAATTCATCTCATGGAAAATTTAGCTTGAGAGAAATAGTAGAATCTTTCATTAGACCTCCTCTTCATCTAAGTTTGTCTACCACACCATTTGGAGAAAGATCACGAAAACTATTTTGGCTTATTCCAATCCTCACTCTCTTGATGGTGATAGGAATAAGGATAAGAAAGCTAAAGCTCAAAGGAATCAAGGAAATTAGAAGTGGACTCCTCTTATTGGTTGGATAAAAAATTAACATTGATGGTGTTGCCATTGGAAACCCTAGGGATGCTGGTTTTGGTATTGTTTGCAGGGGCAATGCTGGGAATATTTTATACGGGTGTGTGTAAGGCTTGGGAAAAGCTACAAACAATGAGGCTGAGGCTTTTTCTATTCTCTCTACTTCTCTATAGGTGCTCTGCCAAGGATATCATAAAGTCATTATTGAATTTGACTCCTAAATTCTTGTTTGTGCCTTGGATTGTATGAGAAAAATTTCCATTGATTTGTGTGGAAGCTTCATTTAATTGTCTCTCAAATATAGTAGATCTGACATGAATTTGAAGATAATATTTCTGTCTACTCTAGTAGAATTCATAACCAGCTTGCTAATTTCCTAACTAAGTCTAGAACAAACAAGGAAATAGGTATTGATTGGAATAATATCTTGGAAGGTGACCACATTCTCCGACTTGAAAAGTGTATTCAGCTTCTTGCAGAGACCACTTGGATTTTTTTTTTGTAGCTCTCTCTAAGGCTATTGTGTCTTCATTGTTCTTTGAGTTGTTCTTTCTTCTTGTGTTTTCCATTTTTACCTTATTTTCTAGGGATGGTTGTATCACTCTTGATCTTTAATAATTTTTTCAAATATTTCCTAGACATTCAGAAAGTTTATGACAAAGTTAACAAGGAATTGTTGTTAAAAGTTCTTGAGAAATTTGGTTTTAGTAACCAATGGATATCCTGGATGAAAGGCATGATAGGGGAGTATTGGGGCTTTATTCTAGTCAATGGGAGTTTGAAAGGTTTTTTTCTTTATGTCTCAAGGGCTAAGACAAGGAGATCCTATCTCTCCCTTTCTTTCTATTCTTATGGCTAAAGTGCTTATAAGTTTGATTTCTAAAAGAAGGGCTCAAAGTCTATCGAAGGGAGTTATTATTGCTGGTGGAGTGGATTCATCTTCTCACCTTTCACATATGACACTCTTTTGATGGGAGAGGATTCATTGTGAGATGCTAGGGTAATGAAAAGTGTCTTGGATAGATATAGTAAGGCTTTGGGGCATATGATAAATTGGAGGAAGTCTAAGATTTTTTTCTTCAATATAAATCAATATGCTTGAAGAGAAATATCTAAAATTTTCAATACTAGACCAAGCAGACTTTCAGGAAAGTTTCTAGGGATCCCCATGTTTTTCAAGAATATGTAAAGCATCTTTATGAAATGGATTGATAAGTGGATGTATTGGTAAACTAGAAGGGTGGAAGATTGAATGGATCAGTTTAGCAGGAAGAATTATGATGTTAAAAATAATTATATCCATAATGCCTCTTTTTTCTACCATGTGCCTTAAAATCCCATGGAAAGTTATCTCACATATTGAACAACATATGAGGAAATTATTTTGGAATGGAGCTCAGGATCATGACAAAATTCCTATCTTGGCATGAGATAATAGTTTTAAGCCAAAGGACTTATTAGGTGTTGGCTTGCAGAATTGGAGATTCCTTAATGATTCCGTGGGTGCTAAGTTGGTGTGGCACATGTATAAGTTTCCAAAATATAAATGGGTCAAGGTCTTGAGAGCCAAGTATGTGGACAATGATGATAGTTTGAGAATATTGACCATTTAGAATCCTCCTTAGGTATCCTCTCTTTGGAACTTTATTACAAGATACAAACATCTAATTGTAAATCACATTAATTAGCAATTAGGAAATGGAAGAAGGGATAATTTTTGGTCTAATCCTTGGGATGAAAAGGCACTATTGTTTGAACAAGGAAATTTTGAAATCATTCTAGACTTGTCACGAAGCAGTGATGGGGAGTAAAGGTAAGCATTTTTGTGTGTTTAAATAGACTTCTTCAAGGGGATAATCGAGTTGGAAAGATCCTAGTGAACTAGATATGAATTATGATGATACTAATTATTGAAAGAAATTTTCAAAAATAAGCCTTTAGTTCTCTCTAGAATTGAAGATGAAGTTATTTGGTGTGGATCGATAAGGGGTTAGTATTCAGTTAAGATTGGGTATAAATTGATTGAGAATGAAGCTTGAATGGAAGAATGGTTAGGCTCCCTTTGTTGGAGTAATTTTTTTATTCCAAAGGTGGGATCCTTTGCATGGTTGGGATTTAGATGGAGGATCCTAACAGGTGATAGGCTTAAGAAAATTGGAGTTGTGGGTCCTTTTAAATATTTTATTTGTAATAAAGAGGAGGAGTCACTAGATCATCTTTTACTTAATTGTAATTTCTCTTAGGAATGTTAGAGAAATGTGATGAAACAACTCAACTAGTATAATCCTCTTCCTAGTACTCTTAGTGATTTGGAAAAGAGTTGATCTATACCCAGAGTCAAGTTATCCTTGTCAAGAATTTGGAAAATATTCCAATCAACAATCATCTGGGAAATTTGGAAGGAGGGCAATAGGGATTTATTTTCAAGAAAAGACTAAACGTTTGAAGAATTTCTTGAATCAATTAGAAAGATCCATCTCACAATTCATTATTAATGTTTTAGCTCAAGTGAATGTGGTTAAGGTTCCTTTCAACCAAGACAACTCAAATATTTGATCTCATTGGATGCCAATCAAGTTTAGGCCTATTAATGGGAATTTGAGGGCTGATCCTCCTCTATCTTTGGTTAATGAAGTGTCTTGGATACCCTTGGATAAAGGATGGACAAAATTTAACTTTGATGGGGCTTCAAAGGGAAATTTGGGCCCTTCAAGGGTTGGGTACATTGTTCGGGATTAGACAAGGAATATCTTGTTGTTGGGGACAATGATATTGTTGGATGACACCAATAATGAGGCAAAGGTTTAAACAACCTTGGCTGCAATCAAGATGGAAACAACCTTGCAAGTAACCAAACTATATTTGGAAGGTGATTCTTTAGTGATTATCAATGTCATTGCTAAAGAAGAGTCGAGAGTATGGTACCTCAATAATTACATTCATCAAAATAAACTTCTCCTATAGTCCTTTGATGAATATAAGGTGTCTCATGAGTTGAGTGAAGGGAATGACGTAGTTGATTCTATGTCAAAAGTTGGTTTCACTTTTTTAGAGCAAGGTAAAGAAGAGTTAATTATAGACTTCAGAGATATTGATGGGAAGGAGCTATGGTCGATTGAATAATGTATGTCATTAATTTGTTCTTGGTCTTGAAGGAAGGGATCAAGAATGACTAGAAGAATTTGTATATTAATAGGAAATGTTATTTAAAGTTTTCAAATTTAAATTTCAAATTCAAATTTCAAATTCAAATTTCATCTTTTAAAATGCATCTACTTGTTTATAGGATGTGTGACTGATGGAAATAATGAAATATCATGATCTCTCTTGATGGCATTAATTTGGGAAGTATGTAACATATTATGGAGTAGCATTGCCATTTATTTCACACGTGTGAAGATCTACATGGATATAGGGAAGTGAATCTTGGTAATTACATTTGAAGATTCTGGAGGAAGTTAGTGTTTTTGAGGGTATATATATGTTTTGTATTAGCATCATGTTATCAATCCAATATCGAGAATTTAAAGTCTAGTTTAAGCTATAGAGAGCTAAATAGAGAAGCATGAAAGTGATTTTTTCCCTCTATACTCTGAAATAATTGTAGGCTTTTAGGGGAGAGTTGAAGAAGAAGAGGCTGGAAGGGATTTTTATGATAAACGATCGTAGATTCTGTCAATGTGTAGAAATAATATTGGGGGAGGAGTTTCTAAAAATATATCATTATTTTTAAATCAACAATGATATTTCCTCTGCATTTTTCACTTGGGTGCTTCAATTGGGGTCTAAGGAGGAGGCTTTGAGAGTGATGAGGGTTTGTGTGAAGCCTCATTGGGTAGGGGGAATGATCCCAATTCTTCCAATGTAAGAACCTGGAGTGGGTTTGAGGGTAGATAATGCTCCTTGGTGGGCATTGGAAGGAGATACTACTAGCTTCAAACCTTTTTTAGTGTGGAGCTTATCGACAAGGAAGGGGGTTTGAATTGTAGAGGCAAAATGAGGATAAAACATGTTGCTGGATTTCCTATAGTTCTGGGAGGAGGAGAAGTGCAAGGTGGATTTGGACAAAAGAAGTGCCAAAAGGGCTCGACTAGACACTAAAGTAGGTTTTTTTATTCTAGAAGGAGTGAAAGGCCCCATCTTCAAAGGCAAACATGATAACTAGTTTTAGTCAGTTTTATCTGACAATTTTGTTGTATTGTAACTATATTGTTATGGTACTATTCTATCATGGCCTTTTTTTAAAAAGGGTTTATTTTTTATTTGTCAAAGGTGTCTATCAGGTTATGTTCATGGATAACCCATTTTGTTTAAGCTTGGGATTAGTAGTATCTATATAAGTCAATAATTGCCCATTTTAGTTGTTGATTGGGCAATAGTATGAATATATACAAAACAATGTAAGTAGGGCTTGTTTGGAATGGTCGGTAGGGTGCTTTGTTAAAGCTTAGTTTGGTCTAGTAGTTGATGGACAATTATGTAAATTTTCTTAAATTATTAATAAAATCATTATTATTTGTCAAAAAAAAAGTCTTCAGTCCAATATAAAGGTTTTAGATTTTTTTTTAGCATTTTAAAGGGATCAAAGGTTTTTTCTAATTCCTTTTTTTAAATGTTTGAAAATAAAAATTTAAAGGAAATAAACATACAACAATGTCGATTATTTTGTTAGTTCTTGCCTTTAGATGAGAGACTAATTGTAGGATTTGCGCAATAGAAATCCACAAAACCCGAAGATCACCTGCATACAAAAACCTGTTACAAGGAAGTAGAGACAAGAAGAGGGCAAGAGTTTGACTCAAAAATATGAAGAAGAAAATATCCTCAAATAATGAACAAATTAAATGTACAATGGATCATCCTTATAAAGGAGATCGAAAGCCTTGAAAGGCAAACTCTAGTGCATGTAATAATTAGTTAAATTATTACAAGACTAATGCATGCAAGTTTATATTTAAAATAACTAGTGCATGAGTTTAAAACAACTCGTGCATGTGTGTTTAAACATAAACAACTAAAGAAAAAGAGTTGACACCTTAAGAAGGGAGTAAAAATTAATTAACATAATTAATACTTTACTCTAACACCCCCCCCTTAAGATGAGCAACAATGTAGCTACAAACAATGCAAGAAGAAAGAAAAGGAAACTACAGTGTTGAAAGCAAAAAATGGGTCCCGACAACATGGCCTGATGAGGTACCCATGTACAAAGGAGAGTCTCTATAAAGCAGATAAATAGAGAAAACCACATGGGAAAAACTCTACTCCAAAAAGAGACAAAGGCTAGTCTGAAGGACTAAAGAAGCCTCCAAAACTAGGGATGTTCTAGAAAATAGGAACAAAAATGAACATGTAGAACATCACTAAAGCAAGAAGATGCAAACTTTGTCAAGAAGTAACTGCTGATCTGAAGATCCTCCACTAAAATAGAGCATGACTAGGTAGAGAAGACTGTAATTTGTATGAGTGCCCTCAAATGACACTACTCGAATTAGGAGGCAAACAAAGGCAAACAACTAAACTCAAAGATATAGATGGTATAAAACACCAAAGCCCGAAGAGATAATAAATCAAAGATGGAAGAGTGCCTCTAAAAATAGGAAAGAAAGAGTGTCTATATGGTAAATGATCCATCTCATCGAAATGCATAGGTACCCAGCCACTACATTCACCTAGTACATAGGAACAATACTGAATACATAGCTCACACTATCAAACCAAGGAAGCAGAAGAACAATCAATAGAACCCCCCCATAATGCTGACAAGAGAGAGGTGAAAGGTACACTGAAAAGAGTACCAATAAGAACTACATCGTGAAGAACTAGGAATAGCGAAGGTGAGTAGAAAGCACAAGAACAAATAAAGATACCTTGAGGCTAATGTCATGGAAAGAACACTCACTTGAAAAAGGTAGATGGAAAACAAAGGCAAACATCAAACCCCCCCATGGCACTTTATAATGGAGTGTGAGTACAAATAGCACAAACATGTTCAAGATTCCAAGCATGCAAGAAAATCGCACTTTATCTCAATGCATGTGCATAAAAGAATGCTACAAAAGTGAAGTATACACTGCTCAAATAAGACAGAAGGCTATTGAAACAAAATGATAGCCTCAGAAGAGTCATCCTCTAAAGGGAAGAGATCCCAGGACCTGTAACATCCAAAATATCCACCAGAGTGCAAAAATGCAAAAAACTAAATGAAATATACCTGGAGTAGAATATGGGAAAATGACTCATAGCACTAGAAAGATCTTAGAACAAGCTTTCTAATGATATCTCACCAAAATGGAGTCCGAATGTGCAATATAGAGCTTCCGGAGTGCAAAATTGAACATCTGGCTTTGATAGTAAAAAACACCATCAAAAAAGAAAAATCAAAAATTCAAACCTTCAAATCTGGATAGAGCTCTAAATTAGTTTTTTGACGATATCTCGTTTGCCCAATTTTGACACCGTATGCTCAAGTTATGAGCAAAAAACCACCAAGTGTTGCGGAGGGCCCAAAATGGTGTCTAGATGTGCTGACATCAGCACTTCATGGGCTTAAAATTGATGGCCAAATGGCTATCATAGGTCCTTGGGGCTAAAAATTCTGGGCCCCTGGTTGCCATATGACCAAGGGCTAAAACTGCATTTGCCTAGCTTAAATTTGACGGCCAAATGGGCATCGCCTACCAAAATATTTTTTTTACAAATTCACATGTGCGCCTCAAGATTTGTGCCAAGCACCATAGATTTTGGTTTGATTTGCATGCCAATTTTTTTGTTCTTGATTTACATGCTAGACAAAAAAAAATTTGCCTCATTTTACATGTAGATCTATACAAAATTTGCCTCCAGAAACATGTCGATATGTACAAATTCTACCTCAGGAAGCATGTCAAGTCTTTGGTACCCCCAAAAAAGCCCCAAAATAAAAATTTGTCCAAATTGGATGTTCCCTATAACAAAATAGGGGTTTTTGGGCGTTGCGAGCTCAGCGGTGAGGTCCGTTTGAGCTCAAAGTGCACCAAAATTTAGGTACCCCCTAATTTCAATAAAAAATAACCAAAAAAGCCCTAATCTGAATCCTTCAAACATGAACAAACTGTAGTAGATTAGGCTCTGATACCATGTAGGATTTGCGCAATAGAAATCCATAAAACCTGAAGATCACCTATATACAAAAACCTATTACAAGGAAGTAGAGACAAGAAGAGGGCAAGAGTTTGACTCAAAAATATGATGAAGAAAATATCCTCAAATAATGAATAAATTAAATGTACAATGGATCATCCTTATAAAGGAGATTGAAAGCCTTGAAAGGAAAACCCTAGTGCATGTAATAATTAGTTAAATTATTACAAGACTAATGCATGCAAGTTTATATTTAAAATAACTAGTGCATGAGTTTAAAATAGCTCATGCATGTGTGTTTAAATATAAAAAACTAAAGCAAAAGAGTTGACATCTTAAGAAGAGAGTAAAAATTAATTAACATAATTTTACTTTACTCTAACACCCCCACTTAAGATGAGCAACAATGCAGCTACAAACAATGCAAGAAGAAAGCAAAGGAAACTACAGTGCTGAAAGTAAAAAATGGGTCCCGACAACATGGCCTAATGAGGTACCCATGTACAAAGGAGAGTCTCTATAAAGCAGAGAAATAGAGAAAACCACATGGGAAAAACTCTACTCCAAAAAGAGACAAAGACTAGTCTGAAGGACTAAAGAAGCCTCCAAAACTAGGGATGTTCTAGAAAATAGGAATAAAAATGAACATGTAGAACATCACTAAAGCAAGAAGATGCAAACTCTGTCAAGAAGTAACTGCTGATCTGAAGATCCTCCATTGAAATAGAGCATGACCAAGTAGAGAAGACTGTAATCTGTATGAGTGCCCTCAAATGACACTACTTGAATTAGGAGGCAAACAAAGGCAAACAACTAAACTCGAAGATACAGATGGTATAAAACACCAAAGCCTGAAGAGTTAATCAATCAAATATGGAAGAGTGCGTCCAAAAATAGGAAAGAAAGAGTGTCTATATGGTAAATGATCCATCTCACTGAAATGCGTAGGTACCAAGCCACTGCATTCGCCTAGTACATAGGAAAAATACTGAATACATAGCTCACACTATCAAACCAAGGAAGTAGAAGAATGATCAATAGAACCCCCCCATAATGCTAACAAGAGAGAGGTGAAAGGTACACTGAAAAGAGTACCAATAAGAATTGCATTGTGAAGAACCAGGAACATCGAAGGTGAATAGAAAGCACAAGCACAAATAAAGATACCTTGAGGCTAATGTCATGGAAGGAACACTCACTTGACAAAGGTAGATGGAAAACAAAGGCAAACATCAAACCCCCCCATGGCACTTTATAATAGAGTGCGAGTACAAATAGCACAAACATGTTCAAGATTCCAAGCATGCAAGAAAATGGCACTTTATCTCAGTGCATGTGCATAAAAGAATGCTACAAAAGTGAAGTATACACTGCTCAAATAAGACATAAGGCTACTGAAACAAAATGATAGCCTAAGAAGAGTCATCCCCTAAAGGGAAGAGATCCTAGGACCTGTAACATCCAAGATATCCACTAGAGTGAAAATATGCAAAAAACTAAATAAAATATACCTGGAGTAGAATCTGGGAAAATAACTCATAGCACTAGAAAGATCTTAGAACCAGCTTTCCTACGATATCTCACTTTCCCAAAATGGAGTCTGGATGTTCAATATAGAGCTTCTAGAGTGCAAAATTGAACATCTAGCTTTGACAGTAAAAAAACACTATCAAAAAAGAAAAATAAAAAATTCAAACCTCCAAATCTGGATAGAGCTCAAAATTAGTTTTCTAATGATATCTCATTTTCTCGATTTCGACACCGTATGCTCAATTTATGAGCAAAAAACCATCGAGTGTTGCGGAGGGCCCAAAATGGTGTCTAGATGTGCTGACGTCAGCACTTCATGGCCTTAAAATTGATGGCCAAATGGCTGTCATAGGTCCCTGGGGCAAAAAATTCTGGGCCCCTGGTTGCCATATGACCAGGGGCTAAAATTTCATTCGCCTAGCTTAAATTTGACGGCCAAATGGGCGTCGCTTGCCAAAATATTTTTTTTTACAAATTCACATGTGCACCTCGGGATCCTTGCCAGGCACCACAGATTTTGGTTCGATTTGCATGCCAACTTTTTTGGTCTTGATTTTCATGCTAGACAACAAAATTTTTGCCTCATTTTGCGTGTAGATCTATACAAAATTTGCCTTAGGAAACATGCCAATATGTACAAATTTTGCCTCAAGAAGTGTGTCAAGTCTTTGGTACCCCCCAAAAAAGCCCCAAAATGCAAAGTTGTCCAAATTGGACGTGCCCTATATCAAAATAGGGGTTTTTGGGCGTTGCGAGCTCAGCAGTGAGGTATGTTTGAGCTCAAAGTGCACCAAAATTTAGGTACCCCCTAATTTCAATAAAAAATAACCAAAAAGCCTTAATCTGAATCCTTCAAACGTGAACAAACTGTAGCAGATTAGGCTCTAATACCATGTAGGATTTGCGCAATAGAAATCCACAAAACCCAAAGATCACCTGCATACAAAAACCTGTTACAAGGAAGTAGAGACAAGAAGAGGGCAAGAGTTTGAATAAAAAATATGAAGAAGAAAATATCCTCAAATAATGAATAAATTAAATGTATAATGGATCATCCTTATAAAGGGGATCGAAAGCCTTGAAAGGCAAACCCTAGTGCATGTAATAATTAGTTAAATTATTACAAGACCAATGTATGCTAGTTTATATTTAAAATAACTAGTGCATGAGTCACTAGTAAATTTTAGCTTGTTTTTCGATGAGGTTTAGTCGATTATTAGACACCTATTGGTTGGCTAATCGACTATAATGATCGTCAGATTTTTTTTGTCAAAAATACCACACTTGAAATCTCCATCACAATTACGATGTCACCAGTGGTTGAACTATCGACATAAATGATGTCAAAATCATTGCTTCAACCTGGAAGAATTGTCAGCTATAGTGTTAACCCTGCGACCAATGTACGTCGAAATTGTGATGTAAAATCATCATAATAAATGTTGAATGTATAGCTTTCTCATCGATATGTCTATTCTTTGTTGGTTGAAAAAGCGACATACAATTTAATTTTTTTAAAATATATATATATATATATATATATATATATATATATATATATATATATATATATATATATATATATATATATATAAAATCAAATTAAGCACAACAATATTATGTCATTGTTGTTTACTATTTACAAATAGTCACACATTTTCTATCTTATTTCACACAAACATGTTCTTTCTGTGTGTGTGAAAATTGTACCTGATCTGTAGACACAACACTCAGTAAAACATTAGAGGTTAGCTATAATCAAAATCATGCAAAATTGAAAGCTATCTAACCAAGCGATTTACTGCCTTCTAATAGGTGCGAGATTAATGTTCTCAGATTGTAATCGAGATCAGTGACCTAGACGACACCTAAATGAAGGATTTGAATGCAAAAGATGGATATGAAATTGAATGCAATTAATCTATATTTTTTTGAATTTTCTATGCAATAAGAATGATAAAAACTTGATATGAAATCTATGCTAAATAAAATTAATATGCTATGAATGCTATTGAAAACTGATATGCTATGAATCTAACAATGATATGTAATATGAATGCAAAAATAAGATTGATCTCACAAAGATGTCGATTCGCAAGAGCTTTGATTCTTCAATTCCAATTCTCCAGCGTGATTGTGCAAAATATGAGATGATTTGTGAAGAGCTAAAGCCTTTATTTATAGAAATCCAGGGCTTTGGAGGTGCATGAATAAAAGCCATAAATCACTCAAATTAACTCATCTTGATTTTTGAGTTATCTGATCATAAAAGATAGTTAATTCTCAAAATCATGCAAAAACATGCAAAAACAGCTTTTTAACTCAAATTAGAGTTTAGATCAGCTTTTTGAACTCCAAAAGGATGTTGAGTTCCAAAAAGTCCATAACTTGCATTGATTTTCTGATTTGGAGTTTAACTGTTTCTTTTGAATATGCATAATAATTAAGAATTAAATAAATAAATAAAGTGATTTATCCTCAACTCAACTGATTTTTGAAAATAAATAATTAATTTATGGGTTAATTAACTATTTATTCAAACTTTTATTAAAAATTATATTATTAAATAATGACAACATGCTTTAATTAATTAAATAAGAATTTAATCAATTAAAGATAGGAATTTTGATTTATTGTCAAAATTAAATAATACAATTAATAATAGATAGAATTAAATTTAATTACATAATTAAGTGGCAAATATTAAATCTAATTAATTAAATATGAAAATATTCAATTAATCAAATTTTAGGATAAATGTGATTTATTGCCAAATAATTATAAAATTAAAGATAATTAAGATAATTAGGAATATTACTAGGAATATTCTCCGATGCAAAATTTAAGATAATCAATTAGATTTGATGATGTTTAGATGTGCCTTAGATTAGGACTTTGATGTCGATTTCATATGATTTGATGATATAGGAGGTTAATGAACTTATAGCCCATTTTTGGGGTATTACATTTTGCCCCTCTTTGAATTACTGTGCGAAGCGCAGTGGTTCAAAGATAGTCTGTGTTTGATAAAGATATGAAACTGATTCAAAAGATAAACCGATCTCAAGATAGAAACCGATTGAAAGATATTGAGATAGGAGTTGATTGATATTGAATTGATATGGAGATAATAGGTCTTGAATGACCAAAGATAATGTTCACTGTAGCAGCAAATGAACCTATGATTGCGAAAAAGTGTCAAAATGCCTGATTCTGAACCTTAGGATTGATAAGAAGTGAGTGACCCGTTCTAGACTCGATTGTCTTAGCAGAACTAGCAAGTATCACATCCAAACCCTTCAGTTGTCGAAGAACCAAGGAAATAACACTATGATCTGACGGTTGCAAAAACTGATACAGATTACAAGATTAAGAGAATACCAGATTGATATGGATCGATGAATCTGATATGCCCCAAGTGATGATAGATTTGCCCCGAGCGATGAGGACTTTTGATGAATCAGTAACTAGACGTGATTGTTGCATAATTAAGTGGCAAATATTAAATCTAATTAATTAAATATGAAAATATTCAATTAATCAAATTTTAGGATAAATGTGATTTATTGCCAAATAATTATAAAATTAAAGATAATTAAGATAATTAGGAATATTACTAGGAATATTCTCCGATGCAAAATTTAAGATAATCAATTAGATTTGATGATGTTTAGATGTGCCTTAGATTAGGACTTTGATGTCGATTTCATATGATTTGATGATATAGGAGGTTAATGAACTTATAGCCCATTTTTGGGGTATTACATTTTGCCCCTCTTTGAATTACTGTGCGAAGCGCAGTGGTTCAAAGATAGTCTGTGTTTGATAAAGATATGAAACTGATTCAAAAGATAAACCGATCTCAAGATAGAAACCGATTGAAAGATATTGAGATAGGAGTTGATTGATATTGAATTGATATGGAGATAATAGGTCTTGAATGACCAAAGATAATGTTCACTGTAGCAGCAAATGAACCTATGATTGCGAAAAAGTGTCAAAATGCCTGATTCTGAACCTTAGGATTGATAAGAAGTGAGTGACCCGTTCTAGACTCGATTGTCTTAGCAGAACTAGCAAGTATCACATCCAAACCCTTCAGTTGTCGAAGAACCAAGGAAATAACACTATGATCTGACGGTTGCAAAAACTGATACAGATTACAAGATTAAGAGAATACCAGATTGATATGGATCGATGAATCTGATATGCCCCAAGTGATGATAGATTTGCCCCGAGCGATGAGGACTTTTGATGAATCAGTAACTAGACGTGATTGTTGTCTTGATCACTGATGAAAGATATTGATAGATTTGATCGATAGAATTTAAGATTTACAGACTTTGAATGATGTGCAATACCATGCCCCCTTCGGGATTAAAATTGAAATCTGACAAGAAAAGTCAGCGTTGATAGTTTAGAAGCATGTGAATTGATTGGAAAAGTGGTTATTTACATCCGAGAACGCATTCTACATCGTTGGAAGGTCCCAAAAAACCAAGTTTGACTAGGTTTGACCATGAGTTGACCATGGTTGACCAAGTTGAAATTTTGATAGTTTGATGTAAGATAATCAGTTAAGTTGAATACTAGATTTCTGTGATGATTGAAGGTCGAATATGCAAGTAGTTAATAATATGAATGATCTCAGATTTGAATTTTGATCCCGAAAAAGGATTCTACTTGCTATTTCATTGGAGGAACCTTCGTGTGAGATTCAGCTCTTGTTAGACTTGAAGATGCGATTTGAAAAATCATTTAAGCATTGAAGTTCGTTTAATCATTGTGAGATCATGTAAACATGCAAAATGCAATGAGACATGCAAAATGAAATGCAACCTAAGACCTAGGACCTAGTCACTGATCATGTGTCGATTTGTTATCATCATTGAACTTTTAGGTAACCGGATAAATCAATACAATGCCCACTAGCCATGAAACCATAGACATATGAATATTGATTTGTATGTGCAAGAATCAATACAACACCCACTAGTTATACAACCATGGACATATGAATATTGATTTGTTTTTGGAATGTTGGATTAGATATAAGCACCAAGGCACAAACGCTAGGATGACCTGAATATCATGTCCATTTTGATATAGCAATTTGTACAAGCATCAAAACATAAACGTTGTGATGACCTGAGTACACCTTGCATTGCAAACACATCAAACAGTCAAGAGATCATTCTAAATCCAATGTGAATTACCCGTAGTGACCCTTTATCGTTCACATCCTTAGGCAAGATTGCGTTCCACAGTAGGAGAAAGAACTTACTCAAAAAGACAATAGTTAGATCAAACTTCCTTGAATTTTTTGGGTATCAATGGTCGAGGTACGCATGGCCATCCAATTCGAGATAGAGGCTCTTATAGTCGGACACCATTTCAATCCAAAATTTCCAAAGTTGTTAGATTTTCACATACAAGCAGAAGATCAAGAAAAGATTATGCCCCCAGTCATCACTCTCTAAATCCTGTAAAGGACATCATTGAAGAGCTCGAAGGGACACAATATGCAAAAATCTCAATGCGAATCAGTAAGCATACAAGGAGATAAAAGCATGAAAAGCACAGATTGTTTTCAGTTGAGTTTTGATGTTTGATTGTTGTTGATGCAAAATCCTTTCTGGAGACGAGACTGACTGACTGACTCAACTTGAAGCTTCAAAGGACTCTGAGTGGATATGACACGTCTAAGATACATGGGAGACCATAGGATATGACATTGATTGCCCCCAAATTTGAACATTGATAGGATACAGACGCTTGAGCTGATTGGTGTACAGACCGACTTATTGAAACTAGGAAATGCAGGAACAAACTGGGAGATATGTACCAACTAAAGCAAGACTGAAAGCTAGGAAAGACCAAGATTGTGCTGATAGATGGAGCATTTTGGAACAAGTGGTGCCCGTTTGCCGAGTTTTCACCATCTTGGTAGAGATTCTATTTTTGCTACCGAGGTGCCTGTTTCCAGGTTTTCACCAAGGCACTTTTTTTTTTCTTTTTTCATTTTTTTGTATTTTTGATATTTTTTGATTTTTTTGTGAATCATCAAGGCGCCTATGGCTAGGTTTTCACCAAGATGTTCATTTTTTCAGGACTTTTTCTGATTTTTAAGATTTTTTTCAGGACATTTACCAAGCACTAAATGCCTTAGGCATAAAATTTCTTCAGATGGAGAATGTTGATTGGTTCTTGGAGCTGTTCTCCTTCAGTCGTTGAGAGTTGATAAGCACCAGAGCCAAAAGTAGCAGTGATTACAAAGGGACCCAGCCAATTGGGTTCGAACTTCCCCTTGCATTCTCGATGTGATTGATTTTTAGGATTTTCTCTCAACACTAGATCGCCAACTTGAAATTCTCTATGTCTGACTTTCTTGTTGTAGCCTCGACATTCTTTTCTGATACACTCTGAGATGATCATATGCTACTTGTCTGCGCTCATCTAGTAGTTCCAGTTCTTGTAACCTAGACACTCTGTAGTCATCGTCTGTGACAAGTCCATGCATTCTAATTCTGAGTGATGGGATTTCAACCTCAATAGGCAGTACCGCTTCAGACCCATAAACTAAAGCGAAAGGTGTAGCCCCAGTAGGTGTTCTGATACTTGTTCTATAGGCCCATTCTGATACTTGTTCTGATACTGGTTCTGATACTGGTTCTGATACTGATTCTGATACTAATTCTGATAATTTTTGTGATACTGGTTCTGATACTGATTCTGATACTGATTCTGATAATTGTTCTGATACTAGTTCTGACACTGATTCTGATACTAATTTTGATAATGATTCTGATAATTATTCTGATACTGGTTCTGATACTTGTTCTGATAATTATTCTGATATTGGTATACTTGATAGCATCTTTTTCCATTTTCAAACTCCCAAGCAAGATCATATCGTGTAGTCCCAATGTCTAGCAAGGTGGAGAACAAGAGGGATTAGCAAGCTGGTGGAAGAGATGGAAGATAAGATAATGAAGGAAAATGAAGGGAAGAAATCCTCAAGGGGAAACTCCTCAAGAATACCCAAGCTAGGGAAAAATTGTCATGTAAAAAAGATTTGGATAAGCAATGAAAGGCTAGCATAGGATAAGCACAAAATCACAATGCAAGAGCAGGAAAGGATACAATCCAAAGGAGTAGACATGTCAAGAGGCTTCATAGCACCGTGTTTTACTCTTTCTCTTTTTTTTTATTAGATCAAGACCAAAGGGGAAAAGGATAGTGATAGGCAAAAATGAATGGAGGAAGATAAATATGAAGGCTAAACAGGAAGGGATGAAAGCAAGATCATCGTAAAATAGCTCACAAAATAGCCAAATGTTCATGTATAGGTCAACCTTGTCAAGATCAAAGAAAGAAGGTGGGATGGATGAAATATGTAGAAGAACTACGCATGATGCCTGATTGCCAGGTTTTCATCATGGTACTTATCCAAGGCGCCACAAGGGAGTGGTTTTCACCATAGGACGAATTTATTTCTCTTTACTTTTGCTACCAAGGTGCCTGTTTCCAAGTTTTCACCAAGGCACATTTTCAATTTATTTTATTTTTCATTTCTTTTTTTTTTTTGGAAGAAGGCAAGCTTTTTATGTAATGCTCCTTGAAAGCATAAACCATGATATGCCAAAGATTCAAAATGATATGCTCAAAGATGCTGATAGGGAAAGGGAGATGGAAGAGAAAAATGGAGGATAAGGTTTTATGTAAAGCGAGTGAGGTTGGAAGATAGGAGGAATAGGAAAATGAGGAAAAATGATAGAAGGTAAAAGGATAATGAATGGAAGGATTGTGAAAGGGTAGATGGAAAGGAAGGCAAGATCAACGTCAACACATACCTTGAAGGGTGGTGAGAGGATGGAGGAATCTTGAATGAAGGAATACGTGAAGGAATATGGCAAATGGATAGCAGAGGTTGTGGTTTAGGCACATGGAATGGAAGAATATTTTTGGAGGGAGATGAAGTGGAAGCCTTTGGAAGCTTGAATGTCAACTTCACTTTTTGCTCAACACCAGACTCTTTCAAGAGAGACTTTGGAATCCATATAGCCTTAGGATTTTTATTTCCTTTTGATGATCTAGAGAGAATATCTTGAATGATGGATTTTGGAACCCATACTTGTCTTGTAGTTTTTTTCTTAGATATTTCTTTTGACTTTATGCTTCTATGTCTATGAGAGGAGACATGGTGATATTCTTTTTTTGATGGATTCTTGTATTGCTTCTTTTTCTTGTATTGAACATTCAAGTTACTTCCAAAGGACTTGGGACTTGTGGAAGAAAGAGGAGGATATGACTGGTTTAGATGGGTGGGTGGATGAAAAGGATTCAAGGGTATGCATCTATGTTGATCTTGAGGAAAGATGGGAGATGGAGGTATGTAAGGACCCAAGATGGATGACAAATTAGGAGAGTTAGGAGGGGAAAGTGAAGGGACATAAGGACCCAAGATGGAAGGAAGGTGTGAAGATCTTTGTAGTGGTGGAAGAGGTCCAAGGATGGAAGTGGAAGATGCAAAAGGATAATCAATAAGTTCATCAGCATCTATATGACAACCAAGGATATCAGCATCTTTAGAGTGAGCATTAGGATCTTCAATAGAATCATGGACATCTTGAATATGAGCACCTTCTTTGATAGGATTGTTCAAAGCTTGCAAAGACTTAGGAAGAGTAGAAAGTGGAAGTGAACATGGAGTGGTAGAACAAGAAGATGAAAGACTTTGATCTTGACAAGGATCTTCGGATAGCATAAGCGCATAATTTTTCTCTTGATTTTCAATAGGCTTGACATTGGAAGGAACACCATTTTTACCAACCTTAATGGAAGTATCATCTTTGGAAAGCGCAAGCGTAGTAAGGTTATTTTGATTGTCAATAAGCTCATTAGTGTAAGTAGTAGCCTGATCTTGCTTAAGAGAAGACTTAAGACATGGTGGAATGCATGAAAAAGGGTGTATAGGATCAAAAGAACCATGAAGCAGATAAGAGACATCGGGAAAAGGAGTGGATGACATGGAGGGTTCTTGATCTTGATCTTTCTTTATGTTCTTCTCTTTATCATTTTTAGAGTCCTCTTGACATGGAGCCACTTCTAAGGACAAGGAAGCATGTTGGGATTGTATGGAAGACTTTGGAAGAGATGGTGGAGGACTAGCTGAAGTAGGCATTATAGCATATGAAGGCTTAGGCTCTTTAGGTTTATCATTATTGAAAGTCTTTGCAGCCAAGTGAAGGTTAGCTTGAGTTTCTTTAAGAGGTAGCCCTGGAGGATAACTATAGGGAACCACATGAAAAGTATTAGGGCTTGTGTCAGATGAAGGTTCTGTGAAAGATTTGAAAGACTCGGAAGCTTTAAGAAATGTATGGGTATTGGAGGAAGTAGGGGATGGAAGAGAACTATCACTAGACAAAGGTCCAACATTAACATGATCTTGCTTGAGAGTGTAATCTTTATTTTCAGCTGGAGAGTTCTGAGAGGAGAGATCCTTATAGTATTGACGTTTCAAGCTAGCACGATGTATTTTATAGTCCTTAGCAGTAGTAGATGGATCATCATCAAGGTATTGTCCACAAAAGCCATCAAAATCTCTTTCAAAATCAGAATCATATGGATCACCATCATGATCTATCCAATGTGACGGCCCATTTGTAGTAAGCAGGAATGGACGATGAGGAGGACTCTTAGGAACAGAGGTGTCATAGGTATCATTACATTGTCTGTTGTCATAGTCATCATAGTCTTCAAAGCTAGATGTGTCACTCTCTGTGGAAGAGGTATCATATTGCTCAATTTTTTTCCGGGGGCATGGTGACATGTACAAGTCTTTATCAAATGGAAAAGAGTATAGAGGTTCCTTTTCTTTCCCAAGTTTGTCAAGCTGGACTTGCATAGCATGTATCTGTTTCATTATAGCGATGATCAGAATTTCTTCCTCATGTGTACTGATTCTTTGAGACATGTGTACTAATTCTCAATAGCTATTGCTCTATTCCTGACACAATGATATTTTTGACAGATTCTGGAACTAGGCTGGAAACATTGGATATCTTGCAATTTGACAATTTCTGACAACTCTCTCAAATTTTTCCAAACGACACTCTGCAGACTCGTATGACACTGGGTAGTCTATGAAATGACAGTTGCTAAACTCATACGACAGTTGGGTAGATATGAAATGACAGTTGACAAAACTCGTATGACTTTTGACTTCCTGACATGACTTTTGACTCCAAAAAAGATTTTACGTCAATTTTTGCAAAATGTAAGGTCTTCAGTTTTGGATTGTTTGCAAATTGTATTGTCCAGATTTTGAAGGTTATACCAGATTTGATCGTTTTTAATAGCCAAGTAGATAAATAAGCACACAGAATAGCAAGCAAGTGATTCCAAGCACGTCTGAAAATAATGAACAAGGGCAAAAGCAACCTTGCGCATGAACAATCAAGTGACCAAATTGTGCTAATCCTTGAGAGTACCAATTGTGTATGTTCTGAAAAGTTTTGCAATAACGCACATATACCTGAAAGTGAAAAATTGGCCTCTCTAGGGTTTTTAGTAATGGTTTGACTCTGCAACTTTTATGATTCAAAGGGGTGAACTCCAATCCCGGCGCACCAGGGTTTTGACACAGTCCGAGAACTTAATCTTCAAGAGCTGCTAGGGAGATCTGACAACCCAACAATGAACCATACCCGTGGAGATTTCTTCCACAAGGACATTTATATAGCGGCTGTCACTACCATGGCAAAAATGGCTATTACCGCTTGAGGTTCCGTCAATGCAGTTTTCCCTGTGAAGGGATTGTCCGCTACGGTTAACCCTCTCTAAAGATGACTCACAATAGTATACCACAAGGGGACTTGGCTCCAGATTCAAGGTTTTGACACCTCTTCACTTTTAACCCAAACAAAGCAAGTAGATTAATCTGACACGCTAAGACAAAGTTTTGTTCCACCAAGGTCTGTGATATCAACTCCACGTGATCTATCAACCTCTCCGGGGAGAGAATGTATCAATCAATAAGAGAAGACGCACTAACCAATTTTGATTCACCAAAGCTCGTGATATCAACCCCACGTGATCTATCAACCTCTCCGGAGAGAGAATGTGTCGATCAATAAGAGAAGACTCACTAACTAAGTTGAATGTGAAACGCACTAAGTATCCTCCCTACCTACAAGGATTCTATCGTCAAGAAGGATTTCGCTAGGAATCCAATCTCTCAAGAATCACAAATAGTGTTCATAGGGCCTAATTACTATGTGAGCACAGATGTATGTTCCGAAAGCAAATCTACCAAAAGCATCCAAAAAGTAGAAAGAGGAACACTTAACGTTTAAAGCGAATATGAGATGAGTCCACAAGGTGGAACACTTAACACCTCACACAAGCTAAAAACGAGTCCACAACTTAGAAAACAAGGGAGTTCCTAAAAGCACAAAAGGGTTGCCAAGTGGAACATTTAACGCTTCTGTCCTGTTGACCCCTCCCCTTTATGGCGCTGAGATTGCAACCACGGGGCGAAAATGAGGGGCCGGCGGATTAGCGAGTCCAATAACCCAAGATAGCAATCAAGATCAATCACAAGTATTCTAAGACTACTTAATGAATCCTTAAGGGTTCACAACCTAGTATCAATTATGCAAGTGTGTAGAAATAGATCAAAAGCATGAAAAGATGCACACAAGCTTGACACATAAGAGATTTATTTTAAGTCCCAAATCAAAATATTATTAGATGAAGGAGAATACCTGGGATCCTTGCAACGCGCTTAGTAGATTTTACTTGATTTTTAGCAATTTTTGTTGAGCTTTTCCATGCAAGCAAGTGACGAACTCTCCAACAAGCAAACAAGCAAACAAGATATGCAAAATATATTCAACTTATGAAAACCATAGGGTTAGCTCTAAAAATCAATTATTATCAGTAATAATAACCAGCAATCAACCCAAATGACAACTCATATCATTCATTGAACCATGTAAAAAAAATAAGTGCATACCCATCACAAAACTTTATTTTTTTTGCTGCACTTGACCTAGTCAACAAGATCTAATTTTTTTGATATGATTTTGGCCACAAAAATAGAAATTCAGAATAGAGACCCTTGCTAAAAAACAGTGAGCTTTCCAAAAATACAAAAATTTTAGAAAAACCTCTTCATTTGTGCCCTAGAGACCCATTTTATCAAAATAGACTAGTTTTTGTAAATTGACTATTTGAGCTATGATATCATGTCCAAATTTAAAAAAAAAAGAATGGACCCCCTGTAGAATTTAAATAGCTTTCCGAAAATATAAAAATTTTCGAAAAATATGCTGATTTGCGTCAGATATTAATTTTTTCCAGAATTTCAAAAAAAAATTATTAAAAATTCAAAACATTTCAGAAAATTCTAAATTTTTTACTGTAGCTTCCATGACATGTCACCAACTTGCAAAAAAAATTTCAGACCAAAATTCTAAGCCATTTGGGAGATAAAATTAAATCTTTGAAACTTTGAGGTTTTAGCTCCCAAAAAAATCAAAACCAGCATGCAAAGGTGGGTTGCCCCACGGTGGGCGCCAAAAATGTGTGTGTGAAAATTGTACCTGATCTGTAGACACAACACTCAGTAAAACATTAGAGGTTAGCTATAATCAAAATCATGCAAAATTGAAAGCTATCTAACCAAGCGATTTACTGCCTTCTAATAGGTGCGAGATTAATGTTCTCAGATTGTAATCGAGATCAGTGACCTAGACGACACCTAAATGAAGGATTTGAATGCAAAAGATGGATATGAAATTGAATGCAATTAATCTATATTTTTTTGAATTTTCTATGCAATAAGAATGATAAAAACTTGATATGAAATCTATGCTAAATAAAATTAATATGCTATGAATGCTATTGAAAACTGATATGCTATGAATCTAACAATGATATGTAATATGAATGCAAAAATAAGATTGATCTCACAAAGATGTCGATTCGCAAGAGCTTTGATTCTTCAATTCCAATTCTCCAGCGTGATTGTGCAAAATATGAGATGATTTGTGAAGAGCTAAAGCCTTTATTTATAGAAATCCAGGGCTTTGGAGGTGCATGAATAAAAGCCATAAATCACTCAAATTAACTCATCTTGATTTTTGAGTTATCTGATCATAAAAGATAGTTAATTCTCAAAATCATGCAAAAACATGCAAAAACAGCTTTTTAACTCAAATTAGAGTTTAGATCAGCTTTTTGAACTCCAAAAGGATGTTGAGTTCCAAAAAGTCCATAACTTGCATTGATTTTCTGATTTGGAGTTTAACTGTTTCTTTTGAATATGCATAATAATTAAGAATTAAATAAATAAATAAAGTGATTTATCCTCAACTCAACTGATTTTTGAAAATAAATAATTAATTTATGGGTTAATTAACTATTTATTCAAACTTTTATTAAAAATTATATTATTAAATAATGACAACATGCTTTAATTAATTAAATAAGAATTTAATCAATTAAAGATAGGAATTTTGATTTATTGTCAAAATTAAATAATACAATTAATAATAGATAGAATTAAATTTAATTACATAATTAAGTGGCAAATATTAAATCTAATTAATTAAATATGAAAATATTCAATTAATCAAATTTTAGGATAAATGTGATTTATTGCCAAATAATTATAAAATTAAAGATAATTAAGATAATTAGGAATATTACTAGGAATATTCTCCGATGCAAAATTTAAGATAATCAATTAGATTTGATGATGTTTAGATGTGCCTTAGATTAGGACTTTGATGTCGATTTCATATGATTTGATGATATAGGAGGTTAATGAACTTATAGCCCATTTTTGGGGTATTACACTTTCCTGATCTACAAAAGCGGAGACACAAACGACATACTCCTCTAACTATCAGACCATCATGATCAATCCCCTTCTCAGCAAGTTATTTGGAAGCATGGTAGAACAAAAAATCAGTAAATGGGCTGAAATAGAGGAGAAAAGAGCAAAGGGACAAGCTAATTTTAGACCGAAACACTCCACCATAGATCACAGAGTGACTCTTAGATACTTAGTTGATAAAATATGGGACACTCTGGGTGACGAGGCTTTTTTCTGCTTTATTGACTTCAAAAAAGCCTTTGATTTAATTTGTCCGTGGATTGAGACCTTAAATTATTGAACTTCTCTTTGTTTCGAGAAGAGTATAACATTCTCTACTTAACAAGGCCAACGACATGAAGGTGGAAGCTCATCTGGCCCCTCCTAGGAGCCTCCTATGACCCTTTACGACATTTTAAGACCTCTACAATATATTCTTAGGGATCGTAAACAATCGTAAAGGGTCATAAGGGGTCCTGGGACACAACAATTGAGAAACATAATTGTAGGCATTATGGTCACAATTTTTTGGAGACAATGTAATTGTATACCCAGGCGAGGCAGAGCAACTCCTGCACCTTTGATTCCAAGTTGACTATATTTATTGCTCATGAATACAAGGTCCTCCAATAGATGTATTCAACTTGGAATCGAAGGTGCAGAAGTTGCTCTGCATCGCTTGGGTACACAACTCAATTACGTTGTCTCCAAAAAATTGTGACCATGATGCCTACAATTATGTTTCTCAGCTATTGTGAAATCTACATTTACGTTTCTCAGTTGTCATGTTTATGTGCATGTTTTTTATGTGTTTTGGATAGTAAGTCTAATTTAATTTGTCCATGGACTAAGACCTTAAATTTTTGAGATTCTCTTTGTTTCAAGAAGAGTATAACATTCTCTACTTAACAAGGCCAACCACGTGAAGGTGGAAGCTCATCTAGCCCCTCCTAGGAACCTCTTATGACCCTCTACAACATTTTAAGACCTCTAAGATGTATTCTTAGGGATCATAAAGGGTCATAAGGGGTCTTGGGACACAACAGTTGAGAAACATAATAGGCATCATGGTCACATTTTTTTGGAGACAATGTAATTGAGTTGTATACCCAAGTGATGGAGTGCAACTCCTGCACCTTTGATTCCAAGTTGACACTGTGAGATCCAAAGACTATAGATAAGGAATAAATTTAGAGAGCAGAGGAGGGCCATAATGACAAAAATAATAGAGGACAAACCTCAAGTTAAATGAGGCAACTACAAACATTTTAATAGATTTTTATTATTAAATAATTAAATTTTCATATACTAGTGTTCTAAGCCCCCTCATTACATGATTTATTATTATAAGCCCCCTCTAACTTATGCATCTAGAAAATGAAACTACAACCTATTGGGATTGAGACAAACCTTATAGAACAATAGCAACTAGGAAGGATCGCTTGCCAACATCTGTTGAATACATTTGTAGCTCATGAATACAAGGTGTAGCTCATGCTTAGAACACTAGTATATGTAAATTTCATTATTTAATAATAAAAATCTATTAAAATGTTTGCAGTTGCCTCATTTAACTTGAGGTTTGTCCTATATTATTTTGGTCATTATGGACCTCCTCTGCTCTCTAAATTTATTCCTTATCTATGGTCTTTGTATCTCGTAGTGTATACTCCATCGCTTGGGTATACAACTCAATTACATTGTCTCCAAAAAATTATGACCATGATGCCTACAATTATGTTTCTCAGCTGTTGTGAAATCTGCATTTATGTTTCTCAGTTGTCGTGTTTATACCTTCTCTCATTTGCTAGTGTAATTCCTCTTTGAGTATCCCCATTCTCCTTTGCATCCAAAATGAACTCATTCTAATCCCTCACTGGAATAAAGGGAGACTTCATACCATGCTACACTCAAACTTCAAGGAGACTTCATACCACACAACATTCGTAGATTACATTCAATGTGTTATTTACACTTGTATTGGTGGGAAAACTCTTGAAAACATGCAAAGAGATTGCATTCAACCATGTTGTTTACATGACACATGTAGTTTACCCCCAGCCTAAATCAGCATTGCATACAAATCTATAGATGGTGTCTGGTATGAAGCCTCGCTCAAGCTTGAAAATGATAGTCAATCCATATTCAAGGTCAAGGAACAAATGGAATAACCAAGAAAACACTATACGTTAAATCATGTGATTGATAGCAGATTGGGGCTCGCCTAAGCCATAAACATGAAGAATTATTCTAAAAAAAGATGTAAACCATATATATGCACACTTGAGGCAAAGAGAAGTTATGTCATATCAATATTAAAATATTAGTTACAATATGAAAATACTAAACTAACTAATTCCTAAGTTCATCTCTGCATATGGTCGCAACAAAGATATGTGATTACGATACAAAGAAGGCATCGTAAAAATATAATTTCAGAATTTGCCCTAGCCTAACACATTTTGCACTCAAATCCTTCATTGCGGATAAGTGGAGATGGGTGGATAGATGCAAATGAGTTGTCATCGACCCAACTAAAGTATCCACAACCATTATTTCCCTATGATACCTAGTCTACATTAGTTCTTATATTATAATGAATAGCATTTACATTAGAAACATTAAATATATACACATTAGCAACCTTTTTTCTATTTGGGCAGCACCAAAATTATTGTCTAGGGTTGTTCGATGTCCATAAAGTCTTCAACACCCACTGCCCACCACCACATTGACAATTTGGCACATTGACAAGAATCATCGAGCCTATATCAATAATGCACCACACCATCGTTACTACATTTATTATTTTTATATGAAATACACCAAAGAGTACCATCAGAAATATTAACCATTTACAATAATGAAAAGTAAACCTAAATCAAATAGCTCATTTTTTTATTAGCATGTGTATATGACAAATGAAAGAAATATGAAGTTGAAATAAAATAGTGAACAAAATAGTATTCCACATAGAGTGAATGAAATATACCATCAAAAGAAGGTGACAAAATCCTGTCACGAAGCACAGACATAGGAAATAAAAAAGGGACAAAAGACAAGAAATAAGAAAAATCATTATGACTATAGAAAAATCATTTATACTGTAATAAAAAAAAGAAACACTCTTTGTCAACAATTTTCAAAATCATTAGGACTATAGAAAAATAATTAAGACTATACAAAATCAAATTTTAGAAATGGACGGTTCTGATGCTTTGCCATTACAACAATCGAGCATTCATCATTTGGTATTGTGTATTCCATTTAAGTATGTCAACAATGTTCAAAATCCTATCACCAAGCATAGACAAGAAATAAGAAAAATCATTAAGACTATAAAAAAATCAAGTTATAGATATAGACGGTTCTGATATTGCTTTGCCATTACAAAAATTGAGCATTCATCATTTGGTACTTCTTGGTGTATTCCATTTAAGTTTTTCAGTTGTTGTGTTTATGTGCATGTTCTTTATGTGTTTGGCTTCTCTCCCTCACAAGGGATATGTCGATAGGTAAATGATTTGAAAGCATAATGATTTGACAGTCTTTTTTCAAGATAGGTGTAATCATCCCACCAACCTTAATTAGAAACATTTGTGATAAATGTCAAGTACTTATAATCAGTATGCCCAACAAATAGAGACTTAGTAGTAAAAGCATGTCCTTTGGTTTACTAGTTTACTTATAATCAGTATGTCCTTTGGTTTACTAGTTTAATCAACAAATAAAAACTAACATGCAAAATGTTAAATTGAATGACATTTTATTATAGGGATAAATGTGTTGTCTAGATTACTACATTTCAAAAAGAAATATTGATATGCCAGAGAACCTTTCAAGTTGGTCAAAGCTAAGATCAAAGCCCTGCCCACTGAGCAAAATTGCTTAACTCTCTATATGCATTATGGTATATTGATTTTTTTATCATTTCCTTGTATTTATTTCATGAAGTTTTAAAGCAGAGAACACAAGTTGTTCTTGACTCTCCTATATAGGGGTTTTGCAATCAACAATCTTGTTTTGAAGTTGCATTTGAAGAAATTTGCACATGATAGACCATATAGAGCCTCATGAATGAGTGATGAGCAAAGTCTTGTGAGTAGGGAACAAGATTATGTAGATTTTTCTATTGGTGAGTACAAGGAGAAATTTTTGTGTGATATAGTACCAATGACATGTTGTCACATCCTCTTAGGAAGACCTTGACAGTCCCTAAGAAGGAAAATATGATGGGTACAAGAATAATTGCTCATAAGGATGGTAACAAGTTTATTCTCAAGCCTTTGCAAAAATAATTCTTCATATGAGATAAGGGTTATCTATTTTGGAAAGAAAGAGTATGTTGATTTGAAGAGTCGCACAAGGAAGAGGTCTATGAAAGAGGATTAGAAGATTGGAGCATCACTAATGGTTCTAAAAACCGATGATTATGACAGTGAACAAAAGATGGAAAATTGGAAGAGCAGTGTGATTGAAGAAGATATAGTTATGTGCACACATTGGTGTCCTATCATTGCACAAGTGCAAGATAGTAAGGGTCTATTCATGGAGGGAAGAAAAAAAGGTCATTTTAACCTTACAAGGCAAGAGGAGAGACAGTCCAAATAATTCTATGGTGACTGTCCCAAACAACAGACAAATGATGGAATTGCTAACATGTTTTCTTTTCATGTTTCTAACAATTTTATTGTAGGTTCTAAGAGGTTGGATAAGGAGCTCTTATTGCAATAGATGTCTAAGAGAGGAGAAAAGTGTATAATTCCTTTTAGAAGACTTAGACATGTGAAGACATAGAACTATTTGGATGTACGAACTGTGACATGGGACAACAATAAAAGTTACATTTTCTTTAAATTTTTGTTGTTTCCATCTTAATTTTGATTAGAGATTGATATTCTAAGATAATTATAATGCCAAGAGATTGAGGATCTTCATTATTAAGTGTTTTGTTG
>BSBK01007503.1:0-40000 GCA_027943335.1 Chamaecyparis obtusa
ATATATATATATATATATGTACATATATATATATATATGTATATATATATATATATATATATATATATATAGACACACATGCACATGCACGTGCATACATGTTGTACATGTGTGTATGTGTGTACATGTGTGTCAGTATGAGTATGTGTGTCTAATTGTGCATGTGCATGTACATATGTGTGCGTATGTGTGTATGTTTGTCCATGTGCGTGTGTGTGTATGTGTGTGCGCAATATCAGTGTGATTCTTCATGCATGTGCATGTAAGTGTGTATATGCATGTACATGTGTGTGTTTGTATGTGTGCATGTACATATGCATGTGTATGTATGTGTGCATGTGCATATGCGCGCGGTGTGGGTGTGGTGTGTGTGTGTGTGTGTGTGTGCATGTACATGTGTGTTTTCATGTGTGAATGAGTGTGTATGCATGTTCGTGTGTGTGTACACGTGTGCATGAGTATATATGCATTTTTTTACTTCTTTTTTTTTTTTTGTGTGTGTGTGCATTTTATTGTACATGAGTGTGTGCATGTGCACGTGCATAAGTTGATAATTATAAAGTGTACAAATTTCATTTATACAATAAAGAAATCCATTTAGAAAAATAAAATATAACCAAAAAGAGATAGATTCTAACTAACCACTAGACAACAACAAACATAAGTAGCCAAAATAGGGGACAAAAACCCCTAAATCAATTACAAAATTTGTATGAAATCCTTATTATTTTGAATAATATCTTAATTAACACTATTAAATATGGGAAAAATATTGTCAAGGGGAGTCATAACTTTATCATTGTTGCAAATTCTAGTAGAAGGGTTCGGAACAAGGCCTAAGCCCTCCTCTTAGGGTCTTTCACATTATTCTTTGAATTAGTTTTCAAACTTCCCACAAGAGATCCCAAGGTACCTTTGGAGAGTCCTCAAAATGGCATGAGTTTGTGTATTCGGTTTTCTTAGCTATTTTTGAGATATTTTACATAGTTGTGTAGCTAACTACAATAATAGCTCTCAATTTTTCTGTACTTTCTCTAAGGAGTCTTCCATATTCTTGATTCTTTCTTCATGTCCTTCTTTCATTTATTTTATGTCATTCACAAGGTTATAGATTTTGGAAATAATTTTATCAATGTTATTCTCATTCAAAGAAGAATTACCTTGTCCCTCATCCACAATATTATTTAACGAATTAATCCTTCCCTTGATAATATTAACTTCAATAACCAACCACAAAAATAGGGAATGGTAAAATTCAGTCACTTCTTTAACATTTTTCCTCACATACCATGTATCATAGATAAGGGAACACTTATCTAATGGGATATCTTTCAAATTATCAATAGGAATTTCTATATGAAAACCTAGAGGTAGAATATCATCAAATAAGGATTACAGAAAAGTCTCTAGTTTCTTTTTGTTCCCTAATTTGATATCTATTTTCTTCTCCACCTTCTTCACATGAGGAGAAATATCCATATTGTCACTATAAAATAGGACAAAGTTGGGGTATTTTTCTTCCCTTAGCTAATATTTTATAAGATATCTTCACCTTTCCTTTATATGTGGAATCATAGTTGGGACTATAAGTGTTTTGAATGAAACCATATGAGGGGACATAATATTAATCCTTCTTATTGTAAACAAATAATTATCTATAGGGAAAGGATACCCCTCTTTTCCTTCTACCTATATAAAAAACCACCTCTTGTTCCAAGGGGGCATCCTTAGATAAAGTAGAAAAGTTCTTATATAGTGTTGGTAGATATTGTACTTAAACACAATCCTATATTTGCAAGGAGGATTTTTTTGGACAAAGATCCTCTATAACCAAGAGAATTAAGCACTCATGGACAAATGAAAATGAAAGGTTTTTTCAATGCATTTTAAAGTTGTGACAAAGAGGGAAAAAGGTTAAAATGGAAAGGCTATACACTTATTGTGACAAAAATAGTTTAAAATCACAAATTTATAGCTAATAAGACTTCATAAATGACCATCCAATGTGACATAAAACATAATAAATTATGTAATCTAATCCCAAGTTGGTTTAATGGTGACCCAATCATAGCCCTTATCTATCATTATTTTGACCTTACAACTTTCACCTTTCCCAAATAAGATGGCCATGGCTTTGTTAGAGCATTTATAATATCTCTAGAATTTTCATCCTTCCACCCTAGTATCACACAGTTGTGCTATGATCTCTTTAGGGATAATAATATACATCCCATACACCTTAATGACACCTTCATTTCATCCTTCCACAAAGGTGGTGATGGCTTGAAAGTCAAAACTATGTAATTTTTGGATATAGAGTGTAAGGAAACTAGCACAAAACTCATCTCACAACTTAAAATTATCCTACCACTTTTTATAGGAAATGGAATCCACCATGTTATGGTCTCCTCGGATTTTACATAGAGACAAGATGAACACCAAAACCAAATGAATTATGAAGCATCCCAAAAAATATTTCCCATTAAGGAAGTTATACCATTATGTGCTATTATGAAGGAAGGACAAATCAACACCACACTTCACATTAATTTGAATTCTGAAGCTATCATTTTGTATAACTCCTTTGAATTAACTTTATTTACACTCATTTGGAATTAGAAATTTAATATCCTCAAGGATACTATTGTTAAGCCCCCATCATGAGTTATTACATGATACAACACACCTAGGTTTGAAAACCTATCAACAACCATATTGCCCTCTCAAAATACTTGAGAATTTTTAAAATCCACAAATGAATTATTCAAGCTAATGGTATCTAGAATCAAACACTTGATTGTAAAACTTAGAGTTTGCATCCCTCTCAAATAATTAATGAAGTCTAAGGAATCACTCTCGACCTAAAATATAGTAAATCAATTAGATACCACCAGCCTTAGGCCAATGTAGGTTGTATATGTATTATTATTGTATAGTCCTAAAACTTTAGCACATACAATTGGATGATCTAGGAATTATTAGACCCATTTTGGTGATTTTGAGGTCCAAATGTCCCTTATGCTTGATCACAAAACCATTTATTTTCTCTACCTACTCCTATTCACCATCCTCAACACCCTCATGAAATTTGAGCCTAGTTTACCTAGGAAAAGTCTGCAATTGTGACTTGTCCCTTGGGTTTTGGGCCCAAATTTTCCCTAGAACTTGATGGTGAGGTCTTCTTTTGAGATTTTAAAGAATGGTTGGCCTTGATAAAATTTAAATCCCTAATGTAGGGAGTTAAGTATAAAATAAAATTGTCTCCCCTTATTTTTCATAAGATCAATCATTCAAAGGTGAGCTACCCATCAAGCACTCAATCATTCAAACAGTCATGTTTTACAATTGAGGTTTTGGATTAAAGATTTGAAGGAAAGCATCAAATATAAGATCTCCAAGTCTCCATTTCTTCAAGATCCATCAAATAAAAGGGAATATTCTCTAATTGATGCAATTTTATCTCACATGATGACCAAGTATAGGAATTCTCAATCAAGCAAGAATATTCATTCATCCATCCTTCTCTCTCTACTTATTTGAATGTGGTTATAAAGCATATGTACATTTAAGATCTAGGAGGGTATGTGCAGGATCATGGTATGTCAAACTAGGCCCTTAAGTGACAATAGAAATCCATAAATCAAGGTCAGACAAGTTGACATAAAAAATTGAACAAGTTATCAATCTCATATCAAAAATTTGTAAAAAATTGAATGTAGTTTGTAAGATACTAGCCCTTTTTTGAAAAAAAAAAAATTATGGTGAAATTTTCAAATTTTAATGTAGTAGTATGAAAATTTTAATAAAGAGATAAGAAGTAGGGGCATGTCTGACCATGTTAAAGTCAATCAAATGATAATACCCTTTTATAAGATTATAGATATAAATAGTGGAGTCATGTCTAGTTGTGATGCATGTTTTTTTAATACTTTTTAAAAAGTAAATAATTAATTATGATTTTTCTTCTACAACTTTTTCAAAATATAAAAAATCTCATTTCTAACCACCTTAACTTAGTCTCAACTCATCAAATTGAAAAACAAAATCAATTTCTTGTAGTAGGTGAAACATAGAATGTGACACATGTTTTGGATTTTAAAAATGTTATACCATTTGAAAGTTATGGCTATTTTTTAATTAGTCTATCAATCAGGCATTCTTTGTTACATTTCCACTTTTTTGCCATACCATGACTACACATACCCAGGAGTGGAAATCATAGATCTATGAATTTGTGATTCTATCTTTTATTCTAAATCTCATTCGATTGTCAAATATTTGGATTCCAATATGTTAGTGTAATTAATTAATTATAATCATACTTTACATAAGTTTCTTAGGATAATGCATTTACACATTACTTGTTAGGTAGACACATAGGAGTTTGCATTTTATTTTAGCACATGGTATAGGAGAAATCCACTTGAGGTGGAGTTACTTGTTATCTCATACCTCTTTATGTATGATATCCATCTTTAGTACTCTTGTCACATTATCATCCTCTCATTTTCGCACATGTTGCACATACTCTGTTGTACAATGGAGCATCATCCACCTTTGGTAGACATGTGATTACACCTAGTGTGATTGATAGGTTATCACTTGCATATCTCCTTGTTATCATGCATTTCCTATATATTCAGACATATTTACATTGTAAATCAAAGAGCCTTAAATGAGATAATTAGATATTTTATTCATTATTGATTATGTTTGAATCTAGTCAATTGATCATCATATCATTTTTCCTATATCTCTTGTGCTATCAATTGAGCTTCTAGATCTTTGCATTTAATTTATTACTCTAGGAAAATTCTTACATGGTATCAAAGTGATATCAAAATTAAATTTTGGAGGGCCATGATTTAGATCTGGGATCAACAACTTGTCGGAGCATCTACAGAAAGATTTGATCCCACCATTGCATCCAAGTGGTAGTTCTAGTTACTTTTGACTATAAATTTTCCTATATTGGGAAATTGGGAAAAAGTTCAATTGGAGGATTTTTTTTTGCAAATCTGGCTCATGTAGCCCAATTTGCAAATTGGTAGTACTAATTTTATTTTTTTAATCAAAAAAAATTGTTTTTTTAATCTAAATTTTCATCATATTTTTGGACATATTTTATTTACTAGTAAAATATTTGGGAAGCAAGCACTATTTTTCCAAAACTCTGTCTACAGAGGTGAATTGTCTCATACATTTGTAAGTCAAATAGGGCTAGTCAAATCGCTGGTGACCAAGTGATCAAATCCTAGTTATTACCCTCAAGATGAACAACTTCAACAATTTCGAAAGCTCTTTGTTTCTATCACCTTGTAGGTTATAGTTTATATAGAGACTAAACTACACTTTTTGGGTGAATGTAGGATATTAAATCCCAACCCCCACACTAGTTCCATTTGCAAGTGGTGGTTCTCCATAGAAAACTCGAGATGAGATCTACATTCAAGAGATCAAGATCTAAAGACAAATGTTTCGATCTACATACCCAAGATGAGTTGGGTGAGATCCAAGCTGAGATCCGCATTCGTGAGCCTATTTTTTAGAGCTGCCTCGTAAAAATGCAGTGAGCCTATAGATTGCCAAGTTCCCATCTAGGGAAACCAAGCTTCCAAGATAGGGAGACAAGTTCCCATGCCACTGCCTCATCAAGAAACGCGCATCTTGACAAATCGCACTATGGTCTTACCCTCTAGCATGCCTCTTCTCATCTGCAACAGCCAGCTCGATGAGTAGAACAACTAGATAGATCGACGAGATCATCCAAGTCTTATCAAAGTTTCCCCAGCTCACATAACTTACTCCTACCTACAGTAGACATATCGACTTTCCATTGCTTCCTGCACTATCGATAGGCATCTACTGATCCCGTACTGCATAGTCCTCAGCCGATATTAAATTTACCACATGGTAGTTAACTTAGTTTTTCTCTACAAAACCTGTCGAGTTCTGTATTCTCATTTTCTCTAGAGTTCCATCTCGATAATACATCTCACTGTGTCCTATGTTCTCTAGTGCACATCATAGATCATGCAGTCAAATAAAACAAATCATCACAATGTAGTTCCCCGCATCCTAGACTCGGATTGGTGCGTTACCATCTCACTAAGCGTTGAGCTCTACGACTGAGCCTCCCACACAGAAGAACCGGCATGCAGCCTGCATTGTGTTCCAAGAAAGAGATCCACATATTCAAGGGTCGACTTGCCGTCCACACTGTATTTCTTCCTCCTACAACTTGGCCCCACTCCCACATTCAAAGCTCACCTGACAAATCACCTGGAAGTTCATTTTTGTTTCACACGAAGTTTTTGAGAGACATCAGCACCTTTGTATAGTCAGCAACCTAGAAGGACATGTCAACAAAAGGTACATGTGGTAGTTTTCTAATTTGCCTCAAGAATATCAGCACATCTATCACCAGGCCTTTTATTGGCACAATAGGTACATCTTGATTCAATCAAATCAGCTTTTGTCACATCAGCATTGCCTTGTTGCAAGACAAATCAGCATCTAGTCATCCTATAACTAGCCTTTTCTTGCCACACATTCAAATTTTGTATGCTATAATTGATGATTATTTGACCATCAAGCATGGGTATTTTCTTTTGTTTATGATGGATATTTGGCCATCAAATTTGATCATTGGTTTTTCTGGCATCATCACAAGGTTGAATTTTCTATGCTCTCACCATATGTAGTTTTGAGTTGCAGTCTAATTTTGAGAAGTCATAATTTGGTCATCCGGGCTTACTTTTAATGATTTTTTTTTAATTTTGGCTTGAATATCTTAAAAAATTTAGTGGTAGTGTTGATTTCTAGTTTTGATGCACATATATTTCAAAAATTACATATTTTTGTGAATACACCTACCTAATCCTTAATTTTGCAGCTTTAGAGGCTTCATTTAGGCTCATAGGGACACATTTTTAAGTGGGCTTTTTTTAAAAGTGTATAAGTTTTGGAGAAATATCTATATTTTCTATCAGATTATGAGATTATGAGGGAGAAAATATCACTTTCAACATTTGCTCTATTTTTGCCTATTTTGGCACTTGTAGAAAATTCGTCCTTGAGTGATCTTGTGTCCTAAATTTTTAAGACTATTATAGCCTCATATTTTCTATTGTAATCATCAAAATCAAAAGTCTACTCTAGCCAATTTTATCAAGTGGCTATTGTACATGCACTACATGTAAAGTGGAAAAATCATTTTTCTTTTTTTTGGGTGGGGGGTGGGGGAGGGGGGGGAGGGATAGGGTCTTTAAGGCCCTATTTGTTTGCAAAATTGGAATTTGAGTCAAAACCTTATTATCTCAAAATCAGGTTTTGAAATTTCAATTTTGTGTATTCGGAAGATAGTTTGGATCGTTTGGTTGACCTGGAAGATGGCTGACCCGGAAGATGGGCTAGGGTGATTTAGATCTTATAACACGGGAGCAATCTTCTGCCTTACCAACTGAATCTAAATAATAAATCACCCTGAACTGGAAAACTTTTCACATCCTGAGGTTTTAAGCACAAATGAACCTCTAAGACTGTAACCTTAAAGTCAAAAACTAGTGACATTGATTGATCAAGACTGGAGAGAAGAAGAACAAAATTATCCCCAAAAGGGTATCAAAAAACATATTATATAAGTCTCTTTCTATCCAATAATTATCTCTTTCTATTAAACAAGATAATGATTCTTCACAATTCATTTTTTATACAATCCATTGCATTATGATTGTCCTTTTCCGGCATTAAAAATTTGAATATGTTGTAATCACATTTTTATCTAGTACTGTTTTATAGTCGAACGAATGAAATGTCATAGCATACGTTGCAATCATGCTTGTCCAGTCATGGCTTTAAAAAAAAAAACCCAAATTGTCCCTTTTATGACAGATATGAATGATTAATTTACATGATATCTTGACTATTCAAAGCATGTTGATAAAATTTAGGTGCAATAAACTTGGAATTTTATGTGGAAGAAAATGTAAGGAGCAGCAACAAGTATTTCAAAATTCATCCACTTTTTGATCGAGACTCTTTTTGGAATCATTTTCTGTGACGGACCCGACGGTGAAATTCAACTAGGTTTATAATTTGCTAAAACCTGGGTTTCTATTTGAATTCCACCTATTTTCTCGGAAGATGGTGCCACTCATTTTAGGGCCTAAACCAGGTTTTGAAGCGTAAACTAGGTTTGCAACATAGAGTCCCAAATGGCAGATTTCGGGAAAAACTGGAAGTTCCACACCCAATTCCGGTCAAATTCCTGCAAACAAACGGGGCCTAATTCATTACATATTTTGGGGTGCATTGATTTTTAAATCTCATTTTGTGAGTAGTACATCATGGATGGTTCAATTACTTTGAAGAAAGGAAACTACAATGGATAAATAAACTAAGATGCAAGCTAATTCACTTGAATTATGCATCTACATGATTACATCTTTTGTAAATTGTGATGAATTTGATCTAAAATGATGAAAATATCCTAAAATAAATGGTATCAATAAAAATTTCTTTGAATATCAAACTAGCATGACCTAGGTGTGCATAATGATCCAGATATAAAAATGCCTTTGTTGAGGTTGCTTATATAGATTTTTCTTAGAGGGAAAGTGATTTGAATTGAATGGTCAAGATTCATCTATTTTAAATTGATGGTTGAGATATAAATCCAAGTGAGTGATCCATGTGATTTGATCTCATTGGTTGATGCCAACTCATTTTGCCTTTTTTGAGTTGAGTATATATTACAATAATTAATTAATTAACTTAATTAATCTCTCTAGTAATGTGAATCTATTCTTTTGACTTAATTAATTAGGTAGGATAATTAATTATTGAATACTCTTTTAATTGATGATTAATTCTTGATGAACTATGCAAGTAAATTGATTCACTTCACTCACACAATTACAATTGTCATTGAGTTTACTTGGAAACCTTTATTAGGATTTTGATCACCTGATTAGGATTTAGATCAATTGATTAGGAAATTTAAGTAAATTGGTTTGCTTAGACCATTTTTGGGTGATTACAACTATAAGAAATGGAGTGATTTAGATCTCACTCATCTTAGTGAGCCTAATCTATTGTCCTATTTATATATAGACAAACCTTCTATTTCTAATGGTCATCACAATCAGAACTAATGGAAAAAATTTCTCTATGTTATTTGTCATAATATGGATTTAGATTCTCTCCTTTCACTTGATGACAAGAATATGAAGGCTATTCCTAATATTTGGACCTTTCTTTGAGAAATTTATGGAGATCCACATTTTCCCCCACTCTGAAAAGATCTATAAACTCTAGCTTCGAATCCTACTTCTCCTATTGAGATCACCTATGGTTTCTCCTAATGATGCTTGTATTCCTACAACCATGGTTTCTTGCATTTCAGTGTAGGAGGATATTGTTGGTCTTCCAGTTTGAGTTCCTTAGGATGACTTCTTGATAGACATTGCAAGCTTCTTTATGGAGTCCTACATTGAGGATTTGCGAGACTTCATTGATGGCACTCATCTTCTTTATGTTGAGGATGATCCTTCTTCAGTTGTTGCAAGGGAACACTTTGACCCTCATCTTCATTATCCACTTAATCCTTCTTTCATGTTTGATATTATTGTGGATCCTTTGTTTTTCATCTATGTTTTTGGGGGAGGTTTTTTCCATGAGGTTTTATCTCTTTCTCAACTTTATGAGAGATTTCATTGCATCTATTTTGCACTTTCATATTGTACATGGGTACCTAACATGGGAAAGTAGTTGGGACCCATCATAAATTATCATCTAGCATTGTGAGCTTAAGTGCATTCCCCTAAGTTGCAATTAAGAGGGGGTTTTAGTGTAATTAATTAATTAATTATAAGTACACTTTATTGAATTTTACTTTAGATAATATATTTACATATTAGTTTTCATGTAGACACATAGGATTTTGCATTTAATTTTAGTACATGCTGTACGATAAATCCACTTGAGGTGGAGTTAGTTTCTATCTCATACCTCTTTATGTGTGAGATATACCTTTAGAGCTCTTATCACATTATCATCCTCTCATTTTCGCACATGTTACACATACTTTTTTGTACAATGTAGGATGATCCACCTTTGTTGGACATGTGGTTACACCTAGTGTGATTTATAGGTTATTGCTTGCATATATCCTAGTTATCATGCATTTATATTTAGGCTTATTTATATTATAAATAAATGAGCCTTAAATGGGATAATTAGGTATTGTATTCATTATTGATTATCATTGAATCTAGTCAATTGAGGATCACGTCATTTTTCCTATCTTTCTTGTGATATCAATTGAGCATGTAGATCTTGGCATTTCAATCATTACCTTAAAGGAAAATTAATCTTACACTATCACATTCAATAATCTTCATGCATTTAAGTGATTGCTATATCTATTCATGAGGGTATCGTAGAAGGTGAATGAACAATTTACCTTTTTACATTACTTTTCTTTATGAAATTTCTATCATTTTTTAAGGTTGATTCCTAAATAGGGGTTTGACCAAGGAAAACCCATTTTCCCAAACTTTTTCCCCATTTTCCTTTGTGCAAGAAAAGTTTGTGGACCTACAATTTCAAATCTGGGCAGCATAGGTGTTGTTGCAAGATCTGAGAAAATTTTGTCAAAAATTTCTTGTTACATGTCACCATTACTAACTTGTACCCAAAAAGTCAACTTGTTCCCAAAAGATGAACTTGTCCCTACCATTTTTCAGTGAATTTTTAGTAGCAAAAAGTTCCAAGTACCAATTTTCCAGATTTGCAGTTACCAATGGTTTTGAGATTCTAGTAGCCTGAAAATTCAAATTCAAATTATAGTTTTGTCCAGCTTGTTTCTAGGTACTATTATTATGTCTTATTTTTCCTTGTATTTGCATTATTTACTATCATTTTAGTGCATTACAAGCAATAGGGAATCTTTATGAAATGGTAGGCGAGGAGGTTTGAACCCACAACCCCCTAATCTCCTTGTACTTACATTATTATATTAGATCCATTAAGGAATATATAAAAACCCCCATCAAGCATAGATCTTGTATTCACACCTATCTTCCTTTTGGTTGTGCTGATCAAATTTACTTTGTGGTAGTTTTGTGTTCCAATATATGTAGGATTTGGGTTATAGTAGCTTCTATGTTGCTTATCATTCCCACTATACAGTTGGTAAACCCATCCCTTTTATGCATTATAAATTTTGGTTTGGTATTTAGATCCTCTTTACATGATCTTCTTTGTATGCACTACACATCTCATACTTAGATCTAGATCTACTTTACATTCTTTAAATTAATTTTTTAGTTAGATGTTAAGAACCTTATCATTTCATATCTCTTTAAAATTGTATTAGACCTCAATATTTTCTTTTTTGCATGAGTGTTATCACTTTGAGTCCTACTTATAGAAATTTGGTTAGAAGAGGTCGTAGATGTTGAAAATCTCAAGATATGTTTTTTCATTGATGTCAAACTATTAGAGTTATACTATCATCGCACTATAGAAGATATCAGATAAAGGAAAATAGGTATTATAGCTGACAAAGGAAAAGAGAAAAATGTTTTATCGATAAGATCAATATGAAGGAACCCTAAGATATAAGGTCATGATTATGCGGTTTAATAGATAGAAACATATAAAGATTCAAAGGATCAAGAGAGAAAAAAGAAGAGAGTAGAAAAAGATATATAAGAATAGAGCAAGAAGCAAAGGAGAAAATAGTTTGAAGATAGTGATAGTGAACATAAGGGATCTGACAAGCTTTGGAGAAAAGGATAGGCATGTCAAATTTCTTGTTGATTTATTCATAATATTTTACCAATTTAAGATTGTGAAATCTCTTAACTAGGTTGTCTCTAACTAGACTTAGAAGTTCTATTTTAGGAACTTATTGTAAATCCTTTAACAGGGTGAATGTCATATAGATAGGATAAAATATCTTAGTCAAGTAGTCCTAGAAATACTGTAGGTATACTTAACCATGTATCAGTCACTCCTTACAGGGAGAGTTACTCAAAAAGTGATACTTTGTAGCCTTAACCAGAAAAATCTTTTAGCTGGAGTGAAGAGTTATGGGTATCATCCCCACCGCATTTTCCCCCCTCTAATCTAGGTTTTTAGTGACAAAAAAAATATTTGTGTTATGGGTGTGTGAATCATTTGATGATTTATTATTATTTACTTTATGTTATTTCAATTACAGCATATCAGTAATACAAAAAATACTACCCGTAAACAAGGAATGGAATTATATGCTTAAGATTAAAATTTTGACTTGATTCAAATCTGTTAGTATTGATTCACCCTCCCTTCCCCCCACTCTAAGTACCTAATCTTTCCAATCAACAATTGGTGTCATTGATTAGTTCTCTAAGAGCGAAGTTTAACAACTTGAGAGTAACTCTAGGAATATGGAAAGGTATAAAAAAGAAAGACAAATGGAATAAGACCTAAATGAAGCACTTGCACAAAATGAAAATCAAAAGAACAAGTTAAGAGTATCATTTGGAAAAAGAAAATAACTCACATAACGGCTGCAAATAAGTCTAGAAAACCTTGAAGAACTATCGAAAAAAAGTAAAAGATCTGAAGAAGTTGATGCAATAGTTGTTGATCTATTGGAAAAGAACATCTAAATCTAGAAGAAAACTTGAATGAATCACAAAAGGAACTTGAAAATCAAGCCATAAGAATGATTGAAATACTTGAAAGAATGAAGATTGTCAAGGAAGCCAAGGTATAACTTGAATTCAATAAGGGAAACCTAGAAAAAATGACCAAAGATAGAAATGACATCATTGATAGACTACAAAATGAGAATAATACCTTGGGTGAACAACTAAATGACACAAATGAAGAAAACAAACAATTACTTGTCGAGAACAAAAATCTAAGAAAAGAAGTTGAAACCTTGAAGACCAATCTGAAAGTTGAAAAAGAGGTTAATGAAAGAATAACTAAGTTTAATCAAATCATACAAAGAATTGATGAATCTTTGAATAATCAAAGAATATCTAGAAACACAACCAATCTAGGATATATCGGTGTTAGAGTAAAGTATTAATTATGTTAATTAATCTTTACTCCCTTCTTAAGATGTCAACTCTTTTTCTTTAGTTGCTTATATTTAAACACACATGCACTAGTTGTTTTAAACTCATGCACTAGTTATTTTAAATATAAACTTGAATGCATTAGTCTTGTAATAATTTAACTAATTATTACATGCTCTAGGGTTTGCCTTTCAAGGCTTTCGATCTCCTTTATAAGGATGATCCATTGTACATTTAATTCATTCATTATTTGAGGATATTTTCTTCTTCATATTTTTGAGTCAAACCCTTGCCTTCTTCTTGTCTCTACTTCCTTGTAACATGTTTTTGTATGTAGGTGATCTTTAGGTTTTGTGGATTTTTATTGCTCAAATCCTACAATCAGTAATGGAAATTTTGAAATAAGTGAATCATGAAAAGTAGTAGCAGAAGATAAATCATAAAAGCCAAAGGAGCCTATCAAAACATAAGGAAAGAGACCTACAAGACATAATTATTGCAATTGTGGAAAGCTTGGTCATACATTAAATATATGTAGAAGTAGATCAGTCAACATTCCAAGTGGTACACCCTTTAATGGACATTGTTGTAGTTTAAATAAGTTTGGACATTAGGAAAGAGAATGCAAATTGAGATCTAACAACATATCATCCAAAGGAAGTTTCTAAAACTTCTATTACACTTGCAATTAGTATGGACATAAAACTAAACACTGTAGATCAAGATTTTTACTGACAAGAATACCAGATAAATTGATAAGCATATTGAAGAGAGAAGGAAATATTTCAATAATGTACATAGTATTTGTGGACATTTTGTACATATGGAAATGAACTGTAGATTGACGAATCCAAGAGAAAATTTTGGACCATGGAGATCATCTATCACAAGTATTGACATATCACACAAAATTACAGATACCAACAAGCCAACAATGCAGATAACAAAGGAAAAGTGGTAATTAATCCAGAAAAAACAAGAAATAATATGAATAAAAAGTGGATAAAAAAGGAGAGAGTCAAAAATCAATAAGGAATCCATCTAACCCCAGGGAAGGAGGATTCATCATCAAACTAAGAAAGTAAGTTGTTTCTTAGGGACTGATAAGAAATTGTCAAATTTATTTGTCCCTTTATAAGTAAAGATAGGATCGATCACATGCTCGCATACTATAGATGTAAGGGAACTCATATTGGACACATCTAATGGAAACCAATTAGTATTAGATATTATTTTTTCATCATTTCGAAGATATATAGTTATCGGTGAACAAGTGAAAGGATAATAATTGGTGGAAAGTATCACTATCAGACAAAAGAGATGACTATCGACAGAAAATTTAGTATTGGAAACATTTATTTCATAAGAATCTCTTTGTATACTTTTGGGAAATAAATATGTGTTGACACTATTCATTAGTTACCTTATTTTCTGAAGAAATCGATTGAGTAGCATCTAAGAGTCAAGAGAAAATTCATTGAGAAGTATTATTAGCAAGAATCTATCACATAAGTGTTTGAAAATATTTTTGTGCCCTAGTTTAGCACAATCAATGGAAGTTGTAGAAGATACTAGAAGAGAACTTGTATTTGAGGAATTTTTTGAACATAATGGCAGGATATATTCAAAACCATGTAGTGGTAAGCATCAACAATGAACCAACACCACAATTCAAATTGTACCTACTAAAGGTAGCTAAAAGAGACAATGTGGGAGCCCTATTTGTTAGGATTAGGTAATATTGAGAGGGGGGGTGAATCAATATTAGAACAGTTCAATTTAAACTTTAACCAATTGAAAATAAACTTAAAAAATGCTGAAATGAAGAGAAAATAAATGCACAACACATTACTCATGACACCATGATTTATTTTCAAGGAAATCATGGCCAAGGGAAAACTCCAGTGGGGATGGTACCCACAACTATGCACTAAAATATTATATCCATGTTAGGACATCTATCCCTGTTAGGAGCTAATTATTACATAGTACATTTCCTTTCTAGAGGAATACAAAACCCTATTAGGGGTATACAAACACACTGTTAAAGGTGGTGAGCATACAACTCTTACAATCAAAATATTGTCTCAAAAAAAGTTCTCGAAAATGAACAATACAAGCACTTTCTATGCTTATATAGCTCCACTTCCAGCTCTGTCCAATACTAATCTTGCATCTTCTCTTCTTCTCTAAGATTCGCATCATCACATCATCATCACAATCACTCTTGTTGCTGTCATAAAGCACTATATACTTATACAAATTCTGCCATCTAGTCGCCTCTCAAAATACTTCACAAAACATAATAAAAACTTATGCAAATGCTAAACATAGAGTCGGGAATCATATATTACCAAAGTGTTGGTAATATACAACTTCTATCTGACATAGCACATTTCCATACCAACTAACCTTGCCTTAATCTTTGTAACTTCTCATATGCCCTGTTACACTAATTTTTTGTCTTCGCATACCTTCACAATACTATATCTCTCTAATCTGATCACCAAAATACATGCGACCTTAACTAAAGGTCCTACATATCCCAAAATACCTTCTACTAACTTTGTAAGCCATAATACCTCATACATTGTCGACGCTAACCAAAATTGTACCACAGTATACTATTGTCCTAATTCTATACTTAGTCATTTTCATGACTGTAACTCTAGTACCAAAACTCTCTGCATGCAATCACTCTAGCACAAGTGTTTCCATAAATGAAAAACCTTAAGTGATCCCTAGTGCTCCGAAAGATCACTGGCCAACACTATTATCATTACCTCTGAGAGCAATGCTTATAGAGGATATCAGAAATTTTATTCACAAAAAGCTTATAGAACTGGGAGATGAAGAAATAAACAAAATAAATTACACTAAGATGAGTGTGAAAGGAAGTCTAAAGGAAAAGAACAAGCATTTGGAAATGAAAGGACTAACACATGGTATTTTTACCTATGTTCAATGAAGAATAGATTATATATGTATTGAGTCAAGTGCATGAGGAATTCATCTAGTTAGATGAGGATAATTTGATCAGAATAACAAAAGACCTAATTCATATGGTGACTGGTTTATTGATAGAAGGAAATTAATGCACCCTACATGTCAGAAATATGGATTAGATGAGGAAAATCACTAAAACATCTAAGGATGGAAGAGCTATGAGAGTGGATAAAGTCAAAGACCTGGAGACATGGTTTGTAACAATGACCATTGGGTAAAAATTTTATCAATCCAGCCTATTATTATTATTATTACTACAAAACATTCAATTATTAGGTGGCAACGTAATTGTTCTTGCAACTTGATATTAAGGATAAGTTACTTCCTTTTGATTGATATTTCTTGATATAAGTCATTTTTGTGAGGATTCATACCATTAGTATTTAGCACTTTGCATCTTCTATCTTTAAAAACTATTACCAAATTATAGAATCATTATGATGATTGCTTCTTGTTCTTAACTAGGGTTATTGCACCTGTAGTGATAGCACACAAGTGTCTATGATAGAGTAAGAGCAAGATTCACCATGCATGTTCTCCTTCATGAAGCTATGTTGTATTATGAATTTATCTTTGCATTTTTTTAAGTAGATTGTAGAAATTATCATTATACTTAGTTTCACAAATGATGTGGGGAATTTAACTATAAATTAAATGGGTAATCCCATAATAGTGGGTTAGAAAATTTCCCATGAAGAAAAAGAGAGCGAATAAAATCTTCACTTACTAGACCCCTTTCAATAAAAGTACCCCCTTGAACCAAAGTACCCTGACCACTTTGATTGAAGGTAGTGATGCAATGGTCTTTGATAAATGTATAATCTTCAATCAAAACTCATGATATAGGGCCTTTGATCGAAGGAATACTTCAATCAAAGGTATTTTTCATGAAAATTTTGGAAAACTATTTATAATCCCAATATGGTAGTTGTTTTATCAATTTATACAATTCCTCTGGGCACCATAGGTACTTCCCATGAATAGCCTTGATTGAGGAGACAAATTTTAGGGACAATTGTGTTATTTCTCATTAAAAATCAATACTACTTGATATGAGGTCACTAATTTATTCTCTCATTTATTCATTTTTTTCAATTTTTTAAAAGTATGTTATTAGAACTGAAATTTATGAAAGTACACACACACACACACACACACACACACATTCTATTTTTTAATTGTTGGTTTATTCGACATATAAAATAGGATATTTTTTAAAAGTAAAAAAGATTTACAAAATCATTAGAAAAATTTAGAACAATTTAAAAGAGTAATAAATTCATTAAAAAATATTGGAAAAATTTAGAATTTATTTACGCATGCATACATCTTCCATTGTTTTAGTTTTTAATTATTGTATTATATGCTTTTTAGAAAAAATGAGAAAACATTAAAAAATCCATAGAAAACTTAGAATATTTTTATAAAAATATAAAACTATTGCTTCTCTCTCTCCCTCTCCATCTATTAGATCTTCTCTTCCTCTCTCCCCTTAAGTCTTTTTACCCCCTTCTACATCTTTTTATTTCTATTTAACACAAACATACTCTGTGTGTGTGTGTGTGTGTGTGTGTGTGTGTGTGTGTGTGTGTGTGTGTGTGTGTGTGTGTGTGTGTGTATCTATATCTATATGTATATCTATACACACACACACACACACACACACACACACACACACACACACACACACACACACACAGAGAGCTAATTGGATACATTAAATATTAGTGTTACAAAACTAAATTTGAAATAATTACATTTTTATAACTTATAGAAAAAAAACACAACTAAATGAATGTCACTCCATAAAAATATTTTTTCTACCTAGAAGTAGTTCTCGAAGGAGAAGGAAAAATTCATACAAATAAATTCCAAAAAGTTTTAAAAATATATTTAGAATCTACACATAAAATCCTAAAATTTACTAGTTTACATCATCTTCAGATTCCTAATGGTTTTGCATCAATAGGTGTCCAAATGTGAAGTTTTTTTTAAAAAAGACATTAATTTATTAGAATGTTCATTTTAGTGGAAAAGCTGGCAAAAAAGTGGAACCCACTATTGTGGGAGCACCCATATCCTACATTGTGTCATTTCTATATACTTCTTACTAATTGATTCAGTCATTCATGAGGATGATCTATAAACTCATTTTTTAATATCTATATAAAGAGTTAGACATGAATCACATTTTCATTGTTAGTTTGTTACATGTCTACTAGCTACTTGATCAATGAAACTCTATTAGCTATGTATAATATTTAAATACTATAATAAATAATCAATTCAAGCATTCCTAAATATTTCCTATCTAATTCACATTTGTAATCTATGTATCTAGATCAAACTCTTGAATGTTATACTTTTTTTAATGAACCATTGTACATCCACATATAGGTTAAATAGTTCTTTCAATAAATCATATCCTTTTAAAGAGGAGTCATGTCCTATTCTTTAGCATTGCATTGGCCTACATTCATCTTAAATTGAATGATCATATTTATTTTAAGAAATAAACCCAACGAACTCATCACTTGTCTAAAGTATGTAGGAATTATATTTTCCTCAAAACAAAGAATCCTCATAACCATAAGAAGGGAGAAATTTTCATGGCAATTATTTTGTTTAAGTAAAAAAAAGTTTTGAAAGGACACAAAACCTTGTACAATAACCTGAAAGATATAGTAATAAAAGGCTCAAAAAGAACAGTGGAGACCACCAACACAATAGAGGGAGCTACCAAAAAAAAACCCCCCACCAAGGGACAATAGTTCTCAACAAGGGATCTTATGATTTAAAAATAGAGCCACCATTATAGGACCAAAGATTCATATCCAAAGGAGGAAAGAATGGCTTTGATTTATTTCCTTTCATAATTGTCCAACTGTCCTCCAACTTAGCAGCATCATTCAGCCAAACCCCTGAAGAAATAGAAGAATGGCCGACCAGAGAAGAATCAGCCCCAAAGAACACATTCTCCCTAGAAGAAACCGGTTTGATTGAGCCCAAAGCAGTAGTAGGCTGGACAATAATAGCATCAACCATAGCAACATTAGTCTGGATAGCAGTACAAGGCTGGACAACAATGTCAACAGTCTGGACAACAACAGCAACCATAGTATCATCAAAACCTGCAGGAATAGCTAGAGCTGACTGAGCCAAAACATCACCCTTTGAAGCACCACAACCCTCAGGAGCAAGAATCTCCTAAGAAGAACCCACAACCTACTCACAAACTGCAACAAAAGATTTATTCACACTATAATGCTCGATAGAGACACCCGACCACCAAGAAGGTGGTCGTTTCGATTCTACATTCTCAGAACCACATCAAGAAGCCACATGGCTTGTTGAATGACATTTCCTACAATGAAAGGGAATACCCTCATAATATAGAGTCTATAGCCAAGAGCCCTGAGGTGAGGCCAAGCAAATTTTCTCAGGGAGACCCTTAAAAACATCCATCTCAACAAGGATGCGAGAAAAATTTGAATGAAGAACATCAAAGGTTTCCGAATCTACAATCTGGAAATCCCCTAGAGCATTTCCCATAGTTTCCAAAATAGAATCCAACCATAGATGCATGGGAAGATTCAGAAGCCTAACCCAAATTGGGATCCTGTTAAAGGATTCTGAAAGTGGGTTAAAATCCTTATGCCAAGGTTTGGCCATCAGGGGGAATCAGTTATCCTAGGAGAGGCTATAATCACACAAGATAGACTTCCTATCTTTAGCATTACCAAATTTTACAATTAAAAAATCCCTAGCAACTGGGTAAATCTGAATATCTTTGGATAGGATCAACTCCCAGTGATTGGTTATCCAAGCATGAAGAGCAGAAAGAGAGAGCCAAAAGCCCCTAAATATAAATATAGCAGCATGCGAAGAGAAATCCTCTACAATTTCAAAAATTTTATTGACTACATCAGAATCTAACTGTACCCAAATGGGATTACTCACAGTCACAAGGGAAGCCACTTGGGTCCTCTTAATCCCTGGAGAGCAAGAAGGAACAGTCCCATAGAGGCCAGCCTCAAAGGTGGCAACATTTGCATAAGAACTGGTGGCACCAGCAATAGAACCACCCACTGTAGAAATCCTACCATCGGAAGCACCCAAAGAGGCATTTAGCGTAGGAAATCCACGAACAACTTGGGCATGAGATACATTGTGAATTCCTTCCATGAGAAAAGTGCACATGGGAGCAGTGGAAGCCAAAGCCGAAGTAGGAGACCCATTTTGAAAACCTTTTGCGAGCAAAGCTTGCACGGGAGAAGCGGAAGCAGAACCCATAGAAATGGAAATTGTTAATCAAGAATCATTTTTAAATTGATTTTATTGTTTAAATTGAAAGTAAGTTCTAAGACTGGGATCAATAGAATCCTTTTATGGTGCAACAATAAACTAACCTTAGGACTTGATGATTAGAGAGGGTTTTTCTATTTTTATACCTAATATCAAGGGAATCTTGCCCCTTAACTAGGTTTACATGAATGTTACCTAATGTAACCCATAGCTAAATGATAAACTAGGGTAAAGTATGATCAATCTAGAGATTAAGGTATGTGATAATGTGGTCTTGAACTATTATACAATGGGTTTTCCATTTATGAGAGTGACTCCTTAAGGTTATGGAGACCTAATTAAAAACATCAAAGGACTCTTCTACAAATTAGATAGTGATAATTATGAGACAAAGCGTAATGTGTGAACATTTAAAACCTAGGCCAAGGTAGTACTATTCTACAAGTAGTAACTATAAGTCACTAAAACTAGTAGAAAAATGTCTAGCCAGGAAGGTCATTCTCATAAGAGAATATGTCTATAGGTTTACTAACTATAATAGTTGTGGAATTTTTACCAAGCCTTTAATTGTACGAAAGACTAGATATCGTGTTGCATCTCTCATGTAGGGTTGGTCCACTTTCATGATGAGGTTGTGTGGGAGATCATTTAATGTAAAGATCATAAGATCAATGGTTGGGAGGTAAAATCTCTAATAATACTCTTTCAACATGAAGAGACCAAGAGCTTGAAGAAAAGATAAGCAAGATCGACCCATCAAGCTTATCAAGTTCTATGGGTTATACTTTTTTCTAGCTATATCAGTTAATGATTTCATTTATTTAGCATTAAAGAAATTAAAAATTGTTAGTTAAATACCTTTTCGTGAGAATTTAGTTATTCTAGGGAAATTGTATTTTTATTTTAGTTATTAAATGAACTCTTACTTATTCATGCTCATGTTAAATGAATATTAGTCACTATGGTTAAACTATAAATCAATTCTTATTAGTTTATATTATTTAAACTAAACTAACTCTTATTATTTTTAGGAATTTAATTTGGTATGTTACAAACTATTTGGCTCAAGGAACTTCTAAGCATTTAGTGTACACATATATTAGTGGTTGGGAGTATCTATATTAGGATTGTTCTAGGAGATTAAAGGAGTTGATTCATGAAGATATGCATGACTAAAAAGGTTTTTTTTGTGTCAAGATTTATTTAGGGTTTCTCATTTCTTTACAATTCTAGCAATTGTGGGTGGCTTTTGAGGCTTTGTATGGGATGCACTCTTACCCTTTGGATGTATTGCTGACTTTTTTGGGTTGAATAAATTTTTGCACTTCCATTCACAAAAAAATGTCAAGTTTAAGAAAACATCTTACAATATCATTTAATATAATTAATCTATTATAATAATAAGTATATTATATTCCTCTTTATCTCTCAAAATGCAAAATAGATGCTAATAGTATGGATTTCATTGTTTCTAATTAGATATTTCTTTTAATGTAGATGCTTAACAAAACACCAAACATCTTTAATAAGAGTAATAAAATGTAAATTAAAATTACTACTAAGAATTATAAAGAAAAGTTATAGTTCATAATTTATTGTTCATGGGTTGCTGATTAGAGAGAGCTTATTCTGGTAAAGCATGAGGTCATGAAGTCTAGTCTCTGTCCAACTCACATAATATCAGAGTATCACCCAATTTATAAAAAATGCTATACTAATTTATCAATATATTAGTATGTCAATAAATGAAACAGAGTTTAAATAATTTAAAATATAATATAAACATGATCTAAATAAAATTGTTCAATGTTTTCCGCAATTTACAAGAAAAAGCTGCATATAAATTGAGAGGTAGTTACATGCATCAAGAATGTTCCATATGACAGGCAGGGATACCATAAGAGATCCAGGTCTTGCAGGGTTAAATTGCCTTACTTTTATATTTTGAAACTTTGGTGTCTAATAACTTCAAACGTTTAAAAGGGTTATTAAAATTTCTTGGATTTTTTTTCAATTACAAAAAAATAACAATAATCAATCGGCTAAATTAAACAAAACATTTGTTTTTAAAAAATTGTTCTTACACAGACCATGTGTTCTGCAGTGCATGCAGGCAGATAACAATGTTCACTAAAGTTGACATAATGATGCTCAGATTCTTATTCACATCAATAAAATTTAAATTTTAGTCTCTAAGGCTTGAGAATATTGTTTGCGACTATGTAGTGCAGCATCTTTCTTTACAGAGTAGTAAGCAAATTATTAAATTTATTAGAGTGAATGGCAGTCAGAATTGAATTACAATTTAAGCATCTAGAGAGATTGTTCAACTATATATGCAACTCATACGATTTAGTGGAAAAGCTTCCATGTTGAGGAATCTGAATTGCCAGCTAAATCTTCATCTGCAGTTTGGAAAGATGACTCTCAATACCAGGATTAAGACAGCATCCATATTTGTGGGGAAAGAGAGAGAAACAATGAATGAATGAATGAATACATACCTACCCAAGTTGAAGAGCAGTTTGAATGACTATATTATTGCCACTGGAGTATTGCTGAGATTCTCCAGATTTAATATCTAGCAGATTCTTTACAACACCTTGGGCTAAACTATCCAGCTCTACTCTACTTGTGCTGCTTTCGCTTCGTTCTATCTGACAAAAAAAAATCAACATGTACATTCCTTAAGTGGAAAGAATAGTGTGAACAAATAATATAAATTGGAATCTGTGAATGCAGGAATGTAGTACCGCATTCATGAGGATCTGATTTTGTGATTGTAAGAACTGATCCTGCACCCAAAATAACAGACTCAAAAGTCTAATAAATTATATTGACATTAGTGGAATGACTGCCCTTACAATGAATGAATGCTATTTGTATGTTTGCAAAGGCGCCATACCCTTTTTTGCAGCTGGGCAATCTCCTCACTTAGCCTTTCATCCTGTTGAAAGAAAATGAATAAACTTTATCCATTACTGCTGATGTTGGTAAAGGAGTTTCAAATTACTTTCCATATCACTATAAATGTCTTTATAGAATCGCAATCAATAGTCTTTCATTTAATAAAATCAAATCAAATTAAACGTTTATAATGTTTTAGAATAGAGGCAATCAATTTATCCAGCGAAAAATAATTCTGTTTTCATTCAAACAAAATCACAAACCATTTATAATGTAAATTTGAGTAACAATTCAAGTCTCTAGCCATGTAAAAAAATTATATTTAAAATGACGAAATATTTAAAATTTTAAAAGGTTCAAATATTTTTAAAAATATATACAATATTTAAAATATAAAATGAGAAGACTGATCGTTATTGAAATGGCCGCTAGCTGAACTGGCTTGAATTAATTGCAAATATATTAACTTAAAATAATAAGTAGAAGGGCATCCAAAACAAATCATTCCATTCCAGTCTGCCTACCTTTTTTGATCTCACACAAGAAAGGCTCTTCTCCAGTAACTTCTCGAGCCGCTGAAGATCCCAAATGCTCAAGGATGTAAGGGATTCTCCCATTAGTAATCTGTGAATAAACTCCATTTTCAAGCAATGGTTTCTATCTTAATTTCAAAAGATAAACTATACATATTGATGAGTACAGTTCCAATAATAATAGTAATATCTGAGGGATATAACCATGAAAAGTGAATTTCATGTCAAAACGCAGAAGTACCTGATGTTGTTCCCAAGACTCTCAGTTTCCTGCCTGAGCTTTCTTGCCTCTTCTTGCCAAAACTTCAAGTTTATAGTAATTAAACAGAGTCAAAGTTATGCAAATTCCTGATAAATATGGACAAGGAAATACATTTATAATTCTTTGATATGGCTCAGTAATTTACCTCAATCTCACTGTTTTTATGAGTCTCAAAACGTTGCGTTCTGTGAGCATTGGTTTCCTTGTACTTCTGGAATGATTTTTCGATACTTACAGCATAAATAACAATAATAATATAATCAGATGTCTGAAAATATTGAGGACGCAGAAGAACTTTTAACACGGCCACAGATATGCAATGTGTTTAGTGCTAGGCTGATTTCTAAAGACGCAGCATTAAATCCAACACCCTGTGAGAGTCGAATTTGGATTGAGGCTCTAGTAGCATACGTAGATTTGTTGTTACACAAAAACTCAAGGATATAAGTAAATTTTAAAATATAACATCTCGACTTCTTTATAGTGGCAATTAATCTATGATGTCAATTTCTTGAGCTGAGGCAGTTGATGTAACATCATGCCTAGACTGCTTTAAAATAGACATGTATACTTTTAATTGTATAGTATCAATATGCTTTTCTAATAAATATATAACTTTTTTGGGGGAAAAAAAATCTTAAACTGCAAGTCATGTTATGGTCAACGTACCAATACTTTCTGATCAGTATGACCCATAAAATATCCACTGTATTTGAGATTAGCATAACAAATACTTCACAAAGTATGGTATATAAAATGAATTCATAGAGATGAACTGATGAGTAATTGAAATTGATTACAACAAAAACTTAGGAAGAAGATATATATTCGTGAAAATACACTGGTTGAAAGAGGCTAACCTGGAATTAAGTTTCGCCTCTTTCCTCTATTCAAAAAGATACCAATCACCAATGCCCTTAAAATCTTCAGCATATCACGTTTTGTTAGTCAAATCATCTACAGTGCATGGATATTAACCTACATTAACTTGACCTGTAACTCACAAATTATCGGAGTGATGTTTCTTCTAAAAGAAAATTATAATGGAAAACTGACTAGCTTATTCCAGAATCTAAACTCCTTTGAATAAATCTTGCCAAACGAACGAGAGGTTTCGCTCTAATTAAAGAGGTCAGTTTCAAAACGCTGTAGATAATCATTGCAAATATGCTTTATTTCTTAAATGTTGCTGCGATAGATGTTTAAGTTATCTATCGATTCATTATGGCTCTACCAGGTTTTTATTAAAGGTCTGCAACTCCTTATATTTACCGTTCTCTCTCACAAATATGATGCTGAAGTGTGTCATTCTCCTTCAAGTGGTAGAGGATGATAGAGGATTGTTGAGGTTTTTATTATATGTTGTCTTTATTTTTAGTGTATTTATCACTTTCTCATCTTCTACATTGTTGCATATTTTTGCATATAATTCAGTGCATAATGGAGGATGATTTACTTTTGATGGACATGTGATTCCACCTTGTGTGATTGATAATTTATGTTCTGGTTATAATTTTCTCCTATTTCCTTGTCTGTATAAGCAGACTTATCTACATTGTAATTCATCTCTTGAAAGAAATTCAATTAATTCAATTATTGCACCATTGCTGAGAATACAATTTTTTCTTGTCCATTTTGTCTCTCTTTCTTTTGCCCTTTTTGCAAGAATTATGGTTCACCATAAATTTATATAAGTATACTCTAGCTTTTTTGTGTGTGGGTATATAATTTTCTTATGCTCTCTAGGAAACTTATATTGTACATGTAAAATCACAATGCACATTTCAAGTTAAAACACAACAAATTGTAAAAGAAATACCATTTAGGTGTTGCAAGATTGTTTGAATCTTATGGTTGTCTTATGGTAGATATACCTCAATTGAAAATTTAAAGAGTTTCGTGCTCACAAGATGGAATACAGAGATGACTAATTTCATGACCTGAGATTGCTTACATCTTGTGGAATGATTCATAGATATTCCTCTAGCCCTTTACCCTTCTAGAAAATGAAATGTTCTTTGTATCACTCTAATGAGTTTTACTTCAAATTAATCTTCTCACAAAGACAAACATGTCCATAAATCTTTTATTTAACATTACTTGTTCACAACCTCTTAACTTCTACTTATAGCTCATTCAAGTGTTACAAATATTGTTGCTAGAGTACTTTCTTCCATCTATACATTTATCAACAATTTATATAATGACCCTTACAAAATAGAAGACAAACTGTTGCTACAGTACTTTATTCCATCTATACTTTTCTCAAAAATCTATACAATGACCCTTACAAAATAGAAGATAATCTTTTACCACATGAATTATTCAACAAATCAATTTATGTTAAACAAATATTCTTTTATTGCCAACATGGAATCTCATTCGATGGGCTTATTTCCCCACAAATATATTAGTAAGTTGCCAAGGCTTTTATTGAAAATTGATGTCCTTGACAATCTAGGAAGATGTGCTGAAAGCACAAATTCTTCAATAATGAAAAGGCTAAAGAGCTTTTATCTCTATACGAGACAATATATTATGCAAACTCATGCAACCCCACTACCTTATTCAACAATAAACTCACCGCCTTCAATATGTTCCTTGATCATTTGTCTGGAATGAAACGTCTAATATCTAGAAACCAACGAATAAACCATTACAATAATTCAATTATGCACATGTCATGTCATTCCATATTCAGAATAGACGACAAAACAGCTAAAGGTCTCAATTACTTTGTATTTTCAAGATATAAATTTTATTTTATCAGAGATACATTTCTCCATACGTGCATCTATTTCATCAATTTATGCCTGTAAAATTTTCTTACATAATATCATAAGGGAAGATCTATCGCTTACAGTTTGCGGGTGAGCGAAACCGCCAAGAGATTGCAGTCAACGAAAATAAATAAGCTGTCGCCAGTTTTTGAAGAGATTAGCAGCATCTATGAAGGAATATTGCAACTCTCAAAATATAATCATTTCTTGAAGAATCTGCTGTAAGGGAATAGATAAGTGGGAAAGGAAAGACATTGGAATCTGTCACTGGCATGGAGAGATCGCAGCTAAAGAAGCTTGCAGGAGTTTTCATAGTCATTTAAATAAATGAAATGACCCAAGTTAAGGAGGAATTAGGCATGTCCAAGTAGAGATGAAACTCAACCTTAATTTGAACACCACAACTAATAGAAAGAAACTTTAGCTAGAATTGGAAAGAAATCAGCAGTGAATTCCATAGAAACATCTCCGAATTCACCTGAAGCTTAAAAACAAGATTGGTACTCGTTGACCATAGCTTTGACATAATTTATACTCTAACTATTAAATTATTAACTTATGCCACGTTCATTATGTAGACCAGTTTGGATACCACGCTACATCCATTTTTTTAATGGGAGTATTAAAATGTTTGAAAAGTTAAAATGGAATGAATGAGTTTGTTTTATTATTTAAAGCTCAGCTTGCATCTGCCAAAGTTTAATACCCATCGAATCCAGAGAAATAAATCTCTTGAGGAAGGAGATACGTTGTGGTTTTTGTAAAGTGAATATTAGTAGCTCTTCAAGGATTTTCAATATTTTTTTTCATACATTGGTTATAAAGAAAATATCTTTCCGTTAATGGAAAGGAAATTTGCTGTCAAAAGTCAAAAAGGGATTTGTGGCCAAAATAATTATAAGATCAGATAAACTTATAAGGAAACTAAGTTCAACATATGTGTATATTTAATTTATTTGTTTAATAAATAATTCTAGATATAGAAAAGTTTCTCACATTTTTATCAATAAGTTGTCAAATCTTGAAATTAAAAAAGAAAACAAAAAAAACAAGAAGAATAAAGTCATAGTTTCAAGACATAAAATTATTTATTGAACTTTATTTTTCTCATCCTACATTCATCCTACAAAACATAGTTGGATCAAAAAAGATATTAGGTGGAATATTCAAACTTCTAATGCAAATAATTTAAAAAATAATGTAGATCATTGAAGATAATTTGGAAGACAGATTATGACATTAATCTTACAATCCACAAGAATCAAGTAAGCCACAACAAATGTGTCACCTTCTTTATTAATATTTGAAAAATATTTGTTTGTAAATATCACTGTGTTATTTATTAATACCCATGAAGGTTTTGATCAAAAAGATATTTTGAAATAGTTTACTTTCATTGTAGATATTTGTTAAATATTTGTTTGCAAAGATCATTTGAAATACTTCACTTTTTTATTAACATTTTTGTGAGGTTTTTATTGAAAATATATTTAGAAGTGCTTCATATTTTTAATTAGTATAACCATCAAACAAGTCTTATGATGGGTAATGATGGGAAAAAAATAAGAAAGTTTAAATAAGGATAAAACTATATACTTTTTCAAGTAATTGATTTGAAATTTTTTTCTTTTGTGTACATGAGTTGCTAACAAACATATTTGTTATAAGTGGCCCTTCATTTATTTTAGTTGCATGATAAAATAAAGTTGATTGAGGCTTGTGAAAAGATAATGTGTAATTAAAAAAACAAATTCATGTAGAGACATGTCTCTTGTATTGAGAGACAAATTTCTCCACAAATGTATCTATTTAAAGATTTTTGGATCAGTTTACTAAATATACAAAAAATAACAATTTACTCACTCCAATTTTTAATAGGAAAAAAATAACCAATTATTTTGGATCTAATGTTAACATTCCTTGATAAAAAAATGAAATTGAATATTGTAGTAAAAAAAAATGCTTACAAAATTAAATATTTAATATAGAGGACAACATAGATCTTAAATATAAATGTTGGTGTTTCCATCCAATGTAGGAACTCAATTTGTAAGCATACCTTCACACACATTAGAAGCAATTAGAAGCAATACGAATGAATATTATTTCACCAATTAAAAATGTATGGAGGTGAGTGAAAATTTACAAAGCTATATTTATAAGGTCAAACGAAAAAGATGGAACAAAAATGATGTATGAGGATAGCTAACCACCTAGCAACTACTCGGCATAAAATACAAAATGTAGGTAAACAATAATGAATAATAAACTTCACCTAAGTTTTTAAGAAATCATGTATAGGTTGAACTTGGGAAAGATGAGTAAATATTAATTTTTACACCAACATTAAAAAGTATTGTGTTGTCTTTTTTTATTTCTCATTGAAATTAAAAATTAAGAATTAATTTTTTTATTTTCATCTTTTTATTAAAGTAATATGTAGTGATTATTTATAGAATTTTTAAATATTTTAAACATTTTTCATAAAAAAATTAAGAATAAAATAAGCATGTAACACTCACTACTCATAATTAAGTTGGGGATATAAAATCTGGTAGGCTAGGTTATTTTATGGATAAATTTTAAATATATGTTTATTACTGAAATGAATATTTAGTAAAAAATATCAACACAAAATCATATATGTACTCCAATCATATCACTTATATGTTCAAGTATTACAAGGTCATAAATATAGAAGTATTATTAGAAGGGGTTTATTCTAACTTAATGGACCATGATGAGGAGGAATTGTTAGACAAAAATATAATTTTCTCCTTATTTTTCTCAATACTAAGGGATTTACTTAACTTTTCTTATAGAATTAACCCTGGTGGGCATAGGAGATGAGGAGATTTTGACAGATATATGGAAAAGATTATTATTGGATTTATTAAGATCCACAATCAAACAAGGCTTAGGACATACCCAAGGGTTTGGATCCAAATGGAAATTGTAAAGAAGGGGAATAAGCCCTTAGTGCAGAGGAGGCCCTCTACTACTTTTTAATTTTGACACTGAATAAGACAAGGATGAAAAAATCCAAAATGGGAAATTCAACTTAATGTTATGATATAAATGATTAAGCACATGGAAAATATGAGAAATAAACCTATTGAATCTTCCCTAGAGAGTAATGAACTATATTAGCACCATCGTGAAATCCTTCCACCAACTAGGTAATTAATCTCTGTTATACTCATTCTGCAACGAGGGGATACTTTCTCTAGGGCCAATAAACTTATATATATCTTGTCTTTAGTGGTTATTTGAGTTTATAGGCATGTCTTTACCTTCTACTACCAATGTCATGGATGTAGTAGTTTTCTCCATAGAAACCATAAAGGAAACCCCATGAATAACCTGTTATGCCCAAAAGGAGGTAAGTACAACTAGAGAAGGGGTGAATTAGTTGTGTGTACCAAATTACTTTAATTTTACATCAGCCACTTAGATCTAAAATATAAAGAGATTTGCAAGATCCACAACATATAACACAAGACACCAAGATTTATTCTCAAGGAAACCCGATTAAGGGAAAACCCCAATGGGAATCAAACCCACTAGATGAGTGTACTCTATTAAAAGTACTATCTAGTTAAGAGAAAAATAGAGAACAAAGGATGCAATTGTAACCACGGTCGTACAATGCAATCTATAGTCTCAATGCGCAAAGCTCACTACTCACAATACAATCTCATATTTGGTCCTCTGCTGGGTTCACATATCTATCTTCAATTACAATAGGGTGCATATAGTCCTTTACAAATGAACATAAAATTAGCATCTCTTGAGCCAAAAATAGTTCTAATGAAGTAAAAACTCATCCTGAAGTGAAGAACACACATATACATAATCCTATGTCTCACATATATACTCTCAATTACAAAATGATCTCTCATTTATACTAATTACAAAGAATAATCCTTCACTAGGTCAACTGAGACCTATTAGAATTAAAGATATAAATATTATGCTCAATCACCAATGTGATCCAAACCAATTTGGATAAGACTTAGATAGGAACCAGATCTTCAACCTCAAATATGTTATACCATCGCCAATGTAGCACCAAGAATCAGAACATGTTATTCCATCAAGTCTTCTAGAACTCAAATGAAGAAATGCCAACACACTACTGAAACAAAAAATTTGATCACCTCAATCAATGTGGACCAATAACATGATCTTCACACAATCCAAGAACACCAACAATAAATATGAATACCATCCAAAACCTTCACATCATCTCCAATTTATGAAATCCAAACTTATCTTTATCTTTGATAAAAAAGAACACTAAAATATTGATTTCTCACATAACAAAAGATATCTTGTTGTACTCTAAATCATGAACAACGCTAGTTGTGAATAAAATGATAAGGATACATGGAATCTCCATGTTCACAATGTCTAAAACATCAAATCCTAGTCATATCGAACCAAATACTCATCTAGTGTTCATAGCAACACTATGACACAAACAACCAACAAATCGATCATTCCTCATTCAAACTAGCATACCAACCTCTACAAACCTTTTCAAATTATCTACACACACACACACACACACACACAGATATATATATATATATATATATATATATATATATATATATATATATATATATATATATATATATATATATATATATATATATATATATATATATATATATATATATATATATATATATATATATATATATATATATATATATATATATATCTTAACAATACTTCATCATCACAACTCAAGATCTTCATCATAGTACCTAATCAACTAAAATCCTTCATACCAAACCCATTAAACACATTGTTTGAAACAATAACTAGTACATGTTGACATCAATAAATAAAAATTAATGTTAGCACACCTATAATCCAAAAATCTGACATCCTCAATAATCTTCCAACAATCTCTCTCTTTGGCATTGCTAGTAACATAGGAAGTAAAAAATTGATCAATGCACAAAGACATCAATATATATACTTGATCACTCTAAATATTTATCTTCAAACCTTTCAACACAAACTAATTTTTCTTGGTTTTACATGTAAAACTTCTCCCCCTTTGACATCAATAGAAAAGGACCAAAGATATCAACCACAACAAACCAAGAAATAGCCATAAGATTGCTCCCCCTAAAGAGTAGTCCCAAAATCTCATCAATCTCGCAAATAATGTTCGGATAGATTCTCTACATTGATTATATCCTTAGCATGATTAGATCAAATTGGGAGGGGATATCACCCCAACATTTTCCCTGAGATACTCAAAAGTGTCCTTCAGTAAAGGATTTCTAAAGATATTAGTAATCTTTTCCTTAAAATAATAAATTCCAACTTTACTTCCTTTTCACTAACTTTATCCCTCAAGACATGATAGTTGATAGAAATATGATCTGTCTTAGAATGAAAAATATAATTATTTGAATTATTTATAGCACTAAAGTTATCATAGTGAATAAAAACATATTCATCAATGTTTATCTTTATGTCCTTCAATATTTATTCATCCAAATACCTTGATTACAACTAATTGTAGTAGCAACACACTTAGCTTTAGCACTAGATTGATAAATACAATTTTGCTTCTTACTAGAACAAGAAACTAGTTTCTTACACAAAAATAATACACCTCCACTAGTAATTTTTTTATCATCCGTATTGACCCCCAATAAACATAATTGTATGCATGTAGTGTAAATTCATCATCATTTTCATACCATAATCCATAGTCAATTGTACCCTTCAAATATCTAAAAATTATTTCGACAACAACCATATGAGATTCCTTCAGTTTAGCTTGAAATCTTGCAACAATTCCAACAACATTTGATATGTCTAGAGTAGAGTAAATTGGATATTGTAGTATACCAATTATAGTTCTTTATAATGTCTGATTAACACAAGGGAAATCATCATCCTTAGTCATATTTCAACTATTAATCATAGGGGTTCCTACTAGTTGAGTCTGCCATACCAAAATTCTTCAATACTTCTTTGACATACTTGGACTAAGAAATAAAAATTCCACCTATCATAGATATCTCAAATTATTTTTGTATTTGATAAGAAAAAACTCTAGTCAACTTATCATTTCCATCAAATATGGTATCATCAAAAAATAATTCAGCAATCAAGGCATTATCAATAATTATTTTGAAATATAAGTTACTATTTTTAGTTTCTATACTAAAACTAATCTTTGACAAATACCTATCCATTCTAGCATACCTAGCTCTAGGAGATTTCTTTAATCCATACAAGGATTTATACAATTTACAAACCATATCTCCTCCTTTGGATATAGTAATACCATCAAGCTACTCAATATAAAGATCTTCCTCTAGTTCAGCATTTAAGAATGCAAACTTAACATCCATTTGATAGACCTTGAATTTTCCATAACATACATATGCAAGAAGTAGTCTAACAGCTTCAAGTCTAGATACAAGAGAAAAAGTATCAGTAAAATCAATACCTTCCATTTGTGAATATCATTTGTAGACTGATCTTTCTTTGTTCTGAACCACTTTACCATTTTCATTTAGCTTGTTTTTTAATACCCATTTAGTACTGGTCATGTTTAGAATTATTAATATTTACATACATTGGAGATTTCAGTCTAGGCTATGTAGAATACCCTTTGGTATTATATACACTTCATTTTCTTCCAAATCTTTTTGCTCTTCGATTCCATCCTAATTTTGGTAATGCATTTCCACAATCTAATTGTCTTCTTCAGTCATGTCATATCTGCAGGTTCTTTTTTATATCTTCTCATTCTCATCAACTCTGACATTTTCACTTTCAAGAATCTTCTTTAGTCTATAGCTATAACATTTATATACCTTTCACTTTCAACAATCTTCTTTAGTCTATAGCTATAACGTCCAACAAGAACCTAAAGATGCTGATTAAAAAGATGGAAGAAAAAATGGACTCCAAGACTGAGAAGAGGACTAGGAAGGAGGACAAGGAGCTGACTGAAGGACCAAGTAAAAGAACTAGGGCTAGAACTAGGAAGAATAGGGAGAAAATTGACCAACATGGTTCCCAAGTGCAAAACATTAAAGACATTGTTCAACTGATGAAAGCCCTTGAAAGAAACATGGTTGTCATGCTCAAGAGCTTGGCATAGCTTGTCTTGGTGCTCTTCCTTTTGTCTTTTCTTTAATTTACTTTGTTTTTTCTTGTTCGGCCCTATTGTGGCTTGTTGCTAACTACTCTGTACTATTTTTCTTTGCTTGGCTCTCATGCATTTCTTTCAACTTTAAACTGTTGTGGGTTTGAGGGTCCCTATAAAACCTTTTTTACTTAATCAAAAACATTTATATACCTTTCTCTTTGTAGAATATCCAAGAAAGATTCCCTTTTCACTTCTAGGATCAAACTTTCTAGTATCTTCACCCCTCTTAATGTAGTATTTACTTCAAACAAATTTAAAATATTTCACTATAGGAATATGACCATACCAAAGTTCATAAGGATTCTTACTAGTTCTTTCTTAATCTATACCTAATTTAGAGTATATATTGTGATGCACAACACTTTCCTCTAGTAGAACTACAAATATTTTCCTCCAATCATCATAGTCGTACCTATGTCTAGGATAGTCCTTTTCCTTCACTTAGAAACACCAATATGTTGTGGGGTTCATGCATAAAAATCTTTCTTCTTATCACATGTTCTTCACAAAATCCATAAAATATATCAGATGTAAATTCCCCACCTCTATCCAATCTCAAACACTTCAATTTTCTTCCAGATTTACTATCCACCAATATCTTGAATATCTAAAATTTCTTAAAGGCATCTGATTTCTCCTTAAAAAATGTCACCCACGTCATTCTCAAATAGTCATCAACAAATAGCATAAAGTGTCTATCATCAAAATATCTTATTGTCTTAGTAGGACCACATAGATCTATATGTACTAAATCCAACACTCCATTTAAAGAATATGTCTTATTTTTTAAAGTAGATCTAGTCATCTTTCCCAATTGACATTCTTTGCATATATTGTTAGGCTTTATCAATTTAGAGAAATCTTTCATAGCACGACTAGTGCTAATTTTCACCATATTATCAAAGTTTACATGGAAAAGTCTTCTATGTCATAACCAACTATCATCAATTGTAGCAATCAAACACTTATTCTCAATAGTTCTCATATTAAATACATTACCAACAATTTGTGTACTTAGTACAATAAGCGTTCCTATTCTTCCAATGATCTTTCATATTCCATTCACATATTAAAATTTTTAACCTTTATCCAATAGCCATCCAAAACTCAACAAGTTATGACTTAGACCTTCAACATAAAAGACAACATTAGTACTATTTTTACCATAAATAATAATAGAACCTTTTCCTTTAATCCAGAAAGGAACGTTGTTAACAAATCAAAAAACACCTACATCATAGTCTTCAAGCTTCACAAATTTATATTTATCACCAATCATATGATGTGATCATCCACTATCAATGACCCATTCATCTCTTTTAACAACTCTTGAAACCAATTCTTTTTATTCACTTTAATAGAAATAAATAAAATTTCTTCCTCACTAGCACCATACTCATCATCAGTCACACCTTTTTTAGTAGCATAAAAACTTTTATGACCCTTAGAATGACATTTCTTAGATTTATCTCTAACATCCTTTTAATTCTTGTTCAGACATATACATGCAATATGAGTAATCTTATTAGAATTATAAAATTTCAAGGGTAATCTTCCTTCATACTTACCAAAGCCCTTAGGTAGTATTCTTGCAATCAAGGCTTCAAGCTCTACAATATTCCCTTTTTCTTCTATGATTTCTTCCCAATCCTTAGTAGAGTGTTTGAATTTCATCTTTGTAGAGTTTTTACCCTGGTCATACTCGGTCACACTTTCTTTGAATGTAGTCTCAATGTTTGGAAGATCCTTACTAACTTGAGTCATCTCATAGGCATAGAGTCTTCATGATAAAGCTTCTCTCGAGATTAGTTCTCAATTCTTCAATAGAAGCGACTTTCTCACTGTAACATGTAGGTAGAGATCTTAGAATCATGTCAAGAGCTTCATTGTCTATCATGGTACCACCAACACATCTAATTTCACATACTAGATCATTCACTCACTACAAATAAAATGAGGTAGTTTCTTCATCACTCATCTTCATTTCTTCATATCTTTCTTTTTGACCCTTCAACTTAGTTTTCTTAACATAAGTATCAGCTTCATAAATAGTTTCTAATTTTGTCTATACCTCATGTGCAATCCTCAATCTATAAATGTGTGAATATTATGAATTATGTAAGATGTTGATCAAAGCTTACCTTACAAACATGTTCTCCTTTAATTTCTTCTTTTCATCTATAGTAGCATTTGTTAGGTCATTCAAAATAGTATAAGTCTTGTTAGTGACCTACCAGTATTCATCTCTTATTCCCATTCATTTTAGGTAGGGAGTCATCCATTCCTTCCATATCAAGTAGTTTCTTCCATCAAACTTTAGACTATTTTTTCTCATACTTTCCATGATGGATCTCCTTCAAGTAGTCAAAATTTTTCAAAAGGACTTAGCTCTGATACTAATTGTTAGGTCCAAAAGGAGGAAAGAGAAAATGAGAGGGGGGGATGGGTGAAGTAGTTGTGTATACCTAATGACTTTAATTCCACTTTAATATAAAAGATAAATAGTAATGCAAGATCCACAACATATAACACAGAACACGAAGATTTGTTCTTGAGGAAACCCAGTTAAGTGAAAAATATGGTAGGGGTAAAACCCACTATATGAGTGTATTTTGTTAAATGTACTACCTGATTAAGATTAAAATGGAGAAAAAAGGATGCACTTGCAACCACAGGTTGACAATCCAATTTGCAGGCTCACTACCCAAAGCTCACAATACAATCTTAGATCAGGAACTTAGTTCAGTTCACCGATCTATCTTCAATTAGAAAAGAGTGGACATACATTCCTTTACAAATGAATTGACAAATAACATCTCCTATGCCAAAATAGTTCTAATGAATTACAAATTCTACCTTAAGTGCAGAAGACACATATACACAATTCTATCTCTTGCATACATACTCTCAATTATAATTAATGATCTCTCATTTACACTGATTACAAAGAATAATCATCCACTAGGTTCCCTAAGACCTATTACAATAAAATATATAAACATTATGCTTAGTCACCAATGCACTTCAAATAAAGTCAAATAAGAATTATAGATACTACCCAAATCTTCAACCTCAAACATGCTATACCATCACCAATGTAGCACCAAGAATCACAACACCTTACTGCATCTTGTCATATAGAACTCAAATGAAGAAATGCCAACACACTACCAAAATAGGTAATCTGATCACCTCAATGAATGAAGACCAACAACATGATCATAACATGATCTGGGAATACCAATAAGAAATATGAATACTATCTATAACCTTTGCATTATCTCCAATATGAAATCTAAACTTATCTTTATCTCTAATCAATAAGAATACTAAAATATCAAAATCTAACATAATAAGAGATAGCTTGGCGTACTCTCAATAATGAAAAAAAATATCTATGAATACAATGATAAGGAAACATGAAATCACTAGCTTCAAAGCCTTTGAAACATCAAATCGTATTCATACAAAACCAATTTATCATCCACTATTCACATGAACACTGTAACACTAGAAACCAGTAGATCAATCATTCTTCATTCAAACTGTCATACCAACCTATGTGAACCTTTGTAGATGATCTATAGATACCTCTAAATAATACGTCATGATTTCAACTCAAGATCTTCAGCATAGCACCTAATCAACTAAAACTATTCATACATAATGCATTGAACACACTATCTAACACAATAACTAGTATGTTGACATAAATGACAAAAAATTAATGTTAGCACACCCCAAATCCAAAAATATGACATGCTCAACAATCTTCCTACATAGCCACCTTACCTTTCTCCCAAGAATCAAGACATTTATTGGACAAATCCTCCTTAAAACATTTCATGCCTTCAATATATTGGTTGACATGCCTTCCCTGGAAAATATACTAGAAGATGAAAATATTTTTAATTTCCTCACAGGTATCAGGTTTAATTTTATTAAGGTCACCTCCCATAATAAATGTAGAAACAACTAGAGTGGTAATAATGAAAGAAAAGTAAGAAGTGAATTCAAAGAGAAAAACAAGGAAGTTTAACTCAAATATCACAACCCAAAGATAATGATTAATATCTCCTATCATATTAATTATTTTGGGTAAATGTACTATTTTTTACAAGAGTGGAAATATCCTTTTGAATCTTCACACTTACAAATTAACCTAAATCTTGGGTGGTGAACCAAATTTTTAGAGATTTCATTAATCTAGCTATCTCATGCACCCTATCATTTTCCCCATTACCTTCTCATAAATTTTTTTTGCATCTTAAGTTGTCCACCATGACAAAAGTAATGCCCATTGGTGAAACCTTTCTTGACATTGAGGTAGCCTATCTAGACTACTTGGAGACCTTATTGACTTTGTAGTCCCATATTAAATATATGGTTGAATGTATTTAATTTTGTAGTTGATATTTGCATAGATTTAATACTATAGTTGTAATATTGGTGAATATGGTTGAATTCCACAATGTTACCTCCCTTTTAGTTTTCTATATAATGGATACCTTGCATCTTATTTCTTTAAGGGAATTTAGTGATATTCATATTTTATTGTTTTGTGATCAACAGATCACCATTTTTAATTTGGTTTCCTTCATCTAGTATAAGAGAAAGGTTAGTTTGAAGAGTCTATAGAGTTTAGATCAAAGGGAATGTTGAGGTTAAAATTATCAAAGCCACTAACTATGGATTATGTGACTTGGAGTGTGTTGCAGATTTGTAAAATCAAACTCTTGACTAACTTTATTTGCAGTTGCTAAAGCTGAACTATTTCATGAACATTGGAAAAACCCAAAGATAGCTAAGTTGGAAGATTTGTATTATCACTTGAAAGGTAGACCTCTACAAAGGATCCAATAGAGAGATTTTATAGATCAACTATTTTTCAATGATTTGGAATCTACCATAGAAGCTGGAAGTATAAAAAAAAATATGGTTGCTAGTCAAAGGAAGCAACCAATGTACAAATTATTGTATGAGTTTCTTTTTTAAATAAATTTTTAATTATTAATTTGTTTAGGGAAGAGCAACATGAAAGTAGAAAATAAAAATAGAAATTTTTTATCACTTTTAAAACAAAAATTCTATCACTTTTTTAAGCATTAAAACTTGCCAAGTTTTGTGTTTTGAAAAGTGAATTAATTTTGTAAGTGATATTTTTTTAGAAAATGAATTTCTTTTAAAGTGATATATGAATATCTTGTAATTAAGTGCACTATCGGTTGAAACTGACACTATTTCTCAAAAAAAAATTAAAAAAAAACTACTTTGTGTGTGTAACCCATTTGAAGGAATGAGGAGAGTATTTCTTGACAGATCTCTCCTTGATTTTGTGTTGAGCATTCTATTCATTGTGCATATTTTTATGACAAATATGGTAGGCAATGTCATGTTTAATGTGTTTATTCTCATCTTTGAAGGAGATAATTTTACATATTGGTGTACTAGAATGTAAACCCTACTTAAATATAAGGATTGGTGGGATATTGTTCAAGATGGCTATGTTGAGATAGAAAATGTAAATGCATTGACTGACTAACAATAAAAGGAATACAAAGAAAATATATAGAAAGATAATAAAGCTTTGTTCTTGATTCTAGATGCAATCACTCAAGATATTTTCTAGGAATAAGTGGTGTTGTTCATTCCAAGAAAGCATGAAAAATATTAAGTAATACATATCAAGGTGCACAAGATGCTAAATTGCAATCAATGAGGAAAAACATTGAAAATCTAAAAATAACAACTACTGAATCTCTCAATGAATTTTTGACAAAGGGAAAAATGTAGATGAAAAGCATGTCATTGTAATTTTTTTGAGAAGTTTATTTCCAAAATTTGAAGGCGTGGTCTCTACAATTGAGATCTCTTAGAATCTCTCAACAATGAAAATTGATGAATTAAGTAGAATTTTATTAACTAGTGAAGAA